>JAJLXL010000005.1:0-55148 GCA_030571255.1 Nakazawaea sp. yHDR128 | reverse complement strand
GTATCGTGTGTTCTGCTGCATGAATCGTTTCGCCAGTAAACTCGGATCCAGACATTCACGACACAGCCATTGATGAGCTCAAGAACAGTGCTACCCGTACCACCGACAAGTACCTACTACAAGGACAAGACCACAATTGCAAAGGCATCGACCCGGAGATCTGCCCCCGGGGCCTGGTTTATTGTCCTGTGGATGAACGGATCGTGGTCATCATATCACTACATGCACCTCTACTTGAATTACAAACGGCTGGCATGTGATTCGAGACTGCCAGCTGTCAAACGCACAGTGAAAACCTTATCTATCGGAGTGATTTTACTATACTCTTTGGTATTGGCGGAGTGATCATCGTCCAATTCCCCTCTTCTAGTACACATAAACGGGGGCTGTTGCACTCAATAATTTTCTACGTACAAATTATTTTACAAATGATTTCAGACAGAATTTTTTTGCTTCTCCGATTTTTTTTTGTCTACGATTTTTAGCTGAGGTTTGATTGTGATTCCATCACATTCAACAGCCTCAGTGTTACCAGAAAAGGAAAGTTTTGCTTTTTCTGTAATTCCTCTTCGATTTTATTTTGCTTCGTCGATTTTTTTTGTCTTCCAATTTTTTTACTTCCTTCAAATTTTTGTAAAGCAACTAGATCTCATTTGACAGCCCCAGTATTGTATTACCCTGGTGCAACGATGTGTACATTTATTCTGTAATCTGGCTGTGATTTTTTTGTTCAGCTTTTCAGAAATCGAGGAAGCAAAATATATTTGGCGTAGAACAAAAATCTGTAAACCATACAAACACGGTATACTTAATTAGGTAATTATCCAGTTATGGTTATTAATACCTCATTCAGATCAGAACCTCTGTAAAAAAAATTGAAAAGGTTCAAGAGATGCTCTATATAACTTGAGGCATCGGATTGATCTCAAAAGGCACGAGAATGGATACTTCAAAGGACTCAGAGCTACAAATATCTCTGGAGCAGATATTGAAAGATGCTTACGATAATCGAAACCCAGTTGTAAAGCACACAGATTTCAAGATTACTGATGTGGAGGAGTTAAAAGATTATCAATCAAATATACGATCATCGTATGAGAAAGCTTTGCAATTCAAGAGAACAGATTTGCCCCAATATGTACGATATCTGAAATGGGAGTGCTCTTTGAACAACTTTACAAGAGCTAGATCGATCTTTGAACGTGCTTTACAAGTAGACCACGGGAATATCAAAGTTTGGTACAGTTATATTTCAACAGAGATCGAGACAGGCAACGTCAACCATGCTAGGAACTTGTTGGAAAGACTGATTTCGATTCTTCCGAGGGTAGATAAGTTCTACTATGAATACATACAACTTGAGGAAAAATTGGGCTCCTTTGGCAACTGCCATGGCATATTCAAGCGCTGGTTGAATTGGAAACCCGAAGTGAAAATCTTCAACAACTACATAAGGTTTTTGATCAAGTACAAGGACTTCGACGAGCTGAGAGTGGTGTTTGAGAATTTGATCAAAAAGATCCCAACAAGTGAGAATTTCTTCAAATTTATCGACTTTGAAATCAAACATGGATCTGACGAATCTGTGGTTTCATTATTCGATTTGATAATCCAAAACTTGATATCTGTGGACAAATTGAATCTCGAGATCTTATCGAGGTATCTGAGTTATGAGTCTGGTCAGAAAAGGTTTGATAAGCTGAGACAAATCTTGAGATTTGGAATAGATCAAGGGTTTGTGAAGTTGATCGACGAATTGACGACTTTGGAAAAGCAACAGGGAACCAAGGAAACCATCGAACAGAACATCTTGCTTAAGAGGAAGTTGAAGTACGAGTCTGAATTGGAAGAGAACTCTGCCAGTAAAACCACTCCAGATATATCATTAGTGTGGGATTATCTCGATTTGTTGCAAGAATTAGACCAATTGAATGCTCTGAAATTCGAGTCTGTGCTATCAAAATTGCAGTCCACTGGCTCGGACTCTGAGTACATGATCTGGCTTCGGTATTTATACTATCTTGAGCTCGTATCGGCTGATGTTGAAAAAACACGACAGTCTTACAGGAAACTGACAAAGATCTTTGTGAAGAGAGAGTCTCTTTGGATAAAATATGCCAACTTTGAGATCAGGCAGGACTCGTTGGCACAACTGCGGAAGATTTATGGATACTGTTTGCTGAAATTGGAAAAACCTCTTGAAGTGTTGGACAGTTATGTCAGCATGGAGTTCTCCTTGAGGCAGTTTGATAGAGTCCGGAAGATATTTGAGAGTTACTTGGCTAAACATGGAGATGATTTGAAAGTATGGCTCAAGTTTGTGGAATTTGAATCGCAACTAGATGAGATAGAACGTTCTGGATCGATTTTTGATATAATGATGGATTTGTTCCACGAGAAAGCTGTGGTGGTCAAGTACTTGGAATTCTTGCACGGCTCATTACAATTCGACAAGACGAGACAAGTGTATAACAAGTTGCTTGCAAACGAAAAGACAAAAGATAAGGCACAAGTATGGATAGCCTATCTGTTGAACGAGTTGAAGATCCCCTCAGATGAGCAACAAGAAAAATTACAAGATGAAACTGCCGGCGAAGAGGATTTGGAGTTTGAGATCTCTACTGAGCAGATATCGAAACTGGAAAATGTGTTCAAAAATGCGTTAAATACATTCAAAAAGTTGGGCGAACCAGGTGTTGAAGATAGAGTTGTCGTTTATGAACTGTACAAGAGCTTCGTCAAGAACTATATTCCTGAGAGATACGACTCTGTTGTTGCAGAGGGTCCAAGCGTCATTAAAGTCATCAACGGGGACCGCGAAGAGTTGAAATTTGTATTCAAAGATCCGGTAGTTGAGAAACTGAATGGTTTATCGTTCTTGGAAAATGCTAAAAAATGGATGCAAGGACAGTCAAAATAACAGCAAAGCTTGTTTGCACATTTGGATATCCATATCTAATTCGACTCCTTTGATCAAATGAGACAATGTTGGGAATGCGATAATCTCGTGATCAAAGTTTGGTACCTGATCGTTGATTACAACAGGCACCATCAATAAGTGCGATGTTTTCAACGATTCTATGACGTCTTTTGGAGTGTCAATTCCCCGAGTTTCCCAGAACCGGCTCAATTTTGGTATGTCTCTCTTTGTAAAAAGCTTCAATTTCAAATCTTGCCTTGTGTCATTATAGTTGATCCAGAATCTGTTGTCGTAGAGTACATTTGCCATGCCGGGTTTCAAATCAGTGTAAGATTCGTTTCTTTGGATTTCTCTCTGGATGGTGATTCTGACCTGGTCATCCACTTTTTGAAACACAAATGACGAACCCAAAAGGTTCAGCTTCACTTTGGCCTTTTGCAACACCGGATGTAGTTTCTTGTAGATGGATAATGAGTCAGAATAAGTATAATGGTAATTCCGTAGAGAGGAAACCGGATAGTTCAAAGCCCACAAGAATCTGTTCAAGAAGAAGTCATTATTCTTGTCCAGAACCAGTGATATCGGGATTTGTACTTCAATTTTGCCGAAATTTGGGTCTAGCTTCAACTGACCCGCTTGTGTAAGATGCCGGTGAAGATCTAAAGATTTTGACGTAACAAACTCGTTAAAGAGTTTGATACGCTCATATAACCTAGGTACACTCTTTGGAAGACTTTTTGACCGGATCAAGTTCCTGGGGGTGAGTGTGGTATCTGTATTAGTTGTATCCTCAAACCATCTCAAATTCTCCAGTTTGGCATATTTGTAAATCTGAGACTTTGACGTCCCCAATAGAGGACGTCTCAATTTGAGACATGGACCGTATCTGACGTCACTGAAGGACTCCTGTTGCATACATTTTAAGCCAAAAACGGTGGAATTTTTGAACAATCTCTGCACAAAAGTCTCAATTTGGTCGTCATAATTGTGTCCTAGATATAGGGTATCAATGCCTAGGCTGTGACAGCGGTCCAAGATCAGCGCGTATCGCCTTTCCCGTGCGATTTTCTCGAAATTAGTGATGTTATGTGGATCCAAATCAGTCCATTGCAAGTCTATGACTTCATGGGTCAACAAATTCGTATTGAACTGGTCTTTGAGAACATCAGTCAATGCACGAGATTCTCGATGAGATGATGATCTGTAGTTATGGTTGACGGTGATTGCCGTCACGGGCGTCCCTCGGGCTATTGATTTTAAAAGCTTGTCAGTGAGACATATGCTATCCACACCCCCGCTCAACGCCACAGCAACTGCTCTTGGCTTCATACCGTGGCATATCTTTGCACATCATCGCTCCTCTTCTAGCGTTATTTTTCACACCGAGAGTCGTGTATTTAACCACAATTCACCAATCGGGCAATACCACAAAGCTACAGGGGCTGTCCATGAGCACACGGTAACCGCCAGCTAACTATTTGTGAGCACCAAAAATAGCCTACCGCTTATTATAAAAAATTGTAACGGTTATTTATCCTACAGCCCCGGGTGGGATATTTCCCCGGATTGTAGTGTGTAATTTAATCCTATTCCGTCAAGGAGCAATACAGACCGATGCTCAGCAATTTGATGTCAACGGCTACTGGTGGAAGCGGAACGAAAAGTGGGGAAGCTGCTCTGTTGCTAGCCAGACCTATTGTCTCCAACGACAGCTGTTGACTTGATCAACACATTTGGCTTTGAATCTCATATGGCTTTTTAATATTTTGACGAATGAAATTGTGCATTGAAAACGGGATATTGGCTGCAGATGTGGAGACAGCACTTAGTAATATATAAGAAAACGTACATTGGTGGCCAAAGACCCGGGTTTGTGCACACAAAATGGGATTTTCATGCCTGCACGACCGTACTGAGATTAAAAATTTTCCTCCTTCTCCTTATTCTGTGGGTAAAGAGCCCAGAAAAAGAAATTCGCGTAGAGAATTTTGTGTAAATGGATAATATTATCTGGCTGGTGGAAAGGAATTCAGTCTAGTCTATTTAATCCGGGTACATATATATACACATCCACGCCCGCAAGATGGTTATAGAAGATTCCAGCACCACAACTGAGACCAAGATGATGTCCACAGTCAACCCTACTACGACCAATAACCCTTCACAAAAGATCAAGAGCGCAGATCTACCAAGGCCATATAAATGTCCCATGTGTGACAAGCTGTTCCACAGATTAGAGCACCAGACAAGGCATATAAGGACCCATACCGGGGAGAAACCGCATCAGTGTAATTACCCCGGATGTTTCAAGAAATTTTCCAGATCTGATGAGTTGACAAGGCATGCAAGGATACATTCAAACCCAAATTCGAGGAAGAGACAGCAGGAGAAGAAATTGATGGCATTACAACAGGACGGCTCTTTCAGTGATAAAGATTCGATAGTGGAATCCACCCCGATAACGCCATCACAATTACCGCCAAAAAGATCGGCAACGGTGAAAATAAAGCCCAAGAAAGAGAGACAGATTGGGAACCCGAATTCCAAGTCTTCTCTGGATATAAACTTGTTGGCCACGATGGCGTCAGAAGAATTGGAGAAATTACAACAGCAAAAGAATGTCGAACTGGATTCCGATATGACCAGTGTCAGATCTCTTCCGTCTCTTTCAAGTTTTTTCTCCGATGACCGTAAACCGATGTTCTCCAACGAACCGGGCGCCACACCATTATCGCCTTTACAGCATCAACACCAGCAACCACCGACACCACCACAACTGCAGCAGCATAGTCCTGCAAACAAACCGTTGAGCTCTTTGAGCTCACTCCAACGGATGACTCCTCTAAACAGTTCCAACAGCAACAGTATCCCTGTGCCAAAAAATCCCGAATTATCACGCTCTGTTTCCTCCACTGATTTCAAAGACGTGCACAGAGATCATTCTTTCAAAAGGTCTAGACCCAATTCGCCACTTCCCTCATACACGACGACGACCAAGTTCCCCTCACATAGCACCACAAACTCCATGACGAATTTATCGTCACTTTCACACAATTCGTCAATGTTGTCTTTTTCCAAGCGTGACTCCTCACTGGCACTCCATCTCTTAGGTTTGGGCTTGTCCACGACCAACATGAACCGCGTGCTGACCCCGGAGACAACTCCGTTGCAAACCCCACTGGTGTCGCCTAGACTACAAGGCGTTCCCTTGTCGACGACCTCGATACGCGACGGTGTATGGTTAGGGGCGCCGAAGAAGACATCGCCTACACAGCAGATCCAGCCGCTTCTGTCGCACCAGAGGGTCACAAGCGCAACATCTCTACCCCCATTAAGGAGCTTGAAATTGGATCTTCCACAGGAATTGCAGACTTTGTCGTCTTCGAAGATGCAAGTGGATGATGATGAAGAAGAGGAAGAAGAGGAAGACGTTAATGAGAGGGAAAGGGGCAAGGTGAAGAAAGGGTTCTTCTTTTGATATAATCTGTATACTACACAAATGTAATTTTAATGTGCTGATAAAAGATCCCTAATTTTTTCCTCTGGGTAAAACATTTTGGTCTCTCTTTCGATCCCTAAAATGTGAACGTTCATCCACGATTGTTGAGCATTGACGTTTCACTTGAATCAGCTGCCATCGGTTCCGGATCGTCTACACCATCGCTTCACACCGTCACCAATTATCCCCCATTCGCTTATCCCTATATCACAAAAAGACAAAACAGGACCAATTTCACCCCTTCACAGTCTCAGTACAACATGAGATACAATTCACGGGCATGTGAAGCCTCTGTTGTTTTGTGGATCTTGTGCATTCCGAGTGTTTTCAGAGTCTCGGATGCAGCAACCACGACTCCAGCTTATGTGTACAGGGTAAGCCCATATACTCATCCCTATTCTTATCATGTTACTAACAGACATTGATGATCAGACAAACCCGGATTTTGACTGTGACACATGCACTTTGATCACTACACCGGGAGAAACATTCACCCCAGCCAGTAGTGCAAGTCGGGCCACGACTCATTACGTCACCACTTTGAAAACTCCGTCTTCCTCCTATTCGTCAACAGGGGGCACTGCTAAATCAACGTCGACTTCGACGGGATTGAAACAAACTTCAGCAGGACAAACAACGACTACTACGCCAGCAAAGGAGACTTCAATTTCGACTTCGACTTCAACTTCAACTTCAACTTCAACTTCAACTAAGCTTACCACTAAACTGACTTCGACTTCGAGTTCAGTCACCACCATACCTACTTCTATCGAGTCTTCGACGACTTCGTCAACGACCGGAACTGTCTTGTTTGTCACCTCTGTCACCACCGTCACACATACGGACTCTTCAGTATCATATGAGTACTCCACTGAGACCATTACATCATTTTTCACCACTGCCGTTGCCACTGACCAATTCTACTATCCTGGTGGCCATTACACTTATAAAAATGAATCTTTTGTAGAGGAGTTGACTTCGAAAGTGGTCGAGTACCAGACTGTCACCACCTTGATCGATGAAGTCATCACTATGGGAACTACAGAGTACTCCACTTGGGAGGATTACACCACTTTTGTGTCCACGATCTTGGTGTTGAGCACTGAAGCCACAGGAACTGTGAGTGCCACTTCTATAATTGTAACTGTATCAACTTCACCGTCACCAGTGTCATCTTCGTTCTCCGGAACCGGTCCAGCTGTCGCTCGTACCGTCACCACGACTGCTTCTTCGGTCAGCTACAGCACTGTTACAGAGACGTATCTGAGCTGTATTGCTAGTACCACGCCCACCGGAAACATCCCGATCGAAATGACAGGAGGTGGTACAAAGGTGAGATTTTACCTTGTCTACATATTGGGAACAGTTTTCTTAGCCTCCCTTTTCTTGTAAGGACCAGTTTCTTATTCTCCCTTTTCTTAAAGGGATATTTTTTTTTCTGCTATAGTCTCCAGTAAGGGGATACTTTTTTTCTGCCATTATTTTGTGTAAGGGGATACTTTTTCCTCCCATACACAAAAGTATGGCGTGGAGTCGTTTTCCACAAAGACTCGCATACATAGATGTTGTTATACTTTCAATTGAACTCATACCACAAGGCAGTGTCCCCGACCATTTTGTTTGTCGGATCGAATTAAGCGAAGTATCTGGTGATGTCTCAGCTCTATTTACAAGTATGTGTTGACGATGAGGAATATTGTCTCACTGCACGTGACTGGGGCTCTTTTCCTCTAATCTCTGCATGTATGGGGAAACGTCTAGGAGTCACATCATAATTTTCCACCAGATGATGGTGCTCCACACTTGTGGAAAAAATAGATAAAAGGGGGCGGAATCTCCCCAAAGTACTCTGAACAAGCCATTGAAAACTCTATAACCAATGGCGCCATCACATTTCGACACTTTACAGGTCCACGTTGGACAGGAACCTGAGAACAGGTCCCACCCTGCAAGAGCCCCACCAATCTATGCGACTACATCTTATGTGTTTGAAGATTCCAAGGAAGGAGCCCAATTGTTCGGTTTGGAGAAACCAGGATGGATCTATTCGAGAATCATGAACCCAACTACTGATGTGTTCGAGAAGAGGATTGCCCGTTTGGAGAACGGTGCAGCTGCTGTCGCTACGTCATCGGGACAAGCTGCTCAGTTCTTGGCAATTGCCGCAGTCACTGGATCCCCAAACGATAACATCATCAGTACTTCGTATCTCTACGGTGGTACCTATAACCAATTCAAAGTGGCTTTCAAGAGATTGGGTGTCAAGGTGAAATTCGCACAAGGTGACGACGTTGAACTGTTTGCCAAGTTGATTGACGAAAATACCAAGCTGATCTACTTGGAGAGTATTGGGAATCCAAAATACAACATTCCAGATTTCGAAAAGATCACCAAATTGGCCCACGACCACGGCGTTCCGGTGATTGTAGATAACACCTTTGGAGCTGGAGGATTTTTGGTGAGACCGATTGACCACGGCGCGGATATTGTCGTGCACTCGCTGACAAAATGGATTGGGGGTCACGGTACAACCATTGCAGGTGTCGTCATTGACAGTGGAAAATTCCCATGGAAAAAATACCCAAAGAAGTTCCCCCAGTTCAGTGAACCAAGTGAAGGTTACCACGGGTTAATTTTGAACGATCTGTTTGATAATTTGCTGTTCATTGGTCACGTGAGAGTCGAATTGTTGAGAGATTTAGGACCATGTTTGAACCCGTTCGGCTCGTTCTTGCTTTTGCAAGGTTTGGAGACGTTGTCTTTGAGAGTCGAAAGACAGCTGAGTAATTCTTTGAAATTGGCCAAATGGTTAGAACAAAACGACCACGTTTCATGGGTGTCTTACCCTGGTTTGGAGAGCCATCCATACCATGAAAATGCGAAGAAGTATTTACACAACGGGTTCGGTGCAGTGTTGTCGTTCGGAGTTAAGCAGTACGATACTCCTACTGAGGATCCTTTCAAAGAAAGTGGGCCAAGAGTCGTTGACGGGTTGAAATTGGCTTCCAATTTGGCCAATGTCGGTGATTTGAAGACCTTGGTCATCACGCCATGGTTCACGACGCATCAGCAGTTGTCCGACGAAGAAAAAGTCGCAAGCGGTGTCTCCAAGGACTTGATCAGAGTCAGCGTAGGTATCGAATTCATCGATGACATCATCCAAGATTTCGAAAATCTGTTCAAAAATCTGTTTTCCTAAATATCAACTCCATATTTTTTCGCTTCTTTTTAGATACTATTATACGATTATTAACTTGTAAGGATCAATTAATTGCACACCAGCGTACTTTGATACATCACTGTATTGAGTGCTTCAAAGAACCGATTGAACTGTTGAGCTGATTGGAATTGACTCAAAGCTTATCGTCAGCACAGTTAAGAACCCATTCACCCCCTTTACCCCTTTTACCCCTTTTACCCCCTTTCAAAATGACAACCACCACTGCCACGACATCTGTCATCCGCTTATTCCAATGGATCTTGGCTGCTGTCATCTTGGGTCTCAGTGCCAAAGCCGTCCGCGATAAATCCGCGCTATCGTCATTGGTCACAGAGATCGAGGACTTGATTGGAGATTTCAATTCCACATCAATTTGGCTCAGGGATGAGGAGGAAATCTACGCTATGGATTCCCTTTGGAAGCCATCTGTCTTATCATTGTCTCCGTCTCTGTTGAACGTGATCACCCATCCGACTTTGGGAATTGCTCCGAGATTGTTCCAGACGTTCTCGGTGTCGTTCTTCGACATGTCTGTCTCCAAGAGCGAAATATCCTTTTCCCTCGGCGAATTGGGTTACTTGGCTTCAGTCTCAGGGTCAGAAATTTCCTCCAATGTGTTGTATTTGGCTAGTTTCATCTACCAAGTGTCAGATTATGGTGCAATGAATTGTGGAGACATTGGAGATTTGTTGTTGAGCTATGAGGTCACCCCAGATGGCTTGTCCGAGGAGTTGACACTGTCATTTTTCGACTACAATATCACAGAATGGTGGGCCGCTGAGTATGTGGGACCTGATTCCAATTTGACCTTGACGACAGCCGAAGTCGATCTCTTGTTATCCCTTTCCGCAGATTGCCAGTTGAAAAAGGGGTTGATCGCGTTGACCTTCTTGGCATGGTTCACTTTCCTCTTCACTTCAGGTGTTGTCGGATCTAGTGCTTTTGCCTTGTACAAACTGATGAGTCTGGTGCTGGTCTTGAAGGAAAATTCGCAAATGTGGCTAACTTACTCACCGCTGATCATGTTCCCTATCTTGTCTTATGACGATCCAGATGCCTCGAAAACGGCAATTGGAGCAGTCGAGCCACAAGAGTCTATCGAGCCACCTATTGCCGAAGATGTTTGATCGTCCCACCCTTTGAATTGTTTTAGTTTTTATACGAGCTTACGCGTTGTGGTAGTGTATATACAAATGAAGTTGATTATTGATACCCCATAGCCCCACTTTGCTAGCCCCCACTGGAACAGATGAGCTTAAAAAGATTTTTTTTCCCCTTTGTCATCGCCGAAATTTTCATAAAACAGATTCATTCATTGGGAAAATATATAAATAAATAAAGTCATAACGATAAATAAAACAAGCTGGCAAGATCAATGACAAGTTTATATAAGTTTATAGAATTAATTCCCGCCATGTTTAAAGCAACACCTTCTACCGTATCTACACTCCCCAAATTTAGTCCAGTTGGCACAATCTTTTGTCTTCCAGTTGTTGGGTCTCTTGACAAACTTCAACTCGTGCTCGCCGTGAGCGAACTGACACTTGGAGCCGTAAGGACATGCGTTTTTCTTCATGAACTGCTGGCACAACTCGGTCTTGTACAACTCAGGATTGACATTTGACTGCGAACCACTATTTGAGTCTTTCCGCTGTTGGTTTAACGGCGTACCGCTACTTGTAGATGTGGCCGCCGTTGGTGGTGTGACCTTGTTGGAGACAGGCGGAGACGACAAGAGTGACAAGTTGGCCTCGGTCAATGGAATGTTGTTCAGCTGCGGCGGTATCGTGCTCGGTTGTTGGACGGACTGTAACTGCTGTAACTGTTGTTGTAACACAAACTGCTGCTGGATCAACAACTGCTGCTGCTCTAAGGTTAAGCCGATAGTGGTAGGCTGTTGTGGCTGTTGAAACTGCTGAATTTGCTGTGTTTGCTGCTGCTGGTAGAGGTTGAAATTGGATGTGGATAAACTCTGTGTCAATAAGCCGGTATTATTCTTCATCTGTGTAGTGGTGCTGAAATTTGTCAAGGGCGTTATCGATCTGTTGAACATCGGTGTGCTATTTATATTCTGCTGGCTCTGGTTCAATGTGTTGGACAGTAAAGACGAAGTGTCGTCCCACAACAAGTTGTTCGGTAACAACTTGGACATCTCATACATCGACCCAGAAGTGTCACTTGGAGTGGCCAAGAAGTCCTTTGGAGTGGTGGGGGATTTGTCAAACGTGATGGGGATATTTGAAATATTGGCAAACGGTTCTAATTCGGCTGTGCGATGGAATCCGTTGTTGTTCTCTGAATTGTACCAACTCATGTCGATCTTGAATTTTGTTCAATTCTCTGGATTTTTCTATCTGTTAAAAAAAACCTGAATGGCAAAAGGGAAAATTTTGGCAAAAAAGCGAAAAAGAAATTGTGTTTATGCGTAAGTGCGTGAAGACAGACTAGCAGTTCGGTGATGGTCCACAGTGGTGTTGTGGTGTGTGGGTCCAAGATATGGAGTACCAAAGATGATGTGGTGGTGTTTGGAAAATATTTTGAGAATTTCGCCAAAAATAGAGATCTTTGTGGCTGTATTTATAGTTATATAACCATCGCTGGATAAAGATAGATAATTGACTAGTTTGCACAATGTAGAAGCGTATCGGATTAATTTTTTTTCTTGAAATCAGATCACGTGACGTGTATGGTAGAATCCGTTATCTTCGCTGTGTGCAGATGGGGTAGTTACTCCTCATGTTGTGGCAAAAGAGTGCCAAAAGTGACAAGCGGCGATGGCAGCTATTGTAGTCACATGTCTTGTGGGTTTAGCTCAATCACCTTGACAAGATTTCAGTACAGAGCTGAATTCATATTGGTTCGTCTATAACGGTGTAGAGATGGGAAGAAAGCCGAGACACCCCACTTTTTTTCAGTACAGACCGTTGAATTACCGTTATTACACCCCCTTTTCTACGGCTACTCTATGCTGCTTGAGAGTCATTCCAAGAGATGGATATGGCACAGTGACTACACTAGCTAGAATCCGCCATCTGATCTGCACAGCGCCCAGGCCCAAGCGCCCCATTTTAGACCATCTAATAACCCTTCCGTAAACGGTAACTCGGATGGTCCCCTCTTGTTTTGCATCCACAGACGGAAATACACGTCACGTGATGTAGTGAAAAACTCGTCCGCTACTAGGCCGAGTATGGAAATTGAATGGTGAGATGTACAGACAGACACGTACTGAAAGCACCAATGGCAATTCAGCTCACGACGATCGACAACTGTACTACTCACAGTGGATACAGCCTCAGATTGTATAATATACATCGCTAGAAGCTGGCACGATGCAATCCACAGCGCCCTAGTTTCGAGTCTTCCCAAGCGGCGAGGGAGACGGAGACGCTGGTGAGAATTTTAACCAGTCAGCACTCCATCGACCCAGCCCTACAGAATTACTACAATGGATGAGCTGACTCTAGCCCTTCTTTATCGACTGGTATAGTTGTAAAGGGTTCAAAAAGGCAAGAGGGAAAATTGACTTTTTTCTGGGCTCTGTAGTGTAAATATGAACCAATGTCCCAAAGAGTTAGTTTGAGCGTATCTGCACTCCCTTCTCGGATCCATCTCTGATGAAAAATTTTAAAGCAGTGGTGGTACCAAGTGGACAGTAGAGCCTATATACACACTCAGAACGATGACGGAGAGAGGTGTTTCGAGCTCATGGGACGAGTTGCTTCTGCAAGTAGATGTGCAGTTGCTGGACTCGTCCACGCTGAACAGACTCAATTATTTGCAGAACTTGTCAACGAATCTTGCACAAGATTCCCACCAGATAAATGACGACGAATTGACGATAGTGTCGTTGAAATTGTTGAAAACGTTCAACTACTACCAGGATCTGAAGTCTAGAACACTGGTGACGTTTTTGTTGTTGAAGATTTTGCACTTGAAGCCGACTTTCCAGGCAAATTATGTGAGATTTGTGTCAAAGTATGCGCAATTGGACAAGACTATGGCAATCAGTGGGTTGATGACGTTGTTCGAATGGACTACAGAGTTTGCCAAAGTGGAATTGAGCACCGAGTTGATCGAATCGCAACTGTTGTTGCTGGAAAAGATCTTGAACTACCTGATCGGGTTGGAGAATCTCGGGTTGAATGCAAGCGCAGAGAATCTTTCCAAGAAAGAGCAGCACAGGAAACGTATCCGGGCGAGTCTTGAGACGCAATTGATCGCGTCGTTGCAATTCATAGCCAAGAAGGATGTGCAATTGATCCAGATGTACGTGGATACCTTGACGGAGCAGTCCAAGGTTCCATTTGTGTCGAAATTGGCACTTTTAGGTGTCATTGGGCTTCTGAGCACCGAAAGCATACCGACAAACCCGGCATTCCACCAATTGGTGAAAGACAACGTGGCCCAAATGGCCAAGTTCTTCAACAAGGAGATCTTGGTCGCCAAATCGACCCAAGTCTACTGCTTACAGCTCTATTCCCGCGGAATAATTTCGCTTTTCTACAGCACTCAAGAGTTGCAGGACTTGGTCCCCGTCTTGGAGAAATGCGGGTTGCGGAACTCCGAGTTGACGTTTGCGCAGTTGACACCGACGATATTTCTGGAGACTGTGCAGAGCGCGGACTTGGTGGCGGAGTTGGTGCAGAACAAGATGCTGAGCCAGTTGGTTGCCAACTTGAAATCTGCCAAAGAAACCACTAGAGACGGGTCGCTGAAGACGTTGGTTGCAGTTGTTAGCGGGTATTCATCACGGGCATCACCGCTGGACTTGTCCAAACTTGTAGACGAGTTGTTGAAGAGTCTCAAGACGGTTTCGCTGTCATCTGTGGACCAAAAAGCTGTATTTTGCCGAGTTTTGACGTCATTTCTGGCCGTGGGCGACGATTCCGTGTCGGGAAAAGTCTGCGATGCCTTGACGGCGATTGTCCAGAAGGATCAGAACGAGATCTCGTTGCTTGCGGAGTTGGAGACGTATATGGCGCACTTTGGCGTGTTGTTGAGGACTCCAGAGGCGTGGAAATCGAGATCCGGCACCATTTTGAAGGGTTTGCGGGACGAAAAGAAGCCCAATTTGAAGAAAAACTGGTTTGTCACATTGGGAGCGTTGCCGTTGGTGGAAAATGAAGAGTTTTTGCTGACGGTGTTGCCGGACGTGTTGGCTGTTGTGGATGAAGTGGTGGTTAATCCGCTTTTGAGTGTCGCCAACAAGTCGATCGAGTCACTGTATGTGGCGTTGTCGGTAGCACACACGGTGACAACGGCACTTGAGCTGACCCATCCGTTGTCGGCGGTGGTGACTGAGTCACGTGTCGTTACCAAGTGTCTTGACGACAGTTCCAAGCCGTCCATCGTCACCAGCCACCGTGTCTACACGAAATTGGCATCTGACAGCGAGAAGTTGTGGTTCCAGCGTGCGGTGTTTGCCTTGGACCAAACCCCGGCAGAGCCCGTGTTGTTTGTGACGTTGTCGCGGACGGTTTCGCCAGTGTTGCGGCAGCAGGCGTTGATGTCGTTGTCGTCACTGATCCGGACGCAGCAGCTGGACGTGGCCGGTGTGATCGCAGCGGTATCGGCATATTTGCGCGGTGATCCCGTGGCTGAGCACGGTGATTTGGACCTCCGGGCGGTGCCGGTGTTGCTCAATGTGTTGACGCAGTGGGGTGCGCCAGACACTAGCCACATCGGTACCGTGGCTGATGCTGTGGCTGAGTTGGTGGTTGTGGCGCATCACCAAGACGTCCAGATCAAAGGCGGCTGGGTCGGGCTCCTGCAGCGGGCGGGCGTCGATCCCGGCGCCGTGGTGGCTGAGCACGGTGGTCGTATTGTGTCGTCGTTGGCGGCTGATTTGCTCGTGCTTGCGCCTCATTCGGCATTCTACCGTGCCACTGTGGCGCTGTTGAAGACGTTGGCGTTCATCGGGAGCAGCAGTGTCGCGCCGTTGGTTGCCGAGCTCATCCGGACGGATCTCGAGGTGCTGCGTGTCGCGGCAGTCGAGGATCCCGTCGCGGTGCAGATCTGGCAGCTGGAGGATTTCACGACACCTGTGGTGGACGTGTTGGACAAGACGGCACTTGCTGTGGACAAGAACTCCAAAGATTATGCGACGCGGCAATGGGAAGAGAGCGTGCGTCGTGACGTGGCACTGAAGCATCGCGGTGTCGTGAAGAAGTTGACCAGAGAAGAGCAACTGTTGGTGCAGGCACAGCTCCAGAAGGAGCTGCAATTGCGGCTGGAGATTGCCACAAACGTGGCGCATTTGATGCGTTCATTAGCGGTGGTGGAACTGTTGCTGGCAGATGCCGTGACAGTTGACAACGGGCAACTGACGTGGTTCCCCGTCGCTGTGGAGCGGCTCTTGGGCGTCTTGGCACGTCCACTGTCACGGCTCTTGGTGCACGACACCGGTGTGCAGCTGTTCTTGTCGTTGGGCGGTGTCGTGACGAGCAGGCTCGGTCTGATCAGGACGTTCCTCGGTGTCGCGACGCTACGCCAGTTGGACATCACCCTTGGCGACGACAGTTTGACACAGGAACCGCTTGCCGAGTTGGTGTCGCGGGTGTTGTTCCGTGTCAAGTTTGTCAGCGTGCAGCGGCCCTTGGACCTGTTGTCGTTGGTGTACATCCTCCCCCTCTTGACACAGTTGTTGCAACAGGGCAAAACTGCCGCTGTCAAGAGCACCAGGCCAAAGTCCGAGTTTGTCGAGGAAGATCCGGTCGAGGAGCAGTTGATGCTTGCGATGGAGCTCGTTGCGACACACGCGGAGCTGTTCCAGGACGAGTCGATCCCGCGGCGCGACATCTTGGCGGTGTTGTTGCAGTTGTTGCTGGTGCCGCTGAAGCTGAAGTTGGCCAAGGAGTGCTTCGGCGTGTTGGCGCAGCACATCTCGGTGAACATCGGTGCCGAGGACTTGCAGTTGATCGTGCGGACGTGCACTGCGCCTGAACTGTTTGTGCGGACGGCCGTGTTGGAGCTGTTGGATGCGGAATTCGACTTGACGGCATTTGCGACGGCGGCGTGTGAGATCTGGATCTGTGTGCACGACACCGACGCGGCAAATGCCGAGTTGGCGCTGACGATCTGGCGCGAAAACGGCTTTGAATTGGACGCCACGACGGTCGCACGGCTCGTGGCGTATTTGGGCCACGCAGATGCCGGTATCAGGTTATCTGTGTCGCGGCTGTTGGCGGCAAGTGTCGCGCATCTCTCACGCGACTCTCCGGCAGTGTTCACTGCCACTTTGGACGAGCTCTTGGCGTTGTACACCGTGAAGCTGCGTCCGCCGGTGCCGGTTTTGGACGCCTTTGGGTTGGCAGTGAAGGCGGACCAGCGCGACACTTGGGAGGAGCGCAGCGGTGTCGCCTTGGCGTTGAAGCACATGGCGCCGTTGTTTGTCGGCGAGCTGGCGGTGGAGAAGTTGTTCAAGTTCTTGTGCTCCGGTTCCGGTACCGGCGCCGGTACCGGCGAAATCGTGCCGGCACTGTTGGGCGACGCCGACGCGACGGTGCACCAGGAGCTCCAGGACGCCGGTGTCGCGGTGATCGACGCCACAGGCCAGCGCCACATCGAGGTGCTCATTCCGGTCTTTGAAGCGGTGCTTGCGGCGCCGGACGAAGGCACAAGGACGCAGGACCAAATCCGCGGCAGTGTGATCATCTTGTACGGGAGTGCGGCAAGGCACTTGGCCGCGACAGACGCGCGGTTGGCACGTGTCGTGACACGGTTGTTGGCGACCTTGGACACGCCGTCGGAGGACGTGCAGTTTGCCGTCGGCGAGTGCATCGCGCCCTTGGTGCCGTTGTTCAGCACTGCGGACGTGCTGCGGCACTTGGACGCGTTGTTTGCGCGGTTGTTCACGGGCAAGGGGCTCGCGGAGCGGCGCGGCGCGCTGTACGGGATCGCGGGGCTCGTGAAGGGCGCCGGCGTGGCGCTGGTGCTGAAGTACGACGTGATGCGGACGTTGGTGGACGCGTCCGAGGACAAGAAGGACCTGAAGCGGCGCGAAGGTGTGTCGTTTGCGATCGAGTGTCTCTCGCAGAGCTTGGGGCGGCTCTTTGAGCCGTTTGTGCTCGAGGTGTTGCCCGTGATCTTGAAGCAGTTGGGCGACAGCTCGGGCGAGGTGCGGGACGCCACCGACTACGCCACACGGGTCGTGATGCGCCACACGACGTCGTACGGGGTGAAGCAGGTGATCCCGGTGCTGATCCTGAACTTGGACGACATCCTGTGGCGGACGAAGCGCGGCTCTGTGGACTTGCTCGGGTCGATGGCGTACTTGGACCCGCTGCAGTTGTCGGCGTCGTTGTCGACGATCGTGCCGCAGATCGTGGCGGTGTTGTCCGACTCGCACAAGGAGGTGCGGAAGTCCGCCGATGCGCTGTTGAAGCGGTTCGGCGACGTGATCCGGAACCCGGAGATCCAGACGCTCGTGCCCGCGTTGCTCGCGCTGATCGGCGACCCGACGCGGCACACCGACGCCGCCTTGGACGCGTTGATCCAGACGCAGTTCGTGCACTACATCGACGGCGCGTCGTTGGCGCTCGTGATCCACGTGATCCACCGCGGGATGCACGACCGGTCCGCGGCGACGCGGCGCAAGGCGTGCCAGATCGTGGGCAACATGCTGATCCTCGTGGACGCCCGCGACTTGACGGCGTACTTGCCGGAGTTGGTCGCGGAGTTGGAGCTGTCGATGGTGGACCCGGTTCCGCAGACCCGGGCCACTGCTGCCCGGGCGTTGGGGTCGTTGGTGGAGAAGTTGGGCGAGCACCAGTTCCCGGACTTGGTGCCGCGGCTCTTGGCGACGTTGCAGGACGCGGCAAAGGCCGGCGACCGCTTGGGAGCCGCACAGCTGTTGTCGGAGATCATAAGCGCCTTGGGGACGTCCAAGTTGGAGGAGATGTTGCCGCAGGTGCTCGCGGGGGCCGGCAGTTCCCGGCAGCACGTCCGGGCGGGCTTCATGCCGCTCTTGCTCTTCTTGCCCGTGTGCTTCGGCATGCAGTTCTCGCCGTACTTGGACCGTGTGGTGCCCGTGATCTTGGAGGGCTTGGCCGCAGAGGACGAGGTCCGCGAGACCGCCTTGAAGCTGCTGCGGTTGATTGTCAAGAACTACGCGACAAAGGCCGTGGACTTGTTGTTGCCGGAGTTGGAGCGCGGCTTGGCGGACGCCAGTTTCCGGATCCGGTTGTCGTCGGTGGAGTTGACCGGGGAGTTGTTGTTCCAGATCGTGGGCATCCAGCTGACTGCAGGTGCGGATCCGGACCGTCTGGACCGTGCAGAGGACGTGGACGAGCCGGCGGCTGGTGGCAACGCCGGTGGCAACGCCGCAGACGGCGCCCTCGTGCTGGCACTTGGCCAGCAGACCCGCGACAGCATCCTCGCGTCGCTCTTCCTCTGCCGCCAGGACACCAGTGCGCTCGTGCGCAACGCGACAGTGGACATCTGGAAACTGCTCGTGCTGAACACGCCCAGAACCGTCAAGGAGATCTTGCCGACGCTCACGGCCCAGATCATCCGGCGCCTTGCCTCGAGCGACGACACCCAGCGCCACATTGCGGCACTGACGTTGGGCGAGACGGTGCGCCGTGTCGGTGCCAACGCGTTGCCGCAGTTGTTGCCGACGTTGGAGCTGCAGTTGGTTGCGAGCGACGCCGACGCGAAGCAGGGGATCTGCATTGCGCTGCGCGAGCTCGTGGAGTCGTCGCCTCCGGACGTGGTCCGGGAGCACGTGCTGTTTGTGCGGATCGTCCGCGACGCGCTTGTCGATGGCGACGAGGGCGTCCGGGTGGCTGCTGCAGGGTTGTTTGATGTGTTGCAGGAGGCCGGGGTCGCGGTGGTGGATGCCGTGGTGCCGCAGTTGTTGCAGTTGATCAGTACCACTGCTGACTCGTCCGCTGACTCGTCCGCGGACTCGCAGTACGCATTGCTCCTGCTCCAGGACATCATGGCCACCAAATCCGACGTCATCTTCCCGACGTTGATCCCGACTTTGGTCGCACCGCCGCTCGACGCCGTGCGGCTGCAGGCGTTGCTGTCGTTGGCGCTGGTGGCTGGTCCGGCGCTCTACAAGCGTCTTGGCGTGGTGATGGGTGCGTTTGTGGATGTGTTGCAGACAGCCACTGCCCCCGACAGCGTCGCCATATCCGCCTCGTTCACCACCATCCTCCTCTCGATCGACACCGACGCCGGGCTCCACCCGTTGTTGCAGCAGATCCTCGGCCTCTTGAAGCACGACGACGTCCGCCGCCGCGCGGTCATGTTTGCGCATCTCCTGCCCTTCTTCAAGCACACCCACCTCGACATCTCCATCTACACGCAGGACTTGCTCCTGCACTGCATCTCCGCGTTGGACGACGCGGACCCGGAGATCGTCTCGGCGTCCTTCCAGGGCTTGACGGAGCTCGTCAAGACGCAGCGCAAGGAGTCGCTCGAGCGGTTGGTGAAACCCGCCCGGCAGCTGTTGCTGATGTGCGGTGCTCCGGGCGCCGAGGTGGCGCTGTTTGCGCTCCCGAAGGGCCCCAACTGTGTGTTGCCGATCTTCTTGCACGGCTTGATGTACGGCAGCAGCGACCAGCGGGAAGCCGCGGCGTTGCTGATCGCAGACGTGGTGTCCAAGACGCCTCTGGCGAACTTGAAGCCCTTTGTCACGGTGATTGTCGGGCCCTTGATCAGGGTCATCGGCGAGCGGTTCTCGGGCGACGTCAAGCTGCTGATCTTGTACGCCTTGAACACGTTGTTTGCCAAGATCCCGCAGCTCTTGCGGCCGTTTGTGCCGCAGTTGCAGCGCACGTTTGTCAAGTCGTTGGCGGACGTGTCCAACGAGACCTTGCGGACGCGTGCCGCGCGCCTGCTCGGGACCTTGATCGAGTACCAGCCTCGTGTCGACCCGTTGGTGAACGAGTTGGTGGCCGGGTGCAAGCTGGCCTCCGACGCCGGCGTGCGCACGCTGATGTTGAAGCTGTTGCTCGAGGTGGTGGACCGGGCGGGTGCCAAGATGGGCGAGGCCGCCAAGAACAGTGTCTTGGAGTTGGTGGAGCAGGAGATGGCCGGTGCCGACGACAAGATGGCCGTGGCGTATGCGCGCTTGGTGGGCAGTTTGGCCCGGATCTTGACTCCGGACGAGCTGCTGCTGGTGTTGAGGCGGAAGGTGTTGGACGTGGAGTTGCTGGATGAGGACGCGGCCAAGTTTGGCGTGTTGGCGGTGAATGCGTTTTTGCGCGATGCTCCGGGGCATGTCTTTGGCAGTGGCACGGGCAGTGGCGCTGTGGCTGATGTTGTGGCGTTTCTCGTGAGATGCTGCGAGTGGCCGTTGCTGTATGTGAGTGATAACGGAGTCGTTGGCGTTGCCAAAATGTTGTTGTTGGATGGAGAGGTGCTGTCGCCATATTCGGGACCGGCATCTGCTGACGCAGATGTTTCTGCGTTTGAACTACCCGACGAATCCCGCACCATCCTCATCAACACCCTCCTGACGGCAATGCTCACCCCCACCAGCAACTCCCTCGACACCCGTCGTCTCGCCTTGGTCGCTACCCGCACCGTGGCCCGCTTCAAGCCGCACGTCATCAGACTGCACATCGACATCCTTGCCCCATGCGTCTTTGGCTGTGTCCGTGACGTGATCATCCCGATCAAGTTGGCGGCAGAGAAGGCCTTTCTCGCCATCTTTGGCCTCGTGGATGACGAGTCGCTGGTGTTCTTTGGCGAATGGTTCGCCTCGGTATCTGCTGCTGGCTCCACCGTAGTGTCACCGGTCACTGGCCTGCTGATCCAGTTGCGGTCGATTGGCGATTATTCCAGAAGAGTCGCTGTGCGGTTGCTGAGTGTCGAGAGAGAGCGGATCGCTGCGGGGGGTGATGACGATCAGATGTTTAGCGATCGGTTTGAGGATGAGACGGAGTTGTGGCTGGTTGGGGCGTAATAGTGCAACCATAGTGCCACGCCAGTGGCACTATCTAAGTGCTCTAGAATACCTCATAGTGCCACGACGTGGCACTATGAAATGACACTAATGAGTGCGACACTACACTACAATCTGCTACAATCTGCTCTCACTCTTAACCAGCATCACAGTGCCTCACTTTACACTACCCTGCTTCACTCTACTCTACATTGCTTCACTCACTCTACACATCCATGCACTGATGCCGTTGCGTTGATGCCGTTGCGTGATGCTTTTACATACACTGATACCTAGTATCACTGCCGATAGTTAACCACCGCTGATGCTATTCATACCTAGAATCTGCATCGCTATTTATTGAGTAATATCAGATCTTTATTTAGTAGACAGGCCACAAGTGGCTGGGTAATGTTACATAGATTGCATAGTATAATGAGTGGTGTCATGGTGCCGTGCCGTGATGCCATGGAATGGCATGTGCCCGGCAGCCTATTTGCCCGGGTTTTGAGATGGCACACCAGGGGACGTCTGGTACTGGTACTGTGGCTGGGGCTGCTGCTGCTGCTGCTGCTGCTGCTGCTGCTGCTGCTGCTGCTGCTGTGGCTGGAATTGCCGGTAATAGTTGTAGTACTGCTGGACGTACTCCTGCTGCTGCGGCAGGAGCGACAGGTACGGAGCGTACTGTGGCTGTTGCTGAGGCTGTTGCTGTGGCTGTGGCTGGCCGTACAGCTGGCGCGCCTGCGGCGACGTCTGGTACGGGTACTGTTGGTACTGTGGCTGAGGTGGCTGAGGTGGCTGACCCTGGGTTTGTGGGTGTGGCTGGGATTGTGGCTGGCCCTGCCCCGGGCCCTGGCCGTAAGTGTTGTTGTAGTAGTATCTACCGTACTGCTGCGCCAGCCCCAGCGCCTGGGCCTGAGGCTGGGCCTGAGGCTGAGTCTGTGGCTGAGGCTGGGCCTGACCCGGGCCCCCGTAATACCCATAATACCCGCCCTGGCCATACGCCAACTCCTCTTCCTTCTTCCGCTTCTTCTTCTTCCGCTTCTCCTCGCCCGCAACCACAGGCGCCCCATGCTGCACGTTCTCCTGGTAGTACGTCTTGATGTCGCGCACAAACAACGGGTACAACAAATCAAAGACCCCCTCCGTGGTGGCCAACTTGACGGCTCTGTCAAAGGGGATCCAGACTCCTTTCAAGTTCATGGCCCCGATCTTCACCACGTACCGGGTCTTTTCGCTCTTCAAGATGCCGTCCCGGCGTCCCCTGGTCATCCCGACCACGTTCAACAACTTGGTGCCGTTGACAAAGTCCGAGTCCTCGCGCCGCGACACGGGGACCCCGCGGACTTCCACTTGGTAGCAGATGGTGTTTTCGTCTTCCCAGAACGTCGTGGAGAAACGTGTCGTGGTGGATGCTGGTGCCGATAGTGGCGGGAGTATTGCCGCCTGGGGCTGGGGCTGGGGCTGGGCCGCGCCCAACAGATGGTGTCCGTATTGGTCATACGACAAGTGCTGGCTGTTGCCCTGGCTCTGGTTGAGGTTCTGGTTAAGGTTTGGGTTCTGGTTTAGGTTCTGGTTAAGGTTCTGACTCTGTGCTTGTCCCAGGCCCACCAGGCCCGGCACCAGGCTGTTGTATGCAGAATAGTAAGGCGTCTGGATCCTCTGGTACCCACTGGCACTGTTCACACTACCGACGGGAGTGCCCAAAGTCGTGTTCTCCAGCGATACCAGGCCACGGTAGGGACCTGTTTCGGACGGGTGTGGCGGTCTCGTGGCGCTGGCGCCACTGCCACTGGTGTCGCTTCCTTCTGCCTTCATCGTTGATCTGTAGCGAAAAAATTGTCCTTGCCTCAGATTCGCTTGTGCTTAGTCGGATAACCTTTCTTTGCTTCTTGGCTCCTCTAACTCGTTGGTACGCTGTTGTGTATCTGTTCTGCGTAAACGATCTCTGTCACCCGGTACCGCTTAATCACTCACGACGATGTCCAGTTGTGCTGATGTTTTTTTATTTATCGCTTCTGCTCGTCAAAAAGTGTAAAACAATAAATATTATTTTAGACACAGGAGAATGTGGGCAAATAGGGGCAAGTAAAGAAAAGTCTGCCTCAGAAAACCATAAACTGCAGGCGATCGATGTTTCTATTGGTGACAAACATGTGAGAACAGCGAAAAAGAAACGAGGCGGTACAGAATTCCAGAAGGGCAGGGGCATATTCGTAGAAGCGTTTCACTGTGTAGAATCGTCTTGAAGTGTTGCTGCGATCGGGGTGAACGAGCGAGTCCCGTGACATCGCTGCACCGGGTAAGGCTGGGTGGCAGCAAGTAGACTGTACCAGACAGAGCACTGGACAGAAGTTGTACTAGACAGATCTTTGTACTAGACAGGCACAGTACTATACACTATGCCCTGTGAATTTTTGTACACTGTGCCCTACACTCTACACTGCTTTCACCACTTATCACTATTAACTATGCCCTATAGCACTTTACTCCACGGTCCATTATGCTCTACACTGTACACTACACTGCACTCTACACACTACAAACTACACACTACACCACCATCTCGCATCAAATCTCCTATTCCCCCTCGTCTGACTCGATCTTGCAGCCTCTTGCGCCTTCTGCTTCTTTTCACTACAAACCGTTCTCAGGTTGCATAAATTTATGTACGTCTACAATTTCGCTCTGCCTTTTTCCCACTCAACAATAGGCGCAAAGCGTAAAAGGGATGCTTAATGTTGTGGAAGAACCAATCCTTAATTGGTGTCTGGTTGATCGATTGTAAAATTTGTGCTCACGATGATCTCTGCTTGGTCAGGCCATTGTTAGACGTGCTTGTCTGGTCTGGCCCGGTCTCAGGCCCAGGAATACCGGGTTTCAGATTTAACATTTACTCTAGATTTCGGCTTTTCAAGGCGTCCGTCATTTCATTACCCGGTACATATCTCTACATAACGTCATTTTTTCTAGAACAACACCTCAGATTCATTACAACCTCGCTTGCTCCAGACCAAGACCTCACTTTCTCTTCAAAAACCCGGGCAACTTGGGTGCACTCTTCTCCTTCGATCCCGTCTCGCTCTGTGTTGGAGAGATGTTCAGGGCTCCCGGAAGATAGCTGCTGGAAACGGGCGGTTTCCCCTTCGTAAGCGACGCAGAACTGCTCATGGCCCGCACTCCGGGCAAAGATTTGGTGGAGTCAAACGTGTTGACCCGTTCGAGGCTGTTTGAAGACATTGTCTGGCTCGGAGGGTGTCGTGGTGTGGCGGTGTTGAGCAGCTCTTGCGAGTGTGTGCTCTCAGCGGACGACAAGATAGACGTTATCGAGCCCCTCTTCTCGTACCGAGAACCGGCTCCCGAGGCCATATCGAACTTCCCGAACAAGCTCCGAGGCTTGTTGTACAAGGCAGCAGTGTACTTTGGTGTGATCCCACCACTGCCACTGCCAACAGGAGCCGAGCTTTCTCGTGTCGGATCGATCAACCGCAAGATCTCGCGCTTCTCCAGCTCGTATTTCTGCGAGATGTCCAAGGCATTAGCAGCCCGTACCATCAACTTCATGTCCCCCGCGAGCGCCCCGATCTCGTAGATGAAATCCAAGATGATGTCGGTGCATGCCGGGGCATTGATCCCGGTCAACTGGCCCAAAGACGGCCACGAGCCGTCAGAGGTCGTGTACGGGTTCACTTTGAAACCGGATGACGACTGCGACGATTTCTTCATCGGAACGGCGTCCGACGACAGCGACCCACTCAGTGGCTGCACACTCCCCGTGCGCTTCTGCGGCTGCTGCAAACTGCTTCTCTTCTGCGGCTGCTGGATGAAATCGTCTGTGGCCAATTGGTCTTTGGCCTGCTGTGGAACCAAGCCGATTCCTACACCTATACCGTCCGAGGACGTGGAATCGTCGCTGTCGGCTCTCAGGTCGCTCGCTGTGGCAGTAGTGTCCACGTTCTCTTTATACCTCGGGTCACCTGCTTCGATCACGTCGTCACCTTTCTCTTCCTGCCGTGGCATCGGCGAGAACTCCTTCATCTTTGCCGACGCCAGCGACGACGATCCAGAGTCCTGGCTCCGCTTTCTGCCGCTATCGACACTGTCCTTGCGGGACTTGCTGATCCGCTTCAAGATCTTCAAGTCCAAGACGCCGTTGTTGAACTTGTCCAAGAAGTCGGCAAAGCCGCTTATCGAGGCGAAAGTGGGCGACTCGAAACGCTCGCCGCGCTGCAGCATCACCGCATTGTACTGCGCGGTCAAGTCGTGTGCATCCGCAACCAACGAGTTCTCCTTGTTGCCGATGATCGAGTACAAGATCTCCAAGATCAAGTCGTACAACAAGGGCAACTCGTAGAACTTGGAGATGAGGATCACGTCCAAAGTGGTGGGCACGATGGACCACTTGCTGCCGACCTGCCCCGTGGCCAAGAACTCCAGAAACAGCTTGACCGTGGTGGTCGTGAAGGGCAAATAGATCGCTCTGGGCAAGAGCAACAGCTCCATCTTGGACGAGTTGGTGTCCAACTGCTGCTCGACGAATTTTGTGGACGGCTTGTTCGACACCAAGGACCCGTTGGCGATGGACCCGACGCTGCGGGTGTTGGACGTCGACGACAGGTCGTCACGTGCCGACGCTTTGGACCCCGGTCTGGAGCCCGGTTTCCGCGGCGACTCGTCTCTGTCCAACTGCGACAACGGCTGCAAAGTGCCCGAGATCGAGCCGCGCGGCGACGACGACGTGCTGGGGGTCTTGAACTGGTGCAATTTGGACTTTAGCTGCGGTGCGAGTTCCGTGGGCTGCGGTTTCAGTGGGGGAAGGGCCGGGAGCGAAGTAGGCGGCGCATTTCCAGCGGATTTCGTGTCCAGCGAGGTAGCAGACGACACTGACAATTTCCGGAGCTGTTCTGTGGCTGAAATGGCGCCGACTGCGCTCGAATTCTGGCCCGAAGTCTGGCCTACCCCGGCGCCGGCGTCTTTCTCCTGGAAAGGCAAGCGGAACTGTGGCGAGGCCTCCTTGATCTCCTGCTCGTCAAATGCCGCGTCGTCGATCGACGTCGCCAGCGCCATCGTGGCCAGGTCCTCGTTCCCAAAGTACTGGTCGTCCGGATTCGACTTCTCGAAACTGTCCACCGCCCGGACGTACCCCTTAGCCACCAACATCTCAAAGCACCTGCCCCACCGTTTCCTACAAAGCATCGAGGGCACGGGCACGCTCTCGCCGTCGGCACTGACAAACTCAAAGTCCGACATCGAGTACCCGAAGCGGTCAAAGGCGTTGCGGCCCAAGGTGACGGCGTACGGCGGGAACACGGACTTGATCGAGGTCATCTGGACCTGCGGCGCGACGTACTTGGAGTACTCGATGAAGCTCTTGTCCGGCAGCGGCAGCAGTTGCTCCAGCAGCTCGCCGGTGTAGAATTGCGAGCTCCCAGAGACGTTCACAAAGGGCAACAGCACCGTCATGAAGTGGCTGAAGTACTGCACACTGGGCGCGGTGTCGTGCATCTGGACGTCTCCCAACAACAAGATCTTGTGGTGCGACGTCCACACGAATCCCCGCGTGATGCGGTGGCTGTAGGCGTCATGGTCGCAGAACAGCTTGAGGAAACTCCACTTCCCGCTCGGCTTGTGGTACAAGTAGATGGAGATCCGGGACTCGTTGCGCTCGAAACCCATCACGATCAAGTGGTCGCCAAAGGCGCCCAAGCTGGCGTACGACAAGTCGTGCGGCACCGCGAGCGTCCGCGTGTAGCTGTCGACGGTGATCGGGAGCCGCCTGCCGGACGAGCGCATGTCGAGCGAGAACTCCACCAAGGGGTTTGTGTCGCCGTCGATCCGCGTGTACACGACCAAGCTCTTGGCCAGGTCGCTCACGGACGAGTACAACACGATCGAGCTGTCGGCGACGTTCGTCGTCACGACCCGCTTCTGCGTCTTCTGCGTCTTGTTCAGGAGCTCCGTCTTGAGCTCCTCGATGGGGATCATCCGCTTGGCGTCCGGGTTCCACTGGCGGTCGCTCAAGTCGAAGAAATCGTACTCTGCCACGGACACGTCCTGGGCGCTGCGGCCGCCCGCGACCAACAACCCGTGGTGGTGCGCCGCCGAGAAGCTCGCGGACGAGTCCAACACCATCATCGCGTGTCCAAAGCGCGGCTTGTTGCGCACGTCCCCGGGGCACAAGCACGCCCACTGCTCCGTCCAGGAGTCGTATTTCCAGAGGTCGTTGAGCGGCACGAAAACGCCGTTCTGGAGCCCCAAGCCGCCGTAGAGATACACATCACCCTCGTGGCACGTGATTGCGTGGAAGAGCCGCGGCCTGGGCGCGTTCCCGGCGCCAGTGCCCTTGCACCGTGTCCATTTGCGCTCGACAATGTTCAACTCAAAGAGCTCCCCAGAGAGATACTGGTCCCAATCCGGCGCCGAGAGCCCCAATTCTTGCTGCCTGGCCGCCAACTCCGCACCAATCCCCGCCAGCGTCGTCGCGCCCAAGTCCAACGCCAACGTCAAGCCCCCATGGGCGTATATCCGGCTGGAGTTGATACATGTTGCAGCACCGGTCCGCAACTTCAAGTTGAGCCTGTCGTCGGGCGAGTCCTGCGGGCAGCTCACCGAGTAGCATTTGTTCGATGTCGGATTCAAGGGCGCCATCTTGTGGTTTGAAAGGGTGGATTCCGTGCACTGGCTGCTCAATGCTCCTGACAATCCCTGGTGTGCTGGGAATTTTGATGTGTTTTAATTTTGAGCGGAAGGGGAAAAAATCGGGAATGGTCGTGTGGGCACAATTCGCCGTATCGGGAAGATCTGGGGGACTAGCTCGGGCTGGGGGGTGTGCTTGGGGTTGCACAGCTTGGTACACGCAGTGGGCTGTACAGTGCTGTGCTGGGTTGCTCTTGAACCTGCAATCTCGTATATCCACCGCCCGTATGCTACACTCACCTGCGCACGGATTATATGTAAGTGTTGTACTACTTTCTAGCTGCGCATCGATATGCATGGCAGAGCGCAAAGGCTTGACGGTTTAATGATACTTGTACAGCTACACCATCCTTCATTTGCGCTTCGATCTCACTAATCACACGCTGACGAGTGCCCAAACCGATCGGCAGTATTGTGATGCTTGACATGACTGGCCAGGAGTGGTCACGTGTACACTGCAAATGACCTTATAACTCGGCTGCAAGTCAATCTCAAGCCTCGAGACTACGGTTTTGCAATAATGATTAGTAGTGACTGTCTGTACACCGTTTCGGAAGGGTTCACACAAAAATCTGATCCTAGCATGCTACCCTTTAGCTACTTACTAGTCACCATATGGCAACATACTGAATAGCTGTATATTAAATATTATACAAATACCGCTCGCTCAGCGCACTCCCGCTGCATTAGCACTCCACAGCTGGTCATCATACGTATACCAACCGGAGCAAATCGGTCAAGTCTTGCTCGAGACGCTTATAATACTCCTCCTGCTCCATCTCCGGTCCGAACTCCTCCACCGACAACCCCTGGTGCGGCATTTGTCTCTGCATTTGCTCCACCAACTCCGAGTCGGTCAACTGGTCATCAAACACCACATCCTGCACAGCGTCGCCCATCATTTGATGTGTTACTGTGTCAGCCACCTGTGCTCTCATAGTTCTTGGAGCAATCTCCGAGCAAGAGATTGTTGTGCGCAGCTGCTGCTGGTTCATCGCTGCAACATGAGCAGTCGGAGACGGCGATAACGATGGCTCCGGGATCCTGTAGCATCTCTCCACGACCTCCAACTGGTATTTATACTTCAGCACCGACCAGACCGCATTCAACTTCCGGATCGTTCTGCTGAATCCGTATGATTTGTCGATCCAGTTCTTCACCAAGTTCTCCACACAAGCATCCACCAAGTACACTTTCAACTGCATTTCTTCTTCACTGACGACGGTTTTGCTCTTCAAATTGACCACCAAGATCGTCATGAGCAACGTGATCTCTTCAAAAGGAACGTAATTCCTCAACTCCCAGTTGAAATCGGACAAATCTTGACCCGTGTTCTCTGTGTGCTCACAGATCTTGATAAACTGGTGTACTAAATGGAGCACACTAGGGAGAAGATTAGAAGAGAGGTTGTTATAGTTATAACTTGTGAGGTCAGGGTCGAGCAAGAGGTCTAGATTCAACATCATGAACCTCAACTTCAGTTGCGTGGAATCACGCTGGTAAAACTGCTTCGAAATGCTCACATTCTGGCATTGATCATGGTAAAATTTGTCGTTATTATGCTGTAACTGATTAATCACACTATCTGGAGTCAGCAAGATCCTTAACTGGAGCTTGATCAATATTTTGTCAGCAAGGGCATTCAAGAATAACTTTGCGTAGCTGATAAATTTCAATTGCTGGTTCCAACTCTCCCTTTGCTCTAGAGGTGCTTCCTGTGCAGCTTCGAATTGGATCACCTTTTCGGTGTTCTGCAACGAGATCACAGATGAATAGCAAAAGATGTAGAGATCGTTGATTTTGAACTTCAAGTTGATGATGTCACTGTCGTTCATAGACGCATTCAAGCCATTGGACACGCCGTTCAACTCGTTTTGTAAAAGATAATACCTAAACTTGGAGTTTAGAAAGCAAATAGTGTAGTTTGAAAAATTGGAAGATGCAGAATTGTAGAGGTCGTTTATCATGGGGAGCAATTGGTCAGAGTTCTCTGCAGGTAACGAGGTATCGAACTCTTGCAATTTGATTGTGGAAGAGAGGTTCAGGAAACTCGACACGATATCGTCGAGCTTGAAGATCTGCCACCACACAAGTCTTTTCAACTGGATCAATGACTTGTTGTTCAAGTTCCCATGTATCACAGGGTCATGGTCCAATTTGTAGAACTGAGCTGTCCGGATAAGCTTTGCCACTTCCAAAAGACTCTCTGACTTGGAAAGATCACTGAAGGTCAACACTAGCACCTTAACCTGGAAGTACAACGTGTCTAGATTTCCTAAATCGCTGGAAGCGATATCGTTCAACTGCAAGTAATGGTAATAATAGCTGTTGAACTCCTCTTGTACTTGGTCGTCATCCGCAGCACAGGGTTTTTGCTCGAAATCTGCCACCAGGGCAGCGAAAACGATCAGCTCATAGAGCCAGATGAATTGGAAGAGACTTTTGAATTCTGGAAAGTTCTCAAAAGACTGTGTGCCCTGATAAAGACACCTTATATTTGAGAGAAGGAAGAGCCCCAGTCTCCAGAAACTGTTGTACTCTTCTTTGAACGATATCAAGTCAACTAGAGGTAAAACTGGGTGGATAGAATTGAAATAGATCAGAACTAGCTGGTCGGATCTCTCTTTTGAAGGTAAATTGCCCACCACTGACTCAAGTGTAGTGACAACCTTCAGCTGCTTCGGATCTGCCTCTATCAAAGTTGTCTGACTATGCGTGGTATTCGACGTTAAAGTCGTCAATTGAGTCCGTGGAGAGATAGGAGATCTCTCCGTCTCGTCGTGGTGTATTTCGGGAGAACTCGAGATATTACCATCGTGCTGTGGAAACCCAGCACGATTTATCGTAATCTGCTCAGTTATCGCTGTGGGGAGCTCTGGGTCTCCAAAATCTTCTGTTTGCAGCTCAACTTCAGTCGTTCGTGGTACAGACACTTTGTAAGTATCACTACTAACGGAAAGGGTGGGGCTACTGCCCTCCGGTGTAAAACTCTGTGATTCTATCTCTCCAGGTATCTCTCTAGATTTGAGATGCTTCAGAGCGGGGCCCTCTTCTTTGTTCTTCAAGTTGCTCAACTTGTCGTTGATGAAATACTGACATACCAAGTGGTTTCTACGGCAATGTTCACACACATCTCCTCTACTACACTTGATTTTCCTCTGGTGACATGGTATGCACGAAAGAATTCTTCTCTGTCTGACTTTCTGGATCTTGTATACCTTACCGTCGTCTAAGACTAGCGACTTTTTTTTCAAAGTTTTGTTCATTACCGGGACTGTGTCCGGAGATCCATGTCGACTGGCTGTAGATGGTGACATCTTGACACAGGACCAGAAATCACCTTAAAACTCTCAGATCACCCTCTCTTGATCTCTTCTCTATAATCTTTTCCCTCACTATTTTTTTCACCCCATGACGGCGTTTAGAAAATTTTTAGTACAAAAATGAGCCATTTTTTCGCTAAAGGCCGAGGGGTTTTCATAACTAGCTGTGTACAGGGCAAAGTCATCCTTCGAATCGGGACTTACAAGACTTTAAATAAATCTTCTGAACGGCAATAAAGACCTGTTGTGTACCTTCCCAAGTCCTTGCATTACGTCATTGCAGTTGTAGTAAAAGGTCTATTAAAACGTAGGTAAATCTATGAAACCCCCAATTTTGGGGAGAAATTAAATATAGAAGGGTTTGAATATTGGATGTGGTCGCTGAGAAAACTCAAACAGTGGTCTTCTCAGCTTCCGGTTGTTGTGGTTGATCCTTCGCCTTCTTCTTGTTCTTGTTCTTCTTCTTCTTCTTCTCTTGATTTGTGCTCTTCCTGGACAAATCCTCTGTTTGGTCGATACAACGCAATCCGTGATCCTCGATAAAGAAGGACAAGACTAACGAAAACAGCATCATTGGGAACCACATGTAAAAAATGTTCTTGATCAGGTCCATGTACACGGACTTGACCGTTGTCACTTCACTGGATGAGATGTCACTCAAGCTGATCTTTGAGTAAAGATTTTCCTTGATATAGGCCACGGTGGAGGCCGACAAAGAGGTGGCCTGCTCGACTCTATGCAAGACAGTGTTGGAGTAGATTAACGAACAGATGGCCAATCCCACGGCACCTCCAAACGATCTGGTGACGTTTCTCGTCGATATCACTACAGATCTATCGGCGAGCCTGGCATGGCTCTGGGCTGCAACCATTGTAGGCTGGAAAATTCCTCCGTTTCCGATTCCAATCATGAGCAACATGATCACACAGATACCTGGATGTGTGTCTGGAGTCCAGAGGAAAAGTAAACCCGTGCCGACAGAGGTCGATACGTAGGCCAATCTCACGACATGGATGTAGTGACCCGTTCTAGAGATTATCTGACCGGTGATGATACTGAGAATTGCTTGCATCAACAAGATCGCCATGGTAAAACACGAGGTGATCACTGTGGTGTACTCTCTTATGATCTCAAAGTAGTACGAGAAAAAGTATGGCATACTGAAGAAAGTGTAACCGAACATGAAACCCTGCAGAAGAATGATCGAAAGAGACCTGTTTGTGAACAATCTCAACGGGATCATGGGCAAACGAGACACTTTCCATTCCACCAACAAGAACACCACCATGCAGATGAACCCGATGATCAACATCGAGATCACCAAAGGACTGTCCCAAGCATACGTGTTACCACCACCGTTGATGGGTACCAACAACAAGATAAGGCCAGCGGTGCTGAAGAAGAACCCGATATAGTCGATGTTCTTGAACTTCTCCACTCTCGAAATCGGAGCTGGGGCACCGGGAACAATCTTGTACACAATAACGGCAGCGGTGACGAAGAATGGCACCATCATGTGGTAAAAATTTCGCCAGGAAGAGTGCATGATGAAAGCCGAGCAGATGAACGGCCCAAGACTGTTCCCCAAGCCTACAAAGGCACCTAAAATACCTTGGTACTTACCTCTGCTCTTCAAAGTGGTGACATCCGAGACTATCACCATGGTCAAGCTCTGGACACCGCCTTGCCCTACACCACAGATGGCTCTGAAGACGTACAACATGACTCCGCTGGTAGCAAAGCCACATCCCAAGTCGCCGACCAGCAAAACTAGCAACGCTCCGATCAACGTCTGCTTCCTCCCAAAGATGTCCGAGAATCTTCCAAACAACACTTGGAAAACGGTATTAGCTATCAAATTAGCGGTGCCTCGCCCAGGAGATTGTTCGCTGTGCGCCCAAAGATTGGGCAATAGCAGGCAACGCAATACTGATTCCACTTTGGTCGGCAAACGAGAAGAAAAGCAGCATCGACATTCCCAGGAACACCGTCATCAACTTCCTGGTGCTCAAGAGGTTCAAGTGTGCATCGCTCAATTTTTCATCGAGCTTCTTGCTCACGATTTTCTCCAAGATAACGTCATCGGCCTCCAGTTCCAATCTGGACTGGTGCTGGAACACTTGTCCAACGTCATAGGCTTCGACAATGTTGGTTCCGACAGTGCTGTTGGACGAGGTGCTGATTCTTGGTGTGTCGTGTGATGCTTCGGCTACGGAAGCCAGAGGGTTCGGCTCCGAACCGGATAATCTGTTTTGTTCTGGACTCATTTTCAAGTGGCTTTTTTGGGTTTGTGTTGGATCTACTAAATGTGCTCTCTCAGACGATTCCGGGTGTCTTCGGACTCTGTATTTATATGATATCTCTAGGATGCAGTCTCTTGTTCCCCAACCTATTTTTCCTTGATTTCCCTCTCAAAACTGTGTTTCCCTGCCGTAAAAATCAGGAAAAAAATCATTTAAGCTTTGTGTGTAATAGTCAAGCCGCATATAGACGTTGCAGAGTGATTGAGCCGTTTATACAGACCATTTATGAAGCCGTTGTGAGTGTCTAGTGTACGAAATCATGAGTTTGTGGCCGGTATAAGAGCCGCTGCATCAGGGCTTGGCGGATACGCAGTCGAGGTTATTCGTGGTCAGCAGTTCGATAGTCAAATTCATCTCTTCTGTTCGGTTATCTGATCTTTGTATGAGGGAAGCAGGCAATGGAAAAAAATCTTTTTAGCGGGGTTATGTCCGCAATAGGCAACTATATCTCTTGAGGGTATTATATAGCTGAATGACCACAGATTGTCGGACTCGAAGTTCTCAAGAGCAACGTACTGAGTCAGAGTAGCACTATATAATATTTGGTCATGAGTTGTACCCGGGGGTTGCAGGTTGAGGGATTATATCGTTGTACTCCACTTCATGATTAGTGAAGATCAATTAATCGCACTGAGGCTTAACTGTCTGGAAAAAATGTAAAATGTAAAATCCGGATCCTAGAAGTCTGTGCAAAAAGTGCGTAGTCTTCTCATCGATACGATGTAGCCTTCAGGCACAGAATGGTTCTGGACCAAAGGAGGTGACACATGTGTTTGTAGTGAGCGGCTACGCTGAGCGATTAATCAAATTGTCCCCCTGTTTCACCTGGAAGATCGTCACAAGCACGATGGTCTAAGTTTTGACAAGTCTTGGTATTAATTGATGGTAAAGTCCAACCTCTTTCACCTCACTGGTCCCCGTCTATGGAAATGGCATACCTTTATCTCTCATTGCGTCCTTCCATTCAAGCACTGGCCAAGAATTCTGGGCCATTATCAAAGACTTACCATGTTGCAATATTCAGATCTGCATGTAAGGTCAAGAACACCTGTGAACTATTTGGTAAAAAATCCAGATCACCGCTGAGTGCAGACATGCAGACATGCCTTGACACCAAAGGTTGACACTTCTTGGCCTTGATGAGCAAACGGTTTTATTTTGAGTCCGTTTGACAGCACAATTGAGTGTAACACCCCCTTTTTATCACCTGTGCATTCGAATGTATCTAATTTGCTGGACCACCAAGATGAAACACACCCCGTGTTTCAGTGACTTGCCGATAATCGGACTTGGTCCATTTATGCCTGACTTTCAACGATCTCATCATCAACTATCCGGCTTTAACCTCAGTTGCAGTAGCCAAAGTTGCAGTAGCCAGATTGCCAAGTCATTTAGCCGGGACGTGAGTAAATCGAAAAGTCTTTGAGCTAGATACTGGGTCTAGAGATATCAGATATTTCTCGAACGAGTCATCCTGACTCCTTGGTCTTTCACTTCTCAACAACACTCACAGATCCATCTTCCACCTCAAATTCATTCCCAGCTAGCCCCCCAAAACACGAAGCTCAATGCGATTTTTTTTTTTCTCTGTTTACATTTCGAGTATTTTTTTCACTGAGTACTAATGACTAGACAAGCTGGACAAGAGATCGCAGTAATCAAGGCTTGAGAATGGTGTTGGAAGAGATATCCTTGAACTTGATCAATGTTGCGGACAGGATTTTGGAGGAATCGGGCAAGATCTCACAAAACAACGATATCCTAGAATTCACAAAGAAGAGCAGAAAGTACAAATTGGTCAACAATGAGAACTTTCACAGAATAAGAGAGAGCGATAAGTACTTGATAGTGGCGGACAACTACAACAATTTAAAGGATAATTACTCGTTGGTGTCATCGTACTATATCTTGCAAAATTTGGAAGGCGATATCTTGCACAATGAGCCAGCTTTGTGCCTCACAATAATGGGAGCTGCTAGGGAGCTAGAGTTGAACAAATGGTACGATTTGGATATCTGTGTGACAAAACCACAGGACGCCTCATATGATCCCTCCAGCCTGAAGTCTGACCTGTTGAAGTTTGCCTCCAAGATCACGAGACAGCATATCAACAACGGTTTACTTTTGTTATGTGCTTCTAAGATCAACTTTTTCCACACAGATCATACCCTGTCCAAAAAGATAGAGGGGATTTGTCTCCGTAAATTGATAAGCCAGTTGTTTGGCGAGAAATCTTTACAATCAGAGCCGGTCTATAATGCGATCCGCTGCTTTAGTCATTGGGGGAGCATCAAAGGGGTATTGTACAAATTGGAACTGAAAAACTTGTACGCAGATGATGATTTACAGGTAAGATACAGAAACTTCCCGGAGCCACCTGCATTTTTCAAGCAGAGCCTATATGAGCGTTACCCCGCAGGAACGTCGAAGTACCTGCTCTGCAAGAACTTGCTCATCGAAGTCGCCAACAGCCCCTACGGGAAACTCCTACCGATGACTCTTGACGTCCATTGGCTCTTCAAATTGTGTGCCGAGATCGAGCTGGATCCGTGCAGATTCCACTTGCGTTCATCCACGAAGAATTTGTCGCGGTCACCAGTGAATTTGTCGAAATTGGACAAACCAGACGAGTTGTTAAAACTGTGTGCTGCTGTCATCTACGGTTCGAATGAGTTGATCGGGAAAGACCAATTCAACTCTTCCAAAATCCCAAAAAAACAGCTGGTTAAGAGCCACCCACTCTACCAACAGACAAAGATATTAAACACTCTATTCCACAAGTACAATTTCAAGCCCTATTCAACCGAATGCAACGTCTCTGGGGCTGATGTCGCCGACAAACTTGGAGATCTAGGCTCGAAAAGCATCTACCATGCAGTTACAAGAGAAATGAACTTTTTTGAATAATGTACATACACGACTAATAAACCGCCTCACTCCTGACTATCAGTTTTAGACTCGTCTCCACTTGCCTCACCTTCAGCAACGACTGTTTCTTCTGGCTCGTCTTCAACTTGGGCTTCCTCTTCTTCCTCGTGCTCAATATAGTTTATCGGATCGTACCTGGATCTCGCATTGTCCCTTGCAATGGCCTCCCCAGTAGTCGGTTCTCTTATGCTGAGGTCGATTCTGTCCACGGTGTTCTCCTTCACGAGTTTCTCCAACAGAGGCGTGACACGTCTTCTCTTCAAGTCGATTCTGCCGTTGATGGGTGAAAAGAAAGCGGTCGAGCTGTCTTTGTCAAATGTAATTGCAACTTCAGTCTCGTTCTCGAATCTCTTGAACACCATATCGTAGTCTCTGTAGTGGTTGAACAGGTACTTCTCTGGAGCCTCATCCAAGATCGAGGCCTCGTCAATTGGGATGTTCTCTGTGACGTCGTCGAGTTTCTCCTTGACCTGTGCAGCGGATTCGTCATTTGTGTTGAAAAGCGAGACCCACTCTTCTCCCTGCTCGGTGTTGACGGGTCTAAAGATCGACGTGCCGAACGCAGCAGGCAATTTCCCGCCCGGCTGTGAACGTGTCACCGAGGCACTTCCGTTGAACTTCAAGCTGATAAAGCTCTTGTCGATGACAGACACGTCCGGTAACAAGTTCCACACTTTCTTGGCCTTCAATTTCTTCTTCAAAGGGTGCGCAATCTTGGCGAGCTCTGTCTCTTCCAACTCCTGGGCATTCTCAAAAGTCGCCTCCACAGCACGGACCTGTGCCAGGGCGTTTGTCTCGTCGTCCACTTTCCTCTTCTTCAGCAACAAGTTGGACGTGCTCAGGTTGCCCTCAGGAATCTTGGACACAGCAGCCAGGGCATTCGCCAGTGGCGACGACGATCTCTCGGCGATGTACTGTGTTCTACGCAAGAAACTGACGGGCTGCGATTTCGTGGTGTTGTAGAATTGTGGATCCACCAACAACATCAGATCGTCTGGGTGCAATTGGAACTGGCCCTTCGTCGCTAGTAAGTACTTGCTGTCGTTGGTCTCGATCAAGCCCGGGATCTTTATGAGATCCAAGGGCATTCCCAAGTCGGCGTTCATCGGAATCAAGTGCTTGAAGTTCTCCTTCCTGAACAGCGACGTCAATAACGATGGGTCTGCAAGGGAACCCCTGGCGTCAAATGTCGTGTATTTCAACAACTTGGGAGGACATGGCGGTGCCGGTAAGTCATTTTGGTACCTCACTTTGCATATGTAATCCTGTCTCAACAGATGAGACTGTGAAGCCTCGGACTGGCCATTAGACATGCTTAGCGCTGGATCGAAGTGCAAAGTCGAGTTGATCGTTAACAAGATGTCCAAGTTTTTTACAAGTTTTTCAAGACATGTGGTTTTGTGTTCTTGTGCACTACTTTTTTGTATCGTCTATAAATCTTTGTTCAAGCTTTTGATCTGGTTTCTGGTATCCCTTTTGACCAGAGCGTCCTTGTGGGCATCGTTGTCGTTGTACGAGATCTGTGTGGATGCGTTGAGGGCCCCGTCAAGCTCGTCGAGTGCAGATTTCCTTAGCGTCTCGTCGTCCAAGAAGTCTTTCCCGATCTGGGACTCCTGGGCCCTGCCAATGATGCGCCCCCAATTTTTCTTCTTCTTTTTCAAAGGCGATGGGAGCTTCGGTAGAGTGAGGGACCCGCTGTGTGAGTTTTCTGAGGGATTCTTTGCAGTCTCTAGCGACACCAGTGGGTCCGGTTTTGCCAGATTGCTGGGCAGAAATATGCACCATTTGTAGTCCAAGAGTTCTGGTTTCACACCTGAGTCCGTTGCCTGCATCAAATATCCAGCAGACACTATCGGGATGCCCCACTTCTTACAGGCGTTTATCTTGTTTTTCGTCGAGGTGAGTCCGGCCTTGTTCGAATCTGAGCAACTGATGATCTCAGGGTACTCGTACGAGAACAACTTTGGAGAGTTCTCCAGGCTGAGTCCAATGATTGAGAGATTTATCACCAAGAGATCTCGCTTGGAGGTCAAGGTTTCACAGTACTCACAGCCCAACAGCAGAATCAACTTGGTGAGGTGCAAAAGCTCTACGCCTGTGAACCCACTCAAGCAGATTCTCAACCCTAAGTTGAGGTCTAAATGTGCCAAAGGCGCGCCCCATTTGTCCTGCCTCACTTCGCTATAATGGAGACTCCGCTCGATGAACCACTCAGTGACAACTTTAGAGCCGTCTCTACGAGCAAAATCTCGTGCTCGCGGACTCAATTCCGCCACAGTGCTCGAGGAAGGGATCAAGATATGGGTGATTTCTGCATCGGAGTTCAAGCCCATAGTGAGTGCCCCGCCATGGGACCTGAGCACTTTGCCCAATTTTTCCACCTGGGAGTCGTCTTTGAACCCCTCTACTCCGAAACTGAACCCCAGGAACAACTCGTTGGTATCAGGAGTGACGTCACTTGGCTGCAGCGATTTCAGCCTAGATTTCAACTTGAACAGCAGAGATCGCTCGTCGTCACTGTCCCCAGCCACGTCTTTGTCCTCCCAGGCCGCATCTTTCACGCTATCTACTACGGGCAGTCTTACAGAGCTCATTATGTTGTTCCAGATGTTGTTCTCTCTCTTCCGCACCTTGACAGTCTTCTCTGTGTCCAGATCCTGGAGCGCCCGCTTGGTGCTCAGTCTCTGCTGGAGAACCTGCAGCAAGGCGTCCCAGCAGGCACATGCCCCGACGCCATACTCCTCACCAGAGACCTTGTCGATGTCGTAGTAGTCGAACTCCAACGCAGCACCTCTCCTGATGGAGTCCGAGACCCAGCTAGGGTGCACCACCGGTATCCCCCATTCTCTGGCCTTTTCATACCGTTTTCCCGACCGCTCAGTGGCAATGACACAGGTGTTGTTGATTGTCAAGGAGTCTGTCACTATACCCGCGTGTGCCTTGATCTGCCGTATGACTTTTGTCTTGGCCGCGGAGTCGTCGATCCTGGAGATGCAGATGTTCAAGCCGTCAAACACGGCAAGAAGCCGCTCGTCCAACGTCAATTGGCCGCTGCCGCCCTCGATCCAGGACTCGTAGAAGTCGTAGATCGTCTTTGGTCGTACCAAGCGGATATCCAGCCGGTTTTTCACCGTGTACTTGAACTTGTCGGTGTTCCTGTCTCCCACCACCAACACGTCCACATCGCTCATCAAATGGCTGAAATGCTCGCCGCCCATGGCCTTCAACTTCGACACCATCTCGATCCGGATGTCCGAGGGCACCGACGTGGAGCAGAACTTCAAGTTCCGGAAGGGGAGGTTCATCGGTTCGGTTGTCGTATGCTGGATCTCTGGATCTTTGGCATCAGGACTCTGATATTTCACGCGTGGTTTTTGACAGCCCCTGTTTGCTGGATGGAAAAAAGTGAAAAATTTCATCCAGACAAGACTCAAGAGACACAAGCACAAGACACAGCACAGGCAAAGCATACAAAGCACGATGATGTGGCTGTTGATGAGACAAAGTGCCGGGCTTTGCGCCAGAGCCACCAGAACCAGTACCAGGGGCTTTGCCAGCACCTCTTTAGCTCTGGAATCGAGCTGCATAGAGGGAACGTCGTTGAACTTGAAGGTGAAGAAAGCTGGTAAAGAGCCGGTGGCTCTTCTGGACGACGCCTACCCTGAGTGGTTGTGGACGTTGTTGGATGAAGAGTTCCAGCAGCTGAAGTTGGATGCAGACCCAATAAGGAAGGCCAAGAAACTCCTAAGACAACAGAACCTTGCGAAGATCAAGCTGAACAACTTCACCGCCAAGTTGAACGCCTGACCGTCTAATACATGTACATATACCTCGCTTCGAGCTGATACAGCTCCGTGTAGCCATTTCCCCTCGTAGCTGCCCAGAACCACTGGACCCTATCCGTTCATCGTTGATCCTATAGACTCGCTCGAAAATATAAAGGTCGTGCACAGAACCCATTTTCTGCCACGAGAAAAAAGTTGATCTTTTTAAATCACCAGAACTAAATTGAACTCATCGAACTCATCTTGGTCGATCCGCCATCGCCCGACTGAAATCGAATTGATCCCCGATGCTGCCAAGATCACGGAGAACATCCAGTTCGCTTGAACTGCTTTCTCAGCACTCAATTTTCAAGAGAATTGCCACAACTATACAGCCACAACCTGATAACCCTCAGCGCCCGATAAACAAGGTCGTCTCTAGGGGCAGCGAGTTGTTCTTAGCACATGGAAATATCATCAGATGTGGCGAATCAAAATTTTCCACACTGGACTACAAGACCTTGGAAACTGAAGAGTTGGATTTTGATATAAAGAATTTGTCACTCAACGACTCGGGAACGTTATTGGCGGCTTATGATGAGCACAACCTCGTCGTTTGTACAGTCCCTTCGCCGGGATTCATGACCAGTATCGCCCAGGGTTCCATCCCCATCAAGACTTATCGTGTTGGTACCTCCATTTATGGCGAAACTACTGGCTCCATCTTGGACTTGACCTGGAACGGCATCGCTCTCTACGATTCCGAGCTTGTCATCTTGTCCTCTGACAACCACATCAGATCGTTCAACTTGATGTTGAGTTCCAGCCTTGCACATTTGCTGGTGGATCTCTCCAACACCTCGAATCTGTTGGGCCTTGCAAACTACGTCGACCAACCTGTATCGATCTCGTTCGGGTCAAAGACCCAGTCAAACCCTGCTCTGTGCCTTTCGCTATACGTATTCACTCTCGATGGAGACATTTACTCATTATATCCATATTTGCCCTACTCTCTTCATGTGAGGGATACTTTCACGAAGAAGTTGTTTGACGAATCGGCTTTGGCACTTCAAAATGCACAGTCTGAATCTCAGAAAACCGAATTGCTCCAACAGTTGGAGTTTGCTTCGGGTCTCGTCAAGAATTCCAGGATAAAAGAGTTCAGGTCTCAACAATATGTCAGCGTGGGGCCCTTAGACACGTCAAGACTCCCAAAAGTACAAGGTCCCTTCAGCATAGCTCCGTTTCCTAAACTTTTATACAACCACTTCGGCAGCCAGATCCGGAATGTTCTGTGTGGTGAAACCGATGTTTTGTTGACGACATGGACGAATGGCAGTTGCTTGGTGTTGTTCCAGGACCGCGACTTGATAATGAGATGGAAAGATGGCTCTACGTCTATCGGTGACCTCGAAAACTCCGATAGCGAGTTGACTCTTTCGACGCTTGAATATGTGCCCTTGGCTCAAAATGACGACTTGAGCATTAGTTTTACTGGGCTGTCACCGTTGCTTCCATACCAGTACTTCATCAGCTTGCAGCATTCCAAATTAATCAGCGTAGATTTCAGCACATGGGGAGAAAAGTTGCACACGGCGGTTTGTTTGGGTTCCTCAGACGAATTTGCCGATCTTTTGGCCAAGCCTCTTGTATCAAAAGCCACGCTACTCTCTGAGGAGCTGAATTTTGAGGGTTTGACTTTTTTGCGCGGAGATCGCAACGTATTTCTCATTGGTTTGGGTCTGGAAACTGTGGATGTGCGGCAGTTGGAGTCTAGTGAGGTGGAGCCCTTGCCGAGTGTGGAATTGAAGAGCACAAAGCCCAAAGAAGACCCTCCTTCCGCATATTTGACTCCTTATAAGAGCTGTTTGGAAGGCTCCACTCAAGAAGTCAAGCAGCACTTTTTATCTCTGAAACTGGGGCTTCAGGTAACACTTAACAGCGATAGGAATGATACAATTTCGGAGGCCGATATCACTGCTATGGCCGACATGCAGAACTATTCGAGCGCCGTGATGAAACAGCGGATCTCTCCTTTGAACAAAATTGGGCTTCTTCTTCATCTCCGACTCACGATGCAGCAAAAGGAATTGAAGCAGCAGATTGATCTCCTAAACAGTCATTTTGGACCGGACCAGATAAATAAGAGGTTTGACGCCTTGAAAGCTATTATCGACAGAATGACTGCTCTGAGTGAGAAGCAGCTGTCGATTTTCGCGAAGTTGGACGCATTGAGCTGTAAGTTGAAACAGGGCATCTCCGATCAGTCTGCAAACAGAAACGCTCCACTCAGCAAGGAGGAGAAGAAATGGCAGCAGAAGCTTGAAGAATTCGATGGCAGAACTGAGCTGTTGAGGGAAAAGCTCACCGAATACGAACAGACTCTACGGTATCTCAAGCACTCTCTTCATACTGGGGGTGTGCAAAGCCTGGAGCCGTTGAACGTTAACACGCTCAAAGTCATCAAGACAAAGCTCGATAGAGAGAAGAAGTATGTGGACCAAGTCAGCTCGGTGTTGGCAGAAGAAGTTGTGCATCTTGATTCGTTGACTCAACAGTTGCATATTTAATGATTTATAGCGCTAACTTTGAGGAAGTTCCTGGTACGGATCTGTCGTTTATTAGTAGTCGTGGATATGTATAAAGTCGTTATTAGGTAGTGCGATAAATCCGACAAGCACGTCAGAAGTCGGTGACTCTGCCGTTGAAAGACCAGTCGCCGTGCTTCAAGGGTTCTTGTTTCGGGCCCCCGACCTCGCCGGTCTTTGGGTTAGTATCTCCTTCGAACTCTGGTATCGTCTTGAAGTACTGTGGTGAAAACCCCCCAATGTCGTTCTTGATGTTGGGAGGGCTCAGCTTGGCTTCCTTATCCAAGAACTCCGGATCGGAATTTGTCAGAGACCCCAGTGTTTTCTCGTTGTACTCGTCTATTGCTGCCTGGGAGTTGGCGATTTTCTGTAGTCTCTCGAACTCCTGCTGCTCTTCCTCTGGCAACTTTGGGGGGCCAGACATCTGCGATAAGAATGGATTGGAAGATGAGCCCGATTTCTCCATGAACGAAGCGGCAAATTTGCTAGGATCTTTCTTGTGCAATGCACCTGCAGTGCAGCTAAACCATCTTCTGCTGATACCGGTGAATGACATGGTAATGTGATCTGATTCGATGACCTTTCTTGTAGTCTTGTAACTATTTCGTTCTTTTCAAACTATTTTTTTCTTGAATTTTCTATTTCGCTTTTTTGATTTGATTTGGGATTTGGATTTGGGATTTGGGATTTTCTGATTTATGAATTTTTGATATTTTGCTTTTCATTTTTCAGATTCCATACATTTTTTTGACTGAAAATGCGTGTGCAAATTCCCAGTACACGCGAACCGATCGACAAAGCAAGCCAAATCCAACATGGCCACCTGGAGGAAATGGACAGCTCTTGTGGCATTGATAGCGATCCAAACTGCCGGATTTCTGCTCTTTGTCACGGGGTTTTTCCCGAGCAAAGTGGTGCTTCAAGGCTCTGGAGCGAACCACTTTGACCACGCGGATCCACGTCGCTTCGACAAATTGATCTTGATGGTCGTGGATCTGATGAGAAGCGATTTCGCCTTCTCGGAGGAATCGCATATGGATTTCGTGCACTCGCTTATACGAGACAACAAGGCATTGGGCTTCACTGCTTTCAGCAATCCGCCCACTGTGACTTTGCCCAGATTGAAAGGTATCACCACCGGGTCGACCCCCAATTTCCTTGATGCAATTTTGAACATAGCAGAGGACGACACTTCGTCTACCCTTGGAGATCTGGACAGCTGGATCAAGCAATTGTACTTGCAGGACAGGAAAATTCACATGTACGGCGACGACACATGGATCAAGTTGTTTCCGACTTATTTTTCGCACTATGAGGGCACCAATAGTTTTTACGTTGCAGATTTCACCGAAGTCGATAACAATGTGACCAGGCATATCGAGCACGAGCTCGCTGATGACAAATGGGACTGTTTGATCTTGCATTACTTGGGTTTGGATCATATAGGCCATAAAGGTGGACCCCAATCGTCACACATGCCTCTGAAGCAGAGAGAGATGGACTCCATCATAGAGACAATATACCACGATTATGTGGAGAAAAATGATAACACATTGTTTGTTGTCTTAGGCGACCATGGAATGAACGAGGTAGGTAACCATGGAGGCTCCTCTGTTGGTGAGACCAGTGCCGCTTTGTTGGCTATCTCCAATAGACTTCAAGGAATTGTTCAACAAGGCAGCCCGAAACTGCCACTCCCATCCAACGACGAATACTCGTACTACACATCAATTCAGCAGATCGATTTGGTCCCCACCTTGGCCGCTTTGTTGGGTTTTCCAATCCCAAAGAACAATCTTGGGGTGTTCATTGATCAGTTCAAGAATTTCTACTCACCCCAGGAATATAAAAATGTCCTCTTGGAGAATGCCTACCAGCTCAAGGAGTTGATCGAGCACTCTTTTGGCTCAAAATTCGCTCCTCTGCCATTTGATGCCACCGAGTTCGGCAAGTTCTCGAAGTTGTGGTTTCAATTGGAGTTTGAGAAATCCGAAGACGCGATTAAGCTGTTCATTCTCCAGTCCCAGTCGAAACTAGCAGAATCAGCGACAAACTACAACTACCAAAACATCTATACAGGGGTTGCTTTGTTTGCGTTCTCTGCTGTTGTGTTCGTTTGTTGGTTCTTGAAGATCTCTTATGACTCCAAAAATTTCATCGCTGGGTGTCTTACGGTACTCATTTCGTCTCTTATATCCTTGTCATCATTTGGCTCTTCACTAATCGAAGAAGAGTACCAACTTTGGTGGTGGTTCATCACTATCTATGTCACTTTGGTCATTTTTTACTTGAGACCACCATATTTTTTACTCAATCTTGGATCGCTCATTCTGCTTTTGAGAATCATAAGAGGTTGGAGCAATTCTGGACAAAAATTCAACTCCCAATCGAATCTCAAAATCGGGAAGCTTTTAGGTGAGAGTTCCTGGAGCGTCAACTTGACCGTGGCTTTCTACTTCGTATACCTCTTCATGCTTTTTAGAGGAAACGGTCTTTTCAAATTCTTCCCAAACGCACAACCTGTTGTCTTTCTCTCGATGTTCACACTCATGGTCTTGAGTCTTATTGCGAAAATGATCACTTACTACTTGCAGGATGAAGCAAAGAATGAGGGTCAACTCAATCCGATCATTCTTGAATTATTCACTTGGACAAAAGAATTACTTGGGGAAACTGACTTGAAAAAGTCCCTCAATCCTCTCTTCATTGCATTTTACTACTTGCTACTCGCTGTGTTCTTGGTAAGAGTTGTCATCTCACTTATTGGTTATAAAGTAGAAGTCAACAGACTGACATTCTTCACCGACATAACGAACGTGTTCACTATTCTCTTGTTGAACCAAACTGCTTGGAAAAACCTTTTGATGTTTGGAATCTTCCTCCTGTTGAGATACATTTTCGGCAGGTTGATCTCTAAGTCATTGCACGAAGACAAAAGTGTGAACATTTTCAAGGTCTGCCTCATTTCAACGACATTCAACATTTTGATCCAAAATTTCTCGTTCTTTAGCTTGGGAAATACAAACTCATTGTCGACTGTTGACTTGACCAATGCTTTCAATGGTCTCTCTGAGTATGACTTGGTGTTTTGTGGCTTGTTGACCTTCACTGCGAATTGGACAGGACCAATTTTTTGGAGTTTGAGCAGCTCAATCTTGATGCTTGAGAAGTTTCCACCATTGAGAGCTCACAAATTTTCAGTGGTGTGGTACAAGATGTTGATAATGATGGCATTCTACTCCATCGTTGGAGTAGGACTTCTCTCAGCTTGTGTTTCTTTGAGATTTCATTTGTTCATCTGGACTGTTTTCAGTCCTAAGTTACTCTACTTCGGTAGTTGGTATGTCCTCATGAATCTCGGAGTTGATTTCTTAGCAACCCTTGTGCTAGTTCTGTTGTACTAGAGTCAGAAGCACCGAATTCTACATAAAAAGTTATCTTCATTACTAATGCATTTCAATTGTAAATATACAAACATCTATTGCAATAATTGATCTCTATAATGCGGTTGGTTGTTGATAAACTTAGCAGCTCTTCTATCGTTGATATCGTTTGCTTTTGTTTCTCTCTTCCAAACTCTTTTCTTCAAAGCAAGTTCTTTCTTGTCAAAGGCCTTCGCTAAACGTCTTGTTTCTGCTGCAACAACAGTTCCTTGACCTTCGGACAAAACCCTCTCTGGTAAAACATTTTGACGGTAGTAACGCATTAATGATCTATGACCAACAACAGCACCAGATGGTAAATGAAGCTCGTAGCCTGTATCATATGAAAGTTCTTGAGGAGCCTCTTCTTCGTCATCGTCTTCTCCTTCTCCGTCGCCGGAAACATCTTCCCATTCATCCTCATTTTCAACTTCTCCTTCTCCTGTCAGTACGCCATTGGTCTTTTGGGTCACCACAGAGGCATCTGAGTATGTCGAACTGAAATCGTAGAACTCTGATATCTCCAACTTTTCATTTTCTGATTCATAAGGAATTCTGCAATGACGCTTCGAGATCATGTGAGCCCTGACAGCTTCTAACGATCTGCCCTGATAATTGCAACAGAGACAAATGTTTCCCAATGCTATTTTCTCCGCCAAATACTCCACCAAACCGCTTCTGTCTACCAAATATCTCTGCTCGGGTATAAAAAAACCATAGTTCTTGAACATGTAAGAGAGAGCTTCTTCGAAATCGGCCAACACTTTTCCAGAGAATAAACACACATTACTTGGTATTTTCAGATAGTTCTTGAGTTTTTCTTCCATAAGCTGTTCCTCTGTTGGTTCACTGTCCTGCAGGCTTGTTGTGTCGACCTCTGATAATTCAACGGCACTGAGCTTGTCTGCCTGTTCAGAAACCTCAGCATCCTCAAACTGCTTCTCCAGCTTACTCTCCACGTTGGAAAACTCAGCTTGAGAATTCAGCATAGCTTTTCTGGCTTGTTCTAATAATGCCCTTTTCTTTTCCTGTAAGGCCTCTTTCTCTATTCTTCTCTGTTCCTTCTTTGTGATTGTCTTCTGTACATCATCCTCGGCTTTTCCTCCTTTTCTACCCTTATGGCTCTTAGGTCTTTTCTCATTCAGCTCTGCTTCTTCCATCAGCTTGAGGGCTGACACTTTGGAGTTGAAATCGGCTTCTGAGATAGGAGGTAACTGGGCTACTCTTCTCTTCAAGTTATACCTGTGCCATTCAGACTTCATATGACCATGTTGTCCCAGAATGCTTTCAAATTCTAAACCACATGAGTTACAAGTGAACTTAGACATCTTAGTGGTGCGGCCTACTTCTTGATGTGTCGATGGGGTACCTCTTGAACTCAGTATCAGACAAGAGAGAATCAAAAAAAAAAAATTTAATGAAAAAAAAATTTTTTTGCGATGAGTTCAGTTTTTGGTAAACTATGCACTATACATTCTGTAAGCAAGGTGTTTTTAGCTTCTTTTACCTCTGAAGGTTGAGCTTTTGCCAGTATTAATTCTAGACACCTTTTTAGGAGCTCTTGGTCCCTCTGACTCCTGAGAATACGGATCAAAAGATCTCTTCTTTGTGTTCTTCTTGTTCTTGTTCCTGTCCTTGTAAGAAGGATCCTCCAAAACTCTCTTAGCAGAGGAGTAATCGAAAGCCGGCTCTGAAGCATCTGCTGAACCTTCCAGAACCTTCAGGCTCTTGTTTCTAGCATTCTTATTTCTCAAAGTTATGACCTCCTTGAGGTCTTCTTTTGGCTTCAGCGGAGCCTCTAAGTTCTGTTCATCGGTTTCTGCAACGGCTGGAACTGGAGTCACAGCAGGCTGAGTTTCAGTTGGGATAGAAATTGTGTCATTTTGATGCTCCGTAAATTCTTTTTCGACTAACTTAGACCTTTCAGAAGATATATCCAGGTCATGAGAAATCACTTTGTTCCTGGAATACTCAATAGAGAAAGTTTGTGAGTCCGGGTTCGGGAGGTCAGAAATGAACCTGTTGGTCCTCTTCACCACTCCATCATGTTTTTTGTTCAAAACTTCGATTTTCTTGATAAGAACATCAAAGTTGCTATGCAAGTTGCTGATTTGACCTATGTCTATTGTACGTTCCAACCCATCTTCGTACGCATCATGTGCAGTCGACATCAGCAGGAGGTCTTCATCGTCTGATCTCCTGATAGCAGACTTGATTATGGAAGCAATCTCTTTCACATTAGCGCGCACAGAGTCGGTAATAAAATTACCAGTAGCCAAGACCCCATGTGGACCAGTTGGCGCATCTGCAACCAATGATACGAGAAGTTGGTTTGGCAAGATAAATCTGACAGATTCGTCAGATTCTCTAGCTAACTTGTCTCTCCACATGTATAAGTCGGCCAAGACATTCCTTTTGCTCTCTGGTAGATTATACTGATACATCAACTGTCTCCAGGGCTCGTTCTTGTCGTTCAATGGGCTTACCACTGTGTTGTTAGGCACATTAGGCCTGAACTTTGTGTATTCAAATCTTCTCTTTGCAACTTTCCTGGATTCAAACAAAACGTCCTTGAGTTTATCCTCTTCTATGAGTCTGTTTCTTAAATGATCAAAAATATTCAATAAAAAGTGAGTGTCAGACCTCGCATAAGACATCATTGCATCCGGCAAAGGCCTGATTCTCCAATCGGCGAGCTGGTATTTCTTGGATGTCTTGAACTGGGCAAATCTTTCCAATAAATACAGCAAGCTGTGTTTTGGAAACCCTAAAAGCCTGGAAGCATGATAGGTGTCAAACAAATTCACCACGTAAAGTCCAAGGTCTCTTTGAAGCCAGATTATATCCATAAACGCACCATGAAAAACCTTAACAATTTCCGGGTTTGTGAAAACAGTATTCAAAGGTTCAAGATCATCTCTCAAAGTCAATGTATCCACAATCCAGTCCTGATCACGATCGCTTATCTGCATCAAGCACACTATCCCATAATAAGTACGGTAGTCATGGTGCTCCAAGTCAACAGCTATTTCAGTGGATTTCTCCAAAGCCTCGATCATTGTCTTGAGAGCTTCTGGAGTATCAACCCACGTCGCTTGTGTTTTCAGCCAATCTTGAGAAGAAATCGGTTCACTCTTGTGCAAGACCTCTTCAGAATACTTTTGAGTATCAATTTCTTTCAGATATGGATGTCTGTGATGAGCAGGCTCATCTTCAGTCTCTTCCACCAATTTCATTGATTCCTCAAAAGGTTCGATGGCATTTGGTTTTGCAGTGATCTTTGGGGTAAAAGGATGAAGTTCCGAGTTATCAATCGGTGTCTTGAAATTAAGTTGAGGCTTTTCGATTCTCCTAGATGCCTTCCTGTCGTCTCCTCTCAGTGATGAAGCATCTTCTAAGTATGTGAAGGAGTCCAGATGTCCCAGAGAATTTGCCTTATTGTGGGCATCGAATGCTATGTCAGCTCTTTCGAACAAGCCGTCTAATAAGTTTCCGACATCTTTCCATGAGTTCTCGAATATGTCGTTGGTGATATCCACACCATCGTTTGAGTTGCGATCGATATTCTTCGTTAGCTCTGAGATCATGCTCAACAACTTGTCCGATCGCTGATCCAAGTCCCTCGCTAGTGACTTGTCAAGTGACTTATGAAACTTCACATCCTGAGCAGCTAGGCCCACGGATTGTCTAACCACAGTGAGTATCTTCGGTAGAGTCTCCTCTATCGTGGCCATAGAATCAGACATGGTTCCGTGGTTGGTGCTTGAAGATAGATGACTTGATGATGGATGCCCTCTAAACCTGCTCTGTTTTTTTTTTTTAAGTTTTCAAATTTTTTTTCCTTTGAAAAAAAAAACCAGCAAACCAGGGCTGTCTGCATAGAGAGCTCGAGGTGAAGGTTTTACGCTCTTATCTCCCTTGACTACCCCAGAAACAGTCACTACTACCCGAGAAAAAGCTCTTTTCCCGTGAATTGTGATCCGCTAGCTTGAGACTCAAAGGCAAGCTTATTCAAAGCCTCTCTAGTCATTCATCCAATCTTCCTCATGTAAAGATATATAATATATAACTAAAGATCTGGTGATCTAACCTAAAGCACTTCAGTTGAAATTTCAACAGGTATTGTGAATGGAACTGAGAGGTCAACTGAATGAGAGATAAGTCGACTGCAATGCTCAAGGATGACTACGCCCTATGCTCTGTGTCTCATGTGGAGCTAGAAATCAGCTTTAAGCTTTGGGCCCAGCAGTGCTATGCTCTGCAGTCTTCGACTAGGAGGTCACATGAGTAGGGCTGATAAGGCAGTATATAACTAGCGCTGACATCGGAGAGGACGCTTCAGCCAAAAAGCTTCCTGCCGAACCGCACAAAGTTCACATAGTCATCATCAGTTGAAATGGCATTGCATAGTGGGCTGACTAACCTAGCATTCTTGTCCGTCGATTACAAACCCTTGTAGGAACCCAAAAACGACAGGAGTAGTAGATTGCGAGTGGCAAAGCTTCTGCCGAACGCACCTTCATCAGATCTGCACAACGTTCGTTTTGTCTGCTTTGATTACTGTGTTCCTTCCCCAAATACTTAACTTCGACAAAATTCTCCAGAGGCGAGGTCATTGGGCCACCAGAGTAGACGACTTGACCTCTCCTAAAGATTATTCTGACCACTTACCAATGACTTCTTGCCGATTGACTACCAGAGGATACACTTTAGTACCTTCGTGGGAAAGAGCCAAAGATAAGAGTTGGAAAACAAAAAGCGATTGCCCAGCGAGATGCTCTAGGTGCCGTGGGATTCTGGGACTGGTGAAGGGTTGCCAAAACCGGGCCAAAAGATGCTCTGGCACTCTCCAATCACTACAGAGAAAGGTAGGCTACGAGTGGCATTTTCTGAGGTCATAGAAAAGCCAGAAGACAGCCACATACGTATGAGCTCCTCACAATAACACCCCAATCCCCTTATGTGTTTATTCCCTAGTCTTGTCGAATGGTACCTATGGAGTAGACAGTTTTTTCTCTTTTTTCTTGAAGGTGATGTGAAGTGGTCATATCGAACAACCACACAGGACTCTTCTCAACTTTTGTAAGGCCATTTTTTTCATAGGCAAAAACTATTGGCAGGCAAACCTGCGCTGAGAGCTAAACAGGCTCAAACCATCATTGTTGGTTACATCAAGGGAGCGATTTGAAAGGGAGCAAAACCTCAAGCTTACAAATCCAGAACCTTTTTAAACGTGGACTACACATTGTTAAGAAAAGGAGTGGCCCTGACGACTCACTCACAAAGGCAATGCAAGAACGCTACCTAATGGTGGTGTAATAGTACATCATCAAGGCCAACGGGCTAAAAGCGAGAAAAGCAGACTACCGAACAGTTAACAATTCTAAATTTCTCGAAAGACTACCATAAGCAGCTCAGTTCCATTTAAATGAGGTCCACCAATTGTTCCCTCATCTTTCAGGTTTTTCGTAGTTAGTAAGATATTGACTTTAGACGAGCAAAAACAAGTAAAACAAATCAGGAGTACTGGAACGAGGTCAGGAATTTTACGAGTTCTGATGCACGTAGGCCCCTTATAGCCAACTAAATTGAAAAAAAGCCAAATAAAAAAAGCCTCAGGAAGAAATGTGAAACTGTAATTCTGAGCCCCTTCTCCCCACATCAAACTTCTTTCAGGGCCTATACTGCTTCTGAATAAAGCACATGAGCGTAGCATTCACATTTTTGATGGAGATACCAAGTGCACTGACCTAAATAGTTTTAGGAAATTAAGAGAGAGCAAGAATTCTCATTTGATGATAGAAATACATATCTTAAAGCGGATTCAAACTGCACGAATAATATTTTTGGAAAGTAGCGTATTGAGTGAGGGGCTCAGATAGTATCGAAAAACCAAGACTTCCTACAACCTCATAGCACATGACGTGGACTTTGAACTCCGAAGGCGAATCGAATTCTACGAAAAAATATACTTAAATTCGTTGGTGGATTATCTTCAATTTTGTTTGGAATCTGGTGAAGAGGATATTTGTTTTCATCTAATCTAAGCTTCAATTAGGTAATGAACCGGTCGTCAAAAAAAGGATTAATATTTATCACTGTGTGATGATCGTCTACTGGAGCGATAAAGGCACATAGCACATTAACAGCAGGAGTAAATGTATGTTTCTGATATTAGTTTATCTCATCATTTAGCTTGTTTAGAAAGTCAGTTTTTTTTTCAAGCACCAAAATAATACTACAAAATCAAATGAATCAGAGACACGGGCGAATCCTTCAGCACCGCTGCTGGGGTGAAACAAAGTGTACAGTACAGCAAAGTGTATTGTAGCTTCAGCTCGAAGGTTCCTTAGGAGATAAGCACAAGCCACCAATTTTTTCTAAAACTCCTACGCAAAAGGAGCGGGCTCAGAAGTTTTTTTGAAGCTAAGTTTCTGTGTAGGATAAGCTGATTTTGCTTGAGAAGATAAACATCATGAGCACTGCGGGCGTAGTAATATCGAGCTTGGGTTCCACTGGCCAGACATATTTCACGCTTGAAGGCTTTGCCATCTCACAGATACCAATTATTCTTAATTGGAGCAAACGATTGGAGCGTTCGATAGAAATGAAAGCTCTTGAATCATTCTGACCACATTTGAACTCAAATAAACAAAACTAATGTTCCGGCTCAAAGTTACTCGACCAGGATCCAAGTTTAGTGACAACTATGCTTCAGAGTTGTAGACACTGTTGATGAGAAGTAGGCTGGTACATTTTAACTGGCACTTTACACAATTTGATCTGTAAATTCTGTCTTACTTTGTTGAAGCAAATGTGGAGTTGGTCTTATACCACTAAGAGAAAGCTTCTGAATTTCCCGAAAATCAATCAGATTGCCTTGGATTTTTGACGGTTTGCAGCTAAATATAGGTGCTTGTTAATAACAAACGACATGAGTGCTATATATATAACCAGAATCAAACATTATCAACAAATTCTTATAAATAAAAAATATCTGGGAATTTTAATAGCAGTTTTTACAGAGCCTCAAAAGCAACCATTGATCAAAAGCATCCTTTGCATTATAGCTGCAAGTGTTTTTCGAAAGCACCATGGTCTGAAGGTATGCAAAACAGAGGCCAATGTAGAGTCCGTGGCACGAAAATCAAGCTACAGAGGGTTAGGTAGGAGGATCGCTCAAAAGTGAATTTGTCTATAAATTGTTTTCTTTTCCAATTTTAGTGTTCTAGTTATTCAGAATTCACCAAACTTCAAACGCTTCCGACACATATTGAAATCTTGATTGGCTTTCTCTCAAACTAGCAGAGCCATATCGAAATGAGAATTGTGTCGATGAAGCATTTCTCGCTAATAAATGAATGATTTTGACAACTGACTCTGTTGCCGCGGCAAAACTTTCTGATGCGAAGACATAATCGAATAAATGCTAGTAGGAACCAGTTGTCTTTACCGTTTTTTAAGGAATTTTAAAAACAGGCCAAATCGCTCTACTGTTATTTCTTCGCGATACAATCAGGGTCCTTTCGCTCTTTTCAGTTGAAGTTTATGTTCAAAGGAAATCCTCGATGTAGTGAGTTGATTTTTGATACATGTAAAATCAAGATTATACGTTTTTTACAAGTCTTTCCAGTCTCTCATTTTAGACAAGGTCCCTCACATTTTTAGTGAAGGCTCTCATCCACATGTCTTCATTTAACTGTCAGTGATAGCAGAGAAAAAACTTGATTAGTCCCAAGTAGCTAGTCCCAGGATAGTTGGAGCTAAATCCGACTGAGCACTTCGTCGATCTTAATCAATATCCTGCTGTTTTTTTATTTTTTTTTGTCATCTATAAGATTGCGTCTATTTTACTCCATTCAATCCTAATTGTAGATATCACGCATTTTTGAATCCTAATTGTAGATATCACGCATTTTTGAGAACTACCGAAAGGCTCTGTTCTGTGATAAGAAACGTGTATGATGTTCAGGGCAAAAGTTCAAAACGAACGCCGTAGGTCATGAAAATAAATTCTGGACAGGCAGCTGGCTAATGACTTCGAAATCGAGCATCCACTATGCTAGCTTAAGACACTTGCAGAGATCATGATGTGATTTCCCACAACCAAAGAACGGCGGGGTCCTATGAATTGTTGACAAGCAGCTTATGAGCTCGCTTACCAATCGATGAGATGCACTTCGGCGAGGGTGTCAAAAAATAGAACCTAAACAAAGGTGCTAGGTGCATCTCGTCTAGAGAAATTTATTCACGCGAAGTAAAGGGGTCTTAGGGATCTAATTAATGCACACATCATATCTGAGACGCTTTTGTATACAGTCAAACGCGATCTGACGCGTTGCCGGTTAAATTGGGTAGCACTAAAACTAATATGAAGTTAAATATGATCGACTGTCGATGACCATCACGATCTGATAAGCATGTGAGAGAAAACTTTATTAAGGGCTTCAAATGCTTAACTATGCACCCCCCGTCTGGATCATGATGTTGCAATTGTTTAGCTCTAATTGCGGAACTCATGGTGAAGGAAGTTAACGATCAGCAGTTGGATCTTATTATACTTATTGATGTATATCTTATATATGT
>JAJLXL010000004.1:0-277337 GCA_030571255.1 Nakazawaea sp. yHDR128 | reverse complement strand
GGCAGAGATCGGGTGGAAGTTAGGCAGAGCCTAGGCGGGGACCAGGCGGGAACTAGACAGAAAACGCGTCGGGCTGGCAAATTTCACATCTCCAACTAGCGAACAATAGATACGGCTAGTCAAGACTATACAGTTCTGTCTGGATTTCTGTCCATTTTTGCTTAGCCACTCTCCATATAAGCTGACCGTGGTCAATTACCATTGTACGTAACGACAATACTCTTTAAATATATACAGTCTCACTTCACCACTACTTCTCTATGTATTTCTCAAACGCCTCATTTCTCGTCGCAAAAGGTCTCTGGCCCAACAACTTCACCATGTCGTCTCTTGAGATCACCTCTTTCTCCAACAACAACTGGGCAACCTTGTCAACTTCTTCGATCTTCTGTTTCAACAAGGAGGTACACTGTTCGTGGCAGAAATTCACGATTCTCTGGATCTCCTGGTCAATAGACTCGGCAGTTCTCTCACTGAAAGGTTTGTGCACTTGGTACCTGCCGGAATTCTTGTCGTTCTCAAACGTGATAGTACCCAATTTCTTGGACATCCCCAATCGGGTAATCATGGCCGTGGCCATTCTCGTCACTTTGCTGAAATCGTCTGAAGCCCCAGTGGTGACAGACTCGAAATGCAACTCTTCACTGACTCTGCCACCCAACGCCATGATCATCCTGTGCATAAATTGCTCTTCCGAGATCAAATACTGGTCTCCGGGCAAATACTGTGCATATCCCAAGGCACCTTGTCCTCTAGGGATGATGGACACTTTCAACAATGGATCGGCAAATTCCAAGTACCAGCCACAGACAGCGTGGCCAGCTTCATGGTACGCAACGGTTTTCTTCTCTTCTGGAGATAAAACCTTGGATTTCTTCTCCAAACCGGCAATGACTCTCTCAATAGCGGCTTCGAAATGCTCAACCAAAACAAATTCTGCGTCTTTTCTAGCGGCAAACAACGCAGCTTCGTTACAGACATTGGCGATATCGGCTCCTGCAAATCCCGGGGTCAAAGCGGCCAATTTACCTGCAAACTCGTCCGTGATCTCGTCTTTCAACGTGATCTTGCTGAGATAAACCTTGTAGATCTCCTTTCTGCCCTCTATATCCGGTCTGTCGATGGTGATATGTCTATCGAATCTGCCCGGTCTCAACAAAGCCTTGTCCAAGATATCCGATCTGTTTGTACCGGCCAACACAACGACGTGATCCGAGGTCTCAAAGCCGTCCATTTCCACTAACAACTGGTTCAAAGTGGCCTCTTTCTCGTCATTCGAGCCCATCCCGGACCTGCTACGCTCTTTTCCAATGGCATCGATCTCATCTACAAAGATAATCGCTGGGGCCATCTTTCTGGCTTGCTGGAACAAGTCACGCACTCTCGAGGCACCGACCCCTACAAACATTTCGACAAATTCGGAACCTGAGACCGACAAAAACGGAACACCGGCTTCTCCTGCCGTGGCCTTTGCCAACAACGTCTTTCCAGTACCCGGAGGACCGGATAATATGGCACCTCTCGGGATCTTGGCACCCAATCTCTCGTATTTATGTGGATTTTTCAAAAATTGCACAAACTCCATAATCTCTTCTTTCAGCTCGTCACATCCTGCTACGTCTTTGAACTTCACCTTGATATCGTGCTCTTGGTTGAACAACTTCAGTTTCGATTTGCCCACATTAAACAAGCCACCTAAGCCACCTCCAGCGGCGTTTCCGGCTCCCTTGTTGGAGGATCTCATCTTGAAAGTGATGTAGTACAAACCTCCCAAGAGCAATGCAGTGGGGATGAAGGGCAACACATACGAAATCCAGCTGGCCTTTTCTATATATGAAACGGGAATCCGCTCACTGGCTGGGATTCCCAAGTTCTCCTGGACGAGATCCAACTGTTCTTCAAAAAAATCCACAGATCCAATGGTGAAGCGCACCATCTGAGAATTGCCGAAGAACGACGACCCGGTTTCGGGACTGTACCCCGTTTTGGCAATTAGCTCCGCCTCCACATAAGACTTGTTCACCACGTTGATCTTTTTGACCAAGCCTTTCTCCAAGTACTTGACCTTGAAGTCCTGGAAGGATAATGGTGTGGCATCGTCCAGAGTGGACGCCAAGAGCAAGTCCACCAGCACGACAACGACTCCCGTGACGATGGTGGCGATGATCTGGTTCTGACGGTTATCCGGGGGCGGTTTCTTGTCGTTGCCGCCGTCGCTACCGCTGCTGTTGTCATCTTTTGGCTTCTTGTCTTCGAATCTGGCGACTGAATGCTGGAATAACGTGGCCCTTGGCGCCGAAAACAGTCTTGATATCACCCGGTTCTTGTCGAAAGATGATCCTGGTGTCTTCCGGATTACATGCAATGACCGTAGCAGCATTTGTCTGCTGGCAAGCGGACGTACAAACATCATTCTGGGGTGTGTGGTTAGTAGCGCCACTATACGATATTGAGCCACTAGTGAGTCACTGAATGGGGAATTGCCGATCTTTTCCGGAATTGAGCCAATCACGAACTATAACTGATCCTGATGACCAAAATCACTTACTTGTTCAAAAACCAAACGATGCACTGCCGAGAATGCTTGGTGCTTCGCTGCTGGCTATTGACAATTGACTTGAGTTTTTCAGGCTGGAGAAAAAAAAGTTTCGAGAAACGTTGGTATTTCTATACACTACCTTTATATCAGATCTCATTTCAAGATTTCAAGTCAAAAAGTTTCGTCGTCGAGGATCATTTGGTCATGCAGGGGTTGCAGCGTTGACGCAGACAGCTGCTGGAGTTTCGAGGGACTCTGCTGCAAATTTACCTCGACATTTCCCTCATTAGGGCCATCAGTATCTTCTGGCACTTGAAATCCCTCTTCTGTACTGTACAAGATCTCCTCGATCTGCGAGAGCAAGCCGGTCACTGTGATGTCGCCATTGTTCCCCGCAACCAACTCCTGCACACTCTGGGTCAAGATTTCAATCTCCCGTAATTTGTTGAAGTAAAAATTCCGCTCTGTCTCCAAACCCTCACCTGCTATCTTGTACTCTTCTAGATCCTGTGACGTCAGTTGCAAAGTGGCACGTGTCGATGCCAATTCCTCCTGCAACAATTTCACCTGCTGAATAGCGGATGATCCGCTCGACAAGACTCTTCTTCCGGTGGAGTTGGCACTTGTACTGTTTGTGCTAGATGTGGTGCCACTAGCACTTCCCACAGCTCCTGTTCTCGTGCTGACACCACTAGACAGCCCCGAGGGTGTCCGGGACCACACTGCCGCACCTTTTGCCGCATTTACAACTCCCTTAGCGCCTCTTCGTCTCCCTGGGGCATCATATACCGACTCATCCTTGTTCTCCATCCAGTACCGCTTGATCCATTGCAAAAACTCCAAATTGTCCTGAAATTTACACCGGATCAACTTCTCCACGGGAATAGGTTTGGTGATCTGATGTCTCACAAAGCACGACTGCAAAATCTTGTAATTTGTGTAGAAATTGTACTGTGAGGCGTTCAATTCAAATGTCACCTTGGACATGGGTACATCTTGGTAAATAGAGTCTAGAATCTGGCAGTAGACAGCCCCAGTTCCGCATTGTTCCACTTTTGTGTAGTTCAAGGCCAACAACTCGTTGACCCAGTTCAACAACTCCGAGCGCGACTCGCCGATAACCATGTTGTGATGAGCTACGCGTGTTGGTGAGATGTGCCTGGAATGTAAATAGTAAATAAGGATCGAATTTTTCTTGCGTCCGCTAGACTGCCTAAAGAGGCAACTACTCTTTTGGGGCATCACCCCTTTTTACCTTTGCATTTATTGCACTGCTTACTTGGTGCACTTATTATTGCAAGGACTTTTATTGCAAGACGAGACCTATAAACGTGGTACGTATCTATAAAAACAGTACCTGGTCAAAGATTAGTGAATATCAATAGATTTTTTTGGGTTTTCGTGACTCGTTCTGTGCCAATTGGCATTGAATTATGAATAGACCAGCGTGAAGAATTGAAAAAAGATGCAAAACAGGTGCCGATCAGTCCATTGAACCAAACACACCGTCTGTATCATCTTCTGTACTCTTTTCAGCCTTTGGCTCAGTGGTCAGGTCTGTTTCTGGTTGTCTGGAGACTCTGATCGTGTTTTCACTGTTCAAAGTAGACACGCTATTCTTGTGGTATGCGTCGAAATGTCTCTCTGGGACAGAGTTCAAAAAATGGCTTTGGTATGTATTGGATTGCCAGCCATTTTCGTCATTTGCCGGGCTCGTGACTGAGTTTTTACGTGGATATTCCTCCGATTGTGTTACGATATCGATATAACCGCCTGATTTCGACTTGTCGTGGGGCGAGCTCAAGGGATGAGGTTGCAGATTGTTACGAGGCTGTTGTTTGTGCTGTGCTGATGAAGGCGGGTATTGTGAGATGGAATCCTGGCGGAATTTGACCTCACCATTGTGGTGCAGCGAGGTGTTTGTGGACGAAGGTGTGTATTGAGAGTGGCCCGTTGGCTCAAAAGGGGAAGGAGAATCCGAAGAATTCGACGTCGAGGGATCAACGTTGTCAAATTCTGGAGAATCGCCCGACCTTTTGGGAGAAGTCTCGGGGGTCAAAGGAGGCTCTGTCATGCTGCACAAGATGCTTGCCAGCTCCAACAACTGCACCTGCTGGTGCTTGCTGATCAACAACTTCTTAGTCACGTTCCATTCAGGCGTATGTTCCCAGAGATGCTTTGCCAACGATGAGATATGTTTGTAACCTTTTCCACAGGCCTCGCACTTTAATTCCTCTTTGAGCCTTCCAGTTTCACCTTCAGAGATCCGTCTTACGACAAATTCTCTCGACAACAACGGATAAGACAGCGAGAATTCGTTCTGCATCGGCGGCATGGGCAGCAGGTGCTGTGATTTATATGCAGGAATGTGGCCACTGGAGTGTGGCGATTGCGAATAACTCACCAGTTCTTGGTTCAACTTCTGCTGTGGTATTGAGTAAGGTGCAGTCGTGTGGTGCACCTGCGAATGTCTTCTATGTGTGTGTTGGAAGTGCTGCGGTGGCGACAGGTGATGGTGGTGGTGGATCTGGCCGGATTCCGGCGGGTACAGCGACGAATACGATGACATCTTGGTGGAGGAGCGTGACCCTGGGCGTGTAAGTGTGTGAGTTTTTAACGTGTATTCGGGGCTCTGGTGGCTCGAAATTGCTCAAGAAGGGGCTAGAACGTGGTGGCGTGTGGCTCTTGATATTCCAGGCCTCGGCAGTCGATAGTGCAGAGCGGATGGAGAACAAAGACTCAAGATGACGGGTATCTGGTAGCGCGGTATATCCAGTTTGCTAGAGGTGGGTGTCAAGTCTTGATCTTTCTCGGTTCTGGATGTGTAAATGGACCAGTACAGTACTCGGCGTTAATATGCTCTTGCTCGATGAATACTAGCACGTCTCGTGGGTGGACTATGATACCTTATCGACTAGAAATATCTTGATCGTTCAACGTATTAAAGCTTTTTGACTCCTTGTCATTTAAAGAAAAAAATATTTTTTTTTCTCTGGAAAAAAATTTTTTTTGAATTTTTTTTTGATTTGATTATTTTGATTTTTGATCTATTTGTTTCTTGGGCAAGCAGGGCCTGAAAAGGCACCTTGGCGGGGATAAAGTGGGTCTGTAAGGGCGATTCAAGAAATTGAAAGTCTTGATTGGGAGTGAAGATGTGAGATTTGGGAATTGCACTGATTTGAGTTCGGATGTTCACCGAACTCAGGACGTGCATTGTGCTGATTGTAGTAGCCTATGCACCCCCTTTGCGGTCCTAATCGTAGATAATCGCATGAAACAGTTGGTACCCTTCTGTATGGCATAGTGATTTGATTGAGACTTTTGGTCTCTGTTTGGTCCAGCTGAGATGCTCAGATGTTTCCAGCTGAATGTGGTTGTACAGAAGTGGTTTTGTTGTTTCGCTAATTGTATTATTGCAGTGACCCCCAAAATAGTGCCAATTCTGTTCCTTTCAATACTTCCTGGCCCGGCTCTATCTGCGTAAATATCTATTCGCTGTGGTTCCTCACCTTCAAATGATTGCTATCTCTGCCATTGCCGTCATCGTCAATCAGCTCCAATATCCCCCCCTTCTTTCTGCTGATCCCTTACCTTATCTCCCCCATCTGCACCACATTCATCATACCCTATCGAACTGAGCTTACGTTTCATGCATTTGCACACGATACACTACCTAATTTAGCAGTGAAAAAAATTTTCTCATTTAAATGAAAACCTTTTCAAACTATTTATCAACTCTTATCTTTAACTCTGCAAACACTCGAGTCTGTTCAATTTTGAACAGATAACTTGGATATAGGTTGGAAAGATAAGGTTATCTTTCCTGTTCTTATCTGTGCTTTTTTCTGCAGTCCATATCTGCGCCTGGACAACCATCAATATCTATCGACTGGATACGTCGAAGAGTATCAAGCATCCTTTCTGTCTAGCGAACCGTTTTGGTGAGTTAATTAAGGCGGTAGATGGATTGGTATCACTTGGTACCAATTGGGGGTCCCCGTTGTCCTAAAGAGAATCATTCTGGTACCCAGAAAAGTGCATCATAGTACATCGAAAGGCCAACCCCACTCTTCGGTGTCTCCAGCGACACTGACATTTTAGTACAACAAAGTTGTCATTTTGGAGAAAGGTTTCTCATGAAAGCTTTTATATATACTTACAAATGTTTGCCAACACTCTGGTGCCTAATCTTGCTCTGTATTGGGTTCCTATTTTGGTGCAAACTAGATCGATTTAGCCAGTTACTCACCGTGTTACTCGTGTACCTTTTTGGGGTCCATTTAATTGGTTTGAGTCTGTCCATTGGGCCAGTGTATGTTTTTGGGAAATTCTTGAGATTTATCAATCTCCAGCTGGATTTGGCCTCGGTCATTCTCCGCTGGAATCTTTGGTTCCTCGTGGTTCCCTTCAGTGTGCACTTGGCATTTTGGATCGACTCGGACTGATTGGGATCCCTTGAGATGGGTTCCATGGTCCATTTCAGTGGCATATATCTTCCTCTTCCTCTTTGCTCTTGTCAACGCTCTTTGGGTCCATACTCTTGGGCCTTCCTTCCTTCCTTCTTCTTTAATTGTAGCTGCTTCATCTCATTCTCAGCTGGTGTGTTGCCCCTGCCCAGGCCATCCTCAGCCTCGTAATCATCTTGCACCCCCAATTTGAGTCGTGCACACTGCCCTAATTTTCCCTTTCCGATCTGGTCAAAAAACACCGAAAACAACAACTGGAAACGTGAAATCTGAACCACACTAATCACTGAGCGATGGCGTCTTCAATTCATTTCTTGGACATCAAGGGGAAGGCGTTATTGTCGCGGGATTACAAGGGGGACATTCCGAGCAGCGCCTTGGAGAAATTCCCCTTGTTGATCATCGACCAAGAGCAGAACAACAACTCCATTCCGATGATAAATGACAACGGGATCAATTATGTCTACCTCTTGCACAACAATTTGTACATCTTATTATTGACCAAGAACAACGAAAACGTGTTTGCATTGATGGTGTATTTGAATAACTTGTTGAAAGTGTTGACCAACTATTTCAAGAGTTTGGAAGAAGAGAGTATCAGAGACAATTTCGTCATAATATACGAATTGTTGGACGAGACGATGGATTTCGGATTGCCACAGATCACCGATCCAAAGATCTTGAAAGAATACATTACACAGGAATCGTACACGTTGGAAAAGTTGTTGGGTGGAAATTCCAACAACGACTTGAAACTGCCACCGAATGCATTGACAAATTCTATAAGTTGGAGATCAGAGGGTATTTTTTACAAGAAGAACGAACTGTTTTTGGATGTTATCGAGAGTATAAATATGACAGTGAACCACAGTGGGCAGATCTTGACTTCGGAGATCTTGGGGCGTATCAGGGTGAAATCGCAGTTGAGTGGGATGCCAGACTTGCGTTTGGGATTGAATGATAAGTTTATCAACAGTGCAAAGGACAACAAAGGAGGTATAGATCTCGAGGATATCAAGTTCCATCAGTGTGTCAGGTTGTCCAAGTTTGAGAACGAGAAATTGATCACTTTTATACCTCCAGATGGAGAATTTAACTTGATGTCGTACAGAATTTTGTCCCCTCCGCTCAAGCCGTTATTTGTGTTGGATTACAAGTTCCAGAACCATTCAAATACGAGATTGGAGATCTACGTCAAGGTGAGATTGAATTTCAAGAAAAAATTGGTGTGTAACAACTTGGAGATTCTCATTCCGGTGCCAGATGACATAGATTCGCCGAAATTCCACTACAACAAGGGCTCAATCAAGTACTTACCGGAGACAAATCTCATCAGATGGAAGTTCAAATCGCTCAATGGAGGTAAAGAATACACGATGCTTGCCGAATTGTTGATGCCATCGACACAGGACACCAAAGATCTCGAATTGTTCAAGAAAAAGCCGATCAAGATCAACTTTAGCATTCCGTATTTCACCACTTCGGGACTCCAGGTGAAATATTTGCGGATCAACGAACCGAAATTAAACTACCAGCTGTATCCGTGGGTCCGGTACATCACCCAGGCGGGAGAGGATTTTGAATATAGAGTGTAGGGACTGGGTAATACATTGAGTGGTTCATAATCGTGGGGTCATATAGCGATACAAAGGTGTAGTGGGCCTATATTAGGGCTATACTAAGCCTACATTAGCCTATCGTGAGCCCATAGTAAGCCCATATTGAACCCACAGTAAGCCTATAGTTAACGGTTTCCATAGTAGACTCATGTAGCTGGATAATACAAAAACGGTGTACAGCTGAGAGAGGCCATAGAAAGCTCATCTAGCTCCAGTACGCCTATAGCTAATCTGATAGTAAATTTTTCATAGTAAAGATCTCATAGTTAAGCGCACAAAAATCTGAAAAATTTTCTAGCATTTAAGAATCTACCGCTATCACCAACACAAGATGACAACGAACGCTACAGACGTGGTAGAGATTGATCCTGTGATCAAGGACCAGGCCAATGCATTCAAGGATCTCGGCAACAAATGCCTCAAAGAACACAATTTGGACGATCTGATCCACCATTACACGCAACTGATCGAATTGGACCCATACAACTGCATCTTTTACTCCAACAGGGCTCAGCTGAACTTGAAGTTGGAGAACTACGGATTGGTGATTTCGGATCTGTCGAAGTCGATCGAGTTGAATCCGGCGTATTTAAAGGCTTATTACCGTCGTAGTATACTGCAATCACTGATCTTGAAGAACAAAGAGCTGTTGAAAGACTTGAAGTTCATTTTGTCGAAGCAGCCAAATGATAAACCGTCTTTGAAGTTGATGAATGACGTCAAAAAGGTCTTGAAAAAGGAACTGTTCGAGCTGCTGATCAGTTCTGATGACAAAGATCTCAGTTTGTTCCTGTCGTTGGACTTGGAGGCTGTCTTGATGGAGTCTTGGTACAAGGGCCCTAGTCTTGACATTTCCGTTGATCTGGACTCCAAAGAGGTCCAGATCGGCTTGACACGTGAATATGTCGACGCCATGGTGCAGATTTTCAAAGACGGCGGCAAAATCCCGAAAAGGCACGCGTATCTGATCATCGCACTGGCGAACCAGTTGTTCAAGAGGGAAAACTCGTTGGTAGAATTGACGTTGAAAGAACCTGTAGAAGACGAGATCCCATTGCAAGAGTTGGTCACTGTGTGTGGAGATACACATGGACAATTCTACGATGTCTTGAACATCTTTGAGAAGTTCGGCCAGGTCTCTGAGCTGCATTCGTATTTGTTCAATGGGGATTTTGTCGACCGTGGCTCGTGGTCGTGTGAAGTTGCCCTTTTGTTCTACAGTTTGAAGATCTTGTATCCAAAGAGGATCTTTATGAACAGGGGAAACCACGAGACAAATGACATGAACAAAGTGTACGGGTTCGAAGACGAGTGTAAATACAAATACTCTGAGAAATTTTTCAAGTTGTTCCTGGAGTCCTTCAACTCTTTGCCCTTTGCCACGTTGATCGGGTCTTCTTATTTGGTGATGCACGGAGGTTTGTTCTCCAGAGATGACATCACGATTCTGGATATCAAGAAGATCAACAGACTTCCGAACAAACAGCCTCTGAAGCAGGGAATCGAGATGGAGTTATTGTGGACAGATCCACAAGAGCAGCCAGGACGTGGCATGTCCAAGAGAGGTATTGGAATGCAATTCGGACCAGATGTCACCAAGGAATTCTGTGAGAGAAACGGCTTGAAATGCATCATAAGATCGCACGAGGTGAGAATGTCGGGTGTCGAGTTGGAACACGATGGCAAGTTGATCACGGTATTCAGTGCACCAAATTATTGTGATTCCACTGGGAATCTCGGAGGTGTGGTGAATATCCGGTACGATAGTTCCAAATCTGACTACGAGTTGGAGTTGAAGACTTTTGAAGCTGTTCCACACCCTGACATCAAACCAATGGCATATACCAGTAACACCTTCGGTATGTAATGTAATCATATTCAAAGTGAAAAATTTACCCCACGTAAGCCCGATGTGCGGAAAAAGGCTTTTTTTTTCCTTCGGTAGAATTCAATCCACCGAATCTCAGGGCATGCATAGCGTGGGCATTTCGCGCATGGCGGGTGGATATCTCTGGCGAAAATGTGGGGTGGGATATCCCCCGAAGACTTGGTTTGTGGTTACGGCTGAAAAATTGTCGAATTGTGGAGTGGATCCAGATATAAATCCCGCAGCGGGTTTCGACATATATAAAGCTCCAAGTATTCCCACATTTCATCACTTCCAAACCCATCTAAATCATACCCATATAGAACATAACACATAATGAGTTACTCACCACCAGCCCCAGGTGTCTACACACCAGTCCCAACTTTCTTCAAAAAAGACAGTGTCACCTTGGACTTGGACGCCCAAATCGCCCACCTGAAATACTTACAGAAAGCCGGTATCAAAGGTCTCGTGATCTTTGGATCCACTGGTGAATTGACCCACGTCACCAGACTGGAGAGATTCGAAGTGCTCAATGCTGTTCACAAGGCTTTGCCAGACTTCCCAATTGCCGGTGGTGTCTACCAGGGATCCGTTGCTGAAGCTGTTGAAGAGATTGACACTTTGAAGAAAGCCGGTGCCTCATACGCCATGATCATCCCATCGTCATACTTCGGTCCAAACACCCCACAACAAGGTGTCATCAGCTGGTTCAACCAGGTTGCCGAGAAATCCGAGTTGCCAATCTTGATCTACTGTTTCCCTCTGGTCTCCAACGGGTTCGACTTTGAAGTTGAAACTTTGAAGACCTTGAGTGCTCACCCAAAGATCGTCGGTGCCAAATTCAGTCACGGTAACGTCTCGTACCACGCCCAAGTTGCTGCCGATGAAGACGTCATCAAGAACAACTTCTCTGTCTTCACCGGTTTGGGTCAGGTTCTCTTACCAGTCTTGACTGTCAACGTCAAGGGTACCATCGATGCCTTGAGTGGTGCTTTCCCAAAGACCATCTTGAAGATCTACAACTCGTACTTGACCGGAAAGGACTTGGCAACTGCTGCTACCATCCAATCCAAGTTCAGTAAGGCTGAGGAGATCATCAACAAATTCGGTCCAAGAGGTGCCAAGAAGTCCATCAACTTGTCTCTTGGTATCGGTGAAACCTACCACGGTAGAGCTCCATTGGACCAAGACATTTCTGCTGCTGACTGGACCAAGTTCGAAAAGGCTTTCAACGACGTCCTGGAGATTGAGAAATCTTTGTAAAAATGTATATAAATCAATTATCTACATCTAATGTCAAAAAAGTTCATATATAAGATATATCCAGAATTACGTGTATCAGATCAAATGCAAACCACAGAATTATGCTATATTCTATTTTAAACACCACACCAGCGACAAAGCACAAAAGCAAGCGGAAAGGGCTAAGAAAGTACAATGACCTTTCTCTCTGTGAAATAAGAGACATCTTGATTCTTCAAATCCCAGTACAAGATTCTCAAATCGTTGTAGACAACAGTTGGTTTTTCGAATCCCCTGTTTAAAAAAACGTGAAGTTTCATTCCACATTTGTAGCGAGGAAGACACACCTTGCTTTTCAACCATGTTGAATCATAACCTCTAGGAGGATCTACAGTTTCCAGCTTGATGAAATTTCCGCAAGAATTACGCCAGATCAGGACAAAGGTGAAACTGCTGTCAAGTTGACGCAAAAAACAAACCGGAGTCAAAAACGATTGCAACACTTTGTGCAATTCTCCACTTTCCTGCGATCTCGGCTCGTAAATGATGGTTTTACGTTGTGCAAAGGAGAGTTTTGAAGCAGATTTCTTGACATCCTGAATATGGCATTCTCCATCAGAATTGAAAACACGCTGCAACACGTAACTAAAAGATTCTTTAGATCTTGAAGTGCCACCAAACCCCAAGAGTAACATTTCCGCGTCTTGAATCCCAGAGACGGTAGGAAAGGTGACCATGGTGTAATCAGAGTCATTCATCAACGAAGAGATCAAAGTCCTGAATTCGCGATGGACAAAGAATTTTATCATGAATGAATTTGTATAGGGGCGTCCTTGGGAACCATTGGATTTAAGACCAAGGGGTTTCCTCGTGTTCAGTGTCTTAATTATATGGTGATGTCTCCGTGAAACTTTCAACAACGGGTAAGTCTTTATATCAATCCAAATAGGGACCTTGGTTCCATCCAGGTCTGTTTCGTATTCGGAAACCATCCAATCCTGTTCTAGTTCTGAGTCTGATTGGTCTGTCGTGACAACTGACCCCAATGTGCATGTGGAAGTAGGGGTGGTCGAGAATATGGACTCAAAGTCACTGTTTTCCTCGTCACTGTTCAACATCTCGGGAATGGATAGTCTCCTTCCTTTGAAGAGCGGAGGATTGCATGTCTCATTGCTGAGGAACGATGGCTCTTCAAATTTTAAGGGGTTCATGAGAAAAGGGATAAAGAAAAAGATGAATGTGAAGAGACAAGAGCACAATATTTGAGTGTCTCTTTGTGACTTGGCCTTGTTATCTTGAGTGCCTGGGATGGATTGGATGAATTGGGGGAATATGGGTTTCCTTTTATATTGAAAAGTCCAACATTTGATCGGTCATATCTTTGTGACAATTTTAAAACACAACTTTCCCAAAACCGCAAAAATGAAGAGGGTGTGGGGGTAAGTGTTGTGTAAATTTGGTGGTTGCAAGGCTCTAGAATAGCGTCAAACACTAATTGATCTCATAGAGTGATATGGATTGACACTCTTGCTGATTCAATAGAGATAAAGATCGCCAATGTGACGGGCATGGCACTCAAAACCATGTATCTTGAAATAATAGACAAAGAGTACTATGGAAACCAAACCCAAGTTGGAAGTTGAACCACTTATCTATGGCAACATCATGTAAGGGATCCGAATTAGCCAGGTTCCGAGGTGGGCAAATAAAGAATCGTCAGTATCAACTGCGGAAATTACCATTCCCCATTCTGAAACACAAATGTGTCATGGCAAAATTGACGGGTCCAATTTTAGTAATCGGCCAAATGAGGCTGCAAGCCGACATCGTATTGCACTGGTAACTGTGGTTTCAAATCTTCTATTACTGTGAGGAAATGCATGTCTTTGTGACATCTGTAGGACCCTAAGTAGATTGCACAAGGGGGTGATGAGAACTTATAGTATGAGATGAGTTCAACCATCTGCTAGCTTTCCAATGTCAAAACGGCTACCCATGACCACTCAATAAGATCTGAGAGACACTTAACAAACTCAGCTCAATTGGAGTGGAATCTTGCAGATACTGATAAAAACGTGTAGATTTTTACATCAACTGGGAAATCATCAATCTTTATATATCGAACTCAAAAGCGAAAAATAATTATTTTGAGACTAACAACATTATGCGTGCAGATCATATTCTACATAGAAGGGGTTTCTCTGTGGTTATCTTGACAAAATTAAACTGTAGCCACAACGCGTATTCAAAAGACTGATTCTATTCGTTTCATTCGTAAATTAAACATCTATTTCGATCATCCCACCATTAGATCAAGTGTCCAACACACCCAGCCTTTGTAAGTGATCATGTTTAGCAAATATCTAATCCAGCTCGGTCCAACACTTCTGAACAAATTCCCACAAGAATTGTTTCCCTCGCTTTCAACACCTTCTCCCATCTTGATATAATTTCTCACGTTGCACATGTTTCCAACATTCCACCACTTCAGCCTCTGACACGGTGACAATCTCTCCAAATTCTTGTGCAATGGACCCTTTGGCCCATCCAAGTACCTCCATTCCCATGGTGACCAGACCTGTCGTGGATCACTTGGAGGCAACTGCGGATCTCCCCAATTCCCATCAAAACTCAACCAGTCTCCGTACTCTTCTTCTCTTCCAAGATGTGAACCATTGGCCTTTGTGATTATTTCATCGTTATAAGTGTACAGAAGATAATTCTTCAGCGGGTCCCACAATGGACCTCTGTCCGTGAAATCGCTCAAGATGGAGAACGGCAAGTCATGAGAATGTTGTCCCACTGAGGCATAGTTCAGATGTGTACCCCTGGCGCTGAAAATGACAGGTCTTCCATGTAATTTCTCCACATGGCTGTGTAAATATGCGTTCCCGCCTCCATGCAGCGACATCCACAAGATCTGCGGCTTGCCGTCGAAAAATCTCACCAATGAATGTTCCCAATCACCCACATGGTTTCCGAATGGTCCTGTTCCCATCACAAAAGGTCCCAAATTAAAGCTGTAAAAATAGAACCAAAATGCATCTACCCATCCATTTCCCTTATCCACCACTATCAAGGTCAGCGGCGCATGCACAATCTCCCCATTCGAGAACTTCGGTCTGTTCTTGTAACCTGTGATCCAATCCGGGTCTTTGTCGAAATCCTCATTCGACGTGAGAAAACTATATGTGGTGTTGAATTTTTTGGGCAAATACCCCAAATCTTGAATTACTAGGGGCTCGCCTCCTTTGAGCAATGTCCCATTCCACATTTCAAGGTGGAAATTCTTGACAAAATCCTTGATGTCATATGGTAGATACTTTTCCTCTGAGTATAGGTGCACATATGGACAGTTGTTGAGAACATACAGCGGAATTTCACCATCTTTTAGCGTCCTCTGTATAGGTGCCGGAGATGCCACTAGTGGCGGAAATTTCTTCATGAACCCCTGTATTGGTGATGCATTTACTAGACTTGTGAGCACTAGACATGTCACTAGGAACACTATAGATCTCGCTCTACCAATCATCGTCATCCTTGGCCCGCCAATTGATGGTTAAATGAGTGTCTATTTAGGTCTCTGTCTGTTTTTGTTTCTTTTCTCCAGTTTTGGATTTTCCTTTTCTGCTCCTGATGGCAATGTTCGTTTTGTGCTTGAAAGTAGGTGGAGAATAGGCTAGGTATGCTGGAAGTGGCTGAAACTTAGACCAGACATAAAGAAGTGTAGCGAGCTTCTGTCAGTGTTGAGAGTTGAACTAAAAGTTGACAGGATGTGGGAACTACGGTTTGTGCTGTTGCACTAGTGTGCAACTGGAGATGACCAGTGCATGAGTCAAACATAGTAACTACTTTCTACTGCAGAATGCCCAGGTCTAGAATTGCAAATCAGATTGCAAAACCCACCTCAACTTTCCTTAGCCTTGTCCATCACTCACCACCGACGTCAATAAACCCAATAATAGAATTAGTCAACCTCGATTGCTATCCGAAACTACTGGTCCTTATCGGTACTATCGAATTACCTGATTTGGTCTCATTTGCACTTGTGTACACGACACTGTTCTCGGTGTTTGAAGTCACTTTTAGTCAATTTAATACCCTGACTCTGCCAGCGTCCCAAAGCAGACCCGAATAAGCTCCACTACGTCCGAGATCACTCCCCGACGCACCGATACATCCACCGGAACACCTGCCACAAGTTTCCGCCGAATTGTGGCCCTTTTGTGGCCGTTGAAGCCCGATGCCTTTGATGACTAAAGCGAGGCGAAAAACTGCCACAGTTTTTTTAGTTTTATCGTGCAGAGCAAAAGGGAAAATTTTATCAAATTGCCATCGAAAGAGGGTACTATTGGTTTGAAACTGCCTTCAAGGTACCAAGTGGTTGGTGGACAACGAAATTAGCACATAATGTCAGTGACAAGTATACCCTCATTAGTTCCGCCTGATCCCGTTTCTTATCAGACAAATCTCTTGCAGTCTGTGGAGTTAGTCAAAAAGGTGTTGTCGGTGCAATCGGAGAGCGTTTTACACGTGTTTAAGCAGTACAATTTCAGTGAATGGTCGATTTCACAATTACAGAGCTCATTAAAGATCATGAACGATTCTTTGTTGACTCAGAACAAGATTGTGGTGACGGGGATCGGGAAATCTTTCAAGATCGCAAGCAAAGTGGTTGCCACGTTGAACTCCCTTTCGTTGCATTCGTCAATATTACACCCCTCGGATGCGCTCCATGGTGATTTGGGGTTGATAAGAGATGGAGATGTCTTGATATTGATCAGTGCCAGTGGATCTTCGCAGGAATTGATCGATTTGCTCACGCATTTAGAGCCTTCAAAGATCAAGATCTTGCTTTTGACATGTAATCCGAATTCCACATTGTCAAATCACTCCAAAGTGTCGTCATTGATCTACCTGGAGTTACCCTCGAGGTTCAAAGAGGAAAATATCTACGGGTTGAATGCCCCAACTATATCCACTACGCTTTTGCTCACATTGATGGACGGGGTCCTGATCCTGTTGAGCCATCTCTACATCACAGACTCAGCCCTACGGAAGAAATTGTTTGGTGAAAGACACCCAGGAGGTGCCATTGGACAATTATATTCCAGTTCATCGTCAGACGACGTGAGTCTTGTGGATTTCAAGATCAGAAATATCGATGTGAATCAGGACTACGATAAACACGACTTGGAGAAATTGCTGAAATCTTCCACAGAGCTCGATATCGGCATCTTTGAAGCCTTGAAGGACAAATCAAAGAAGGTGAAGTACTTGGAGGCCTTTCCGGGATCGCAGCAAGAGTTGTTTGAAATACTGGTCTTGTTCGATATAGTGGTGCTCAACCAGGACAAACTGATAAAAACCCCAGATTTGATCTCTTTGATCAGACAGTATCAAGGATTCAACGATATAAAGGAATTGGAGTGGCGGTTGTTGGAACATTTCAAGAAAATACGTTTATAGACGGTTGATATATAGATTACCAACGCCCTCTTTTTGGGTGAAATGGATCAGATGAAAAAAATCATTTTCAGTTTCAATTTTCACAATCAAATGTCAACTTACAGCGTCAACTCAACATGAATATCGTCAAGAGATCAGTACTATCCACAATCAGTTTCACAGCTGGATATATAGCATTTTCGGATGTCTGGGAAGAGAATTCTGTCCATTTGAACACCAAAAGGCTCCAGGACCAGGACCCCAAACTGTTACAATCGATCATCACCAACCCCTTGTTCCAAAAATTTGAGTCACAAAGTGACAAGTATATCTCGTTCAAGAAGTCGCCATTAGTGCCAAAATCACACCATGCCAATCATGTGCCATTAGGGTTGTTATTTGGACCACTGGGGATCTCCATTGACCCGGTGGGGTTCCAAAGTAGAGACGGCAATGAGCTCGACGTGTTTTACCACCTTGGACACCGGTTGTCCAATTTCAACAACGATATCCACAACGGATTGATTGCGACGTTGTTGGATGAGAGTCTCTGTTTCTGTGGATTCAACAAATTACCCTCAAAAAGAGGTGTCACGGGCAGATTGTCGATCAACGTGAAGGAAGATATAAAGCCTGGGAGTGATGTGTTGATCAGTTGTAGGGTGAAAGAGGTTAAGGGACGGAAATGTGTCATAGAAGGTGAGGTAAAGCAAATTTTCAAGAACGGCGAGGCCAAAGTGATGTCTACAGCGGAATGTGTGTTGGTGGAGCCCAAGTGGTTCAAGTACTTGAACTGGATTCCTGCATTTTAGGTGTGACATCTTTAATATTTGATGAAATCCGATGGATTCAGGTCATGTTTTTGAAACTGATCATTCTGTAATTGTATCACTGCTATTCAATCAACAACTTCATTAGCATCTTGCGTTTTGTATTTATGTAAAGTTGAATTCAGATTTTGAGAGTGAAATCATATAAAAAATATATCTGGTATTTGACTTGATCTCGAATTTTCAAACCCTGTACTTCATCTCTACAGCTCAATAAAGCAACTTCAGCTCGTTGTAATTGTATCTACACTACTCGAAACACAACTTCAGACTCTAATTAACTTATGATTGTATATACACTCATCACTGCACAGACTTTTTCTGCTCATCAACACACAAAATCTCGTCTCTCAGCCAGCCAACACCTTTGTAGTTCTCCAAACCTGCTGATGGCTGTTTGTGCTTCTCGTCCACAATCATATGGGCAAACGGATTCCTGTCGGTGCCGTCCTGCTTTAAATTCAGCAAAGTATGATTCACTTCTCTGTGTTTCAGCTCATCAGCACGCACATACAAGATCAAGTCTCTCATGGTACAGTTATCGTCCATTTCCCAGTACAGTTTGGCAATTGGAGGCACTGGAAGAGCTGCAAATTCAGGAAGAAAACCGTGGTCAATGTCCTCGAGACAACGGGTGTACGTCAAGATCAGTTCCTCCTCCAAATAACCTACGAATCTGTGGCAAGTGGTTGGTGTAGTGAGGTACGACAAGAAGAACAAATTGGTGAAAATTCCCTGGGCCACGTAGATAAAGCACCTGGTCAAGATGCTGGGCTTCGAGATCAGAATAAACGTCAACAAATGCATTCTCTCGTTGTAACTTTCCTCGATCAACGTCTCGATCCATGCCTTGTCACGTCTGAGCAATCTTAGAGAGTGCAAATGTCTCAAGAACCCCCCAACGGCACCTGGGACCCCGGCTATACTTTCCAAAAAGATAAGCCTCGTCATCCACTTCTCGGTGGTCATCGGATACGGTTTTTTCGAGTCCAAAACTTGCTCAAGTGGCACGTGTCTGTACCCGGTGAAGATATCAAAACCAAAACGCAAAATTTGCACAAGCCAGTTCAGGTACCAATCACGGAAAGTCTCCTGGGGCCGGTGCTCGTAATGGATCTGCTCCATTTCGTCCTTTTTGAACGGAGGATGTGAGAACGTCGGTTTGGTGTAAATTTTGTACTCTTCAGTCATGGGCTCCTTGCGCAATGGCACGGTCTCACGTTTAGACACTTCTTGTGCTATAGTACCGTAGTAATTGATACCGCAGGGCCTGAGAGCTGTGAATTGCGTATGCGCAACTGCACGGCACGTTAACATGGTTGACATCGGCAGGATTCTGACGCTCCATGGCGGGATCACTGTCAACATTTTGGTTTAGTGAATTGTGAATTTTTGAATGTTATATTACTGTTTTTAAATCTATATTTGCTCTTTTTAGGGATACATGCAGCCCCTATATATATTATCTCAGGTACCAAACCCCTTCGGAGATTGACCAACTGACGTTCAGATTTTGCGCCGTATCTATTATTTTCCACCCATAACCGTACAGCACCGTAAAATCATCCACTTTGAGTGACTGTAAAGTGACTGTAAAGGCCAAGGACCCTGCTTGAACCGTGCAAGCCGTTTTTTTACCGTTGAATGACTGTTCCCTGTTTCCCCGGATTTCGTAATTTTTTGTATTTTTTTACAAATCTAAAAAATATTAGTGGATTTTGCATTGCTGCAACTTTTTTTTATGTACATAAAGCTATTCATACTATTTGCCGGCCATGGTCGGAAAGATTATGCACCGATTATGCACCGACTTTCACAGGTGGAATCGGATTTTTCCCATCTCCGTCACCAACTTTACGCTCCTCTTTCGTGGGTTTTGATTTGATCACGGTGTTTGAACTGATCTTGGCCTTTGAGATCGGTTCTCCTCTAACGACTTTTTCCATCTCATCACTGGTCAAAGTCTCATATTCTAACAACCCCTCAGCCAATCTCTTCAATTCCGTGTTCCTCTCTTCCAATAACTTTTTCGTTCTAACTTCCGAGTTTACCAAATAATCTCTAGTCTCTTGGTCGGCCAAATCTCTCAATTTAGGAGACCAACTCTCCCATTCGTCGGATAATCTGATTGGTCCGATTTTGTCCGACATTCCGTACGAGGTGATCATCAGCCTGGCAACACCTGTGGCGTTCAGCAAATCAGATGAACATCCACTTGTAGTGTTATCTGGCCCATAGATCATGCTCTCGGCAACTTTCCCACCCATGGCAACATCCAACCGGGCCAAACATTCCTTTCTCGTGATGTCATGCTTATCCATTTCCGGTAACTGGAATGTCACTCCCAAAGCTCTTCCTCTTGGCAAGATCGTCGCCTTATACAAAGGCGTTGCTCCTGGAGTGAACATTGCCAGAATAGCATGCCCAGCTTCATGATACGCAGTGGTTCTTCTGGACTCTTCAGTCATCACCATGGTCTTTCTAGCTGCTCCCATCAACACTTTATCCTTGGCCCACTCAAAGTGGTTCATATCTACAGAGAGTGCATTCTGCTGCGACGCATACACAGCAGCTTGGTTCACCACATTCATCAATTCAGCTCCAGATAATCCAGGTGTACCTCTTGCCAAAACCGTTGGATCAACGTCTTTGGCACATTCAACGTTCTTCATATGGTGTTTCAAGATATCGATCCGGCCTCTCACGTCTGGAAGATCCACATTGACAACTTTATCGAATCTTCCGGGACGTGTGAGTGCTTTATCAAGAGATTCCGGGAAATTGGTGGCTCCAATAATGATAATCCCTTCAGTTTGCGAAAATCCATCTAACTCCACCAACAACTGATTCAAAGTCTGCTTAGCATAGGCCTGGTCTTTAGGATTACGTTTACCTCCAATGGCATCTAACTCATCGATAAAGATAATGGCAGGAGCCTTCGCTCTAGCCTGTGTGAACAACTCTCTGACTCTTTTGGCCCCGACACCGACGTACAACTCGTCAAATTCCGAGCCCGACATGAAGAAAAAAGGCACTCCAGCTTCTCCAGCAGTGGCCCGGGCCAATAAAGTCTTACCGGTACCAGGAGGACCAGTCAACAAGACACCTTTGGGCAATTTACCACCCAAACCGGTGAATTTCGACGGGTCTTTCAAGAAATCTACAATCTCCTCCAACTCTGCACGTGCCTCGTCAACCCCGCAGACATCCGAGAATCTCACATTAGAGTCACTGACATCTACCGATTTGTCGTCGGAACCTGAACTTTTCAAGATGGTTCCGTTCTCAATGAGGTAGTTGAAGCCCTGCATAGATCCATATGTGATCAACCCGAGAGGAATCACCCATTTGAGCCATTTTGAAATCATGGTCCAGGCACTTTCCGTGACAATCACATGGATCGGTTCCTGTCTCGATCCGTAACCGAGCCCACCTCCGATAACACCCCCGTTGATGGAGTTACCGGACAAACCTCCACCGATGGTGGACTCCAACCCGAAATTTCTCGCCATGTCTTGCAGTTTCTCCTGATTTCCCACTTTCTCCAATGCCTGGACGTACAACTGAGCACATTCAGGAGACGTGGCTATTCCTGGAGTCTCATAACGTGATATGAGGATGTGGGGATAGTTATTGCTCAACAAGGATTGGTAGAACTCCAGTTGCATTCTAGCATTTGACAAATCCCGGTTTGCAATTTGCTCTTTAGACGCCAACATCGACTGGATCTGTACAGTGGATGCGAATCTGACCGGCTTCATCCGGGAAATCGGCGCCATTCTGACCCATCTCTTGCAAACGCTATTCACCAACATTTTTGTAATTGAAAATCGCCACTACCGTCTCTTTTAGGGAATTTGATGCCACTTTTTCGCCACAAATTGTTTAAATGGGTCCAGGATGTGGTATATAGTCTTGAAAACTCGCTTTGCAGTGACAAGACTCTCTTGATGACCCTTTGTGATCCGGTATCAGGCAATCTGCTCTTCGAAACACCGCTGACTGATTCTGTCCTCACCTTTTTTTTGGTTTTTTCTTCTTTTCTTTTCTTTCCGGATGCGTAAATTGGGCGTGCACGACTTTGGTCTGAGGGGTGTTCCTCAATAGCCGAGTGTTGATGCTGTTCGCTCGGCTACAGCATTTGCTCTAGCATGCAATACCAAGAGATGCCAGGCACGAAAGCACATTGTAATAGATAATATCTGGACGCAAAGTTTAGGTTTGCACGACTTCGGCATAGCTACCGTGGCATCTATCATATTATTCTACACTATATGTACATACTGTTACGACAAACCCAGAAGCTTGATGTACAAGTTGCTATGGTCGTCGTTAGTCTCTATGGTGAACCCCTTTTCGTTGGCAAGATGCAACAACGCAATAAACTCGAAGCTCGTCGACAAATCTTTTTTCTCCTCAGCTGGGTAGATCTTTACAGTGCTCTTGACTATATCTTTGAACCCCAAAGTTTCTGAAGTTTCGTCTTTTTGGATAGATTTCCAGATGTTGTTCTTCAAAGCACTCAAATCGACTCTCTTGGCAACTCGGGCAAAATTCACAGTCCGTCTGCCCTTATTTTTGGAGTTGGGCAAGAGCTGAGTACCGAAATCCTGCGATTCAGGCAAATCTACATCTGCTACATCATCATCATCCTCTGAATCAGCTCCTGAAGCCCCTCCCAATGGCTCATCTAACGCATTTGGCTCGAAATCACCGGTAGGGCCCAATTCGTCATAATTTTCGGCCCAGAATTTCTCATCGGGCAAATCTTCCTGTAACACATCGTCGAATTTTGTCTTTTTCACTTTGAACAACTTCAACGTCTGATCCTCTTTGGTGAACAAATGGATCAAATTCTTGGACGAGAAAAAAGTATCATCGGGCAACAAGTTGAAATCCTCACTCTCTTTCAAAACGATATTTATCTTAGAGTTCTTGTAAACCCTAAAGATGTCTTCATCTTCCACATCTTCTTCTGAGAAGAAATCGATCTTGAAATCTTCCTTTCTCGGTTTCCTCTTTGGAATCTCCAAATCGTTCTGCTGTTTGATACCATCCAGGTTTGGCTCTGATTCTTCCAACTTGTCTCCGAACTTCCCGGACAATGCACGGACTTTCCAGTGAACTGGACCTGTCCAGTTCGATTTCAACAGCTCATCAAAGTAGTTCAACACTCTATTATCCAATTCGGTGTCATCGGTGTTATCCTGCAGCGTGGTGTTGGCAAATATAGCACTTGCCTCGTGGTCATTACCATTCTCGTTGTCGTCGTCATCATCATCAAAGTCTCCTTCTGGAGCCGCTCCGAAATCGTCAAAGTTGTCGTTTAGTAGCACCGCTTGTGCAGCATGGCTCATGCTTCCAATGGTGTCATTTGCCTGTAAGCTGTTCACAGACATGTTATATGACGTATCGTAATGGATATCTTTCAACACGGTTTTGGCTTTCTCGATATCGCCAACAACGGCCTCCAAACGGTCTAGACTGGGACACAATTCCAAATCTTCACCCAATTCTAGCGTTTCCAGCCCAAATAAATGTGTTTTCAAATTTGCAATCTTTAGAGGTCTGTTCTTCTTTGTCCGGACCAAATCCTCTTCATGGCCGTCAGCAAATGATGCCGACGATCCTGTGGACGTGTCAAACATGATCCTAACATTCTTATCTACGGTGAGCATGTGCATGAGTAAAGATTTGGCACCACCTTCATCAAATTCAGCCAATGTCTTCTTGAACAAGGGATCAATCGCCAATTCTTGGTCCAAAGACCTCATTTTGATCTCTTTCCACCTTTTCAATGTGGAATCAGACTTTTGTTTCGACTTTTTGGTGCTTTTCTGTGAATCCAGCAGCTCGTCTATCAGTCCTTGTAGTTTTTCGCCCTCTCCGTCAGATTCATCTCCATCTTCCCCTTCTCCTTCTTCTCCGTCTTTTTTCGTCAGTAATCCACTCAACAACTTCCCGGTCTCTGTTATCACCGAATCTATCCGCGAAGAGTACACTTTCACACACCCATCTAACGTTGTGCTCAGTTTTTGAAAATTTATACCATCCCCGTCACGGAACACCTCCATATCGTGAAAATAGTCAATTAACGCCACTGCCCAACTGTTAGAGGTGTTGATCTTGTTATCTGTAGTGAGTTTTATCCATTCTTCGAATTTCAGCTGGCGCTCTCGAGGCGGAATATCAAACATTAGTCCATCTCTTGTAGAAGTCCCCGATACTATCTCGTTCAGAAGTATTGAGGATCGCCTCCTATTGCTGCCGCGCATATCATCTTGTAATCTGCTGCTCAACGCCCTGTTCGCATTTATATAAGACATCTCTCGGTATGAACTTTGTTTGTGTAGTCGCAGAACTGGGTAGTTGTAGTATCAAGTGTTTTTATTTCTTGTTTAAAAAATCAAATTGGCGTTTCTGTGTTTACGTTTAAAGGTCGTGCAAAAATACAAAATATTTTCTGCGTTTTACTGTTATCAGCTATTGGTATCAAATAGTGGATACGAGGTTATTGGATTTGAGGTTGTGAATATGAGTTTTTGAGTCTCAGTTATTGGATGAGTTATTGACTATGAGGTATTGAACATAAATTATCAGTCATCGATTATTGAGTACCAACGCAATATCAGTTACTGATTATCAGATACGATTATGATAGCTCTGAATATGTACCGGACCAACTCCGGGTATTAAAGTCATTTATATAAGACGCATCAAGAATTGAACACCGCTTGAGTTTTCAAGATAAAATAGAACAAAATAACAAAGTAAAACAAACAGATTTGATACAACAATTTCACCATAACCACAACATCATCTCATGACAGCTGTTCTGTATTCGAAATTGAAACTTTCATCATTTTCAGATTTGTCAAGAGAAACATCGTTATATTTCCCCGAATCGAAATCTTCTTCGAAATCACCGGAATCACTTTCATCGTCTTCTAATTTCACTTTGGCAAATTCCTCTTCTGTATCGTTGATCAATTCCTTCAACAACGGGAATGAACTATCACCAGAATGACATTTCTGGAAATGTGCTTCCATCACCTTGGTGAATTTCATCAACTTTTTCTCCAAAACTTGCACCTTCATGGCCATCTTTCTATTATCTCTCACATATTTATCGATATCTTGCTCCAATTTCAGCTGTTGCTGTTTCTTTCTCTGTCTACATTTCGAAGCTGCCACTCTATTTCTCTCCAACAATTTCTGTTTCTTCCAAGCAGCTGTACCTGGGATTGGTCCATCGTTAGGATTGAAAATGACCTCATTGTTGTACAAGAGCTGATGCTGCGGTATACCGCTTGGATTTGTGGCCAATCCTCCAGAAAGTTCTTCGGGTGTAGTGGCATCTGAGTCCTGGCTACGCAGAGAACGGTCCGGAGTTGGATGTTGCGAAAGTCTCTGTAATTGAGGCGGTGTTGCATGATTGGGAGCTTGTCTCTGTGGCTGAGATGTAGATGGAGGTTGTACTTTTACGGTATGAGGCGATTTCGAGTCCATTTCCTCTTTTTCCAACACCTGCTGCGGGTTGAACTGCTGTACTTGACTCAGCAGGGGCCCGTTCTGTTGTAACAGCACCAGAGTGGCAGCCAGGACCAGTTCGGGAGAATAAGTAGGATTCAGTAACTGGATCTGCTGCTGTGTGAATTGCACCAATTGCCCAATCTGACCATTGGAGATGGATATTCTTCTTCTCAAAGTCGGTTGAGGCTGCTTTTGGTGTTGTTGATGATGCAGGATCTGCTGCTGCTGTTGTGGATAGAATTGTTGGTTCTGATAAGGTCCAGGACTCCCCATCGTGTTGGGGAACAATTGAAAATCGTTGAATGCATTCTGGTCAGAATGTGGATCTTGTGAATTGAAGTTGTTGTTATTGTTGTACTGATACGAATTTTGTTGGAAATCAAACAACGGTGGATTTGTCACTGGGAATTGCTGGATCTGTAATTCAAAGGGCAATTGGAAAAACGAGTTTAATGCCGGGTTGTTGATATTACTCGTGTTCAAGCCGTACCTTTCACTACTGGTGACACTGGCGTTACTGTTGTTATTGTTGGATGTGGAATTGGAATTATTCTGCGCAGTGCGATTCCCACTATTGCTCTGTTCATTCTGTGGTTGTGACCTGTCCCCAGGTTGTGACAGTGGTCTGTTTTCTCCAAAGAGATTTGGAAATGAATCAGTGGAATCGACAGTCATGTCTTCTTTGTCTCTTGTATTAGTCAGCTGATATGGGTCTAATCCGTAAGCCAAATATGGATTTTGCAGTGAAGGTTGTTGTCCAGTTCTCAGCAAGTGCGATTTCAAGGCTTCTTCTTGAGACGGTTGGTGCAGATGGTAACGCTGCTGCTGATTACCTGATTGTTGGGGAAGATATGACATCTTGCCAGGTTTTTATGGGCACAATAATTTTTTGTTTTTGCTGTTTTGGTCCAATGAGTTTAAATTCCCGTGACTGTGTCGTTTCGAGTTTATTCCAGTGTCGTATGGACGAATTGCCGTGTCTGTCTATCTCTCTATTTGTTTCTCTCTTAATTCTGCCAATATGTACACTGGAAAAAGAAAAAAATTTCACTAGCAAAGTATTCTTTTTTTCCTCTATGTGGAGCAATCCGAAAAGGGAATATGGCTTTGTAATACACCACCAATTGGAAGCGGCAGCTGGGTCAAGGTGGTTGAAAAGTGGATCTTTGGTGGCGGATCCGTTCTGTTAGGATCGTACGGAACACAGCACGATATCAAAAGTTCACGACACTACTGTGACACTGATCACAATACGTTAGATGGAGGAGCTGACCTGAAAAAGAAATTCCTCTGATTGTATGCCCTTGTGGTGATGTCAATAACTCAAGAATATTGGATTATCAAAATCTTATCGATGTGGTGCACGGGATATCAAAAGTTCTGGTTTGGGATGGAGCGATCTGATTAGATATGGAGTCAGTTTGAAGTTGTTCAAGTGACCAAGTGTGAGGTCCACGATGAATTGAACTGGATCTGGTTTGATGGTTGTCAAGAGTGGTTGGAGATACGGTAATACTCAAATTAATCAATTTTTTTTTCTGTGGATTTTTTGCTTATTTGGTGATTACACTATAGACTAGACTACACTATGACTACCCGATGCTACGGTCAACGGCTATGACTGCTTGTGGGACCCAGAATTACTGTATCCGGGTTTAAGCTCAACATCAAGCATACATCCCTGTAAACCCTTTTCTGTGACGTCTGTGTTGTCACTTTGTGAGGGCCACTTATAGCAGCATTTGCGGATATTAGGCATCTGTACACGACGGGCTTTATTTCATCTCCACTGCAAAGTCGATGAGATCAGCTATTAGTCAATGCGGTGCACTACTCGATTTCGACAAAAGCAGGCTGAATTAAACATCGTCACGAACAGAATCTCTGCAAAATAGTGACCTTCTATGCAAGTGAACGAGAATGTCGAACCGAATGCTAGATTAAAAAGATTTCTCTGCGTCATGATCAGGCCATTCTTGTTTAAGGTTAGTATTAGAGATGCCTGGGTCATGAGTGATGACAAATGGATCTTAAATCCGCGTACTTGCCTCAATTTGAGGATGGGGTTTAAGGTTGGTTATTATTTACGTTTGGCCAGATTGTCGTCCTTATTGACACTGAACCACAGCCAGTGTCTATAGGTGAAGGGGCTTTAGCCCCCCAGTCGTGATTTTTCCTTCCTTGAAAGATTCAAACAATACTCATTTTCTCAACTAGTGCCCTGATCAGGAATACCCCATTCCCCTCCCCGGTTCATTGCTATGCTCCACAAAACACTCCCACACTGCACCACGTCCATCGGTATACGCCATCGTTAAACCAACTCCCACTCCCTCAATATACACCACTACACCACTACCCCCATCTCAGCCGTTCTCCGCAGGCAAATGCGCTCGCCCTATCTGGCGTACGCGCACAAAATGCGCACCGTGAGAAAAATTCACAAAATCTTGAAAAATTACTTAAACCCAGAGTATGTGCATCGACTCGGCCTGTTAGTATCCACACCACAATGCTCTCTAGATCGTTCAAGAGCACCAGCTTCCGTGCATTGAGAAGGAGTTTCGGCTCGCTTCCTCTCCAAATCTCCGAAGAAGTCAGACAGGCGTTGAACGATAAGGTCCCAGTGGTGTCTTTAGAATCCACCATCATCACCCATGGCTTGCCCTATCCGGAGAACTTGTCGATGGCACGGGAAGTCGAGAAGGTCATCCGTGATAACGGATGTGTTCCTGCGACAATGGCGTTTCTCCAGGGCGTGCCAATGGTTGGACTAGAGGAGCGGCATTTGGAGCAGTTGCTGTCGTCCAAAAACGTGCACAAGACCTCCAGAAGAGACATTGCGTACGTGATGGCGTCGAAAATCGACGGTGGAACGACGATCTCCTCGACGATGATCCTTTCGAAACTTGCCGGAATCAACGTCTTTGCCACTGGGGGGCTTGGAGGGGTCCATAAGAACGGAGAATCCACGATGGACGTGAGTGCCGATTTGGACGAGTTGAGCAAGACCGAGGTCATGGTGGTGTGCAGTGGTCCGAAACTGATCTTGGATATAGACAGGACCACGGAGTACTTGGAGACCAAAGGTGTGCCGTTAATCACCTATAATCCGAAGCAGAAGGGCAAAGTATTCGTGCCGGGATTTTACTGTGAAGAGTCCAACACACTTTCACCTTTTGCGTTCCACGATTTCAAGACCCCGGCGTCGATTTTCCACAACGGGAGCCAGATGCAGTTGGGCAACGGATACGTAGTTTGTATTCCGCCTCCTGACCATTTGGCCCTTGACAAAGAGTTCATCTATTCTGTCATTGACGAAGCTCAGGCAGAAGCGCAAAGGTTGGACATAAAAGGTAAAGAAGTGACACCGTTCTTGTTGGGCAAGATCAATGCGGAGACCGGCGGCAAATCCGTCAAGTCCAACATCGGATTTGTCTTGAACAACGCCAGATGTGCGTCGGAAATCGCCAAAGAGTTGAGTATTTTGCAGCATGAGGTTAGTAATATTGGATTCCAAGTCTAGTGTGTAATGGAATGTACTAACTTTTGAACTCTTGTAGCAGTTGCCCAAGGTGCAATATCAGCCGTCCACCAAATTGGACAAGAAGAGCATCACTCAACCTCTGATCAACGTAACAAACCCTTGTAGAGCAGTGGTGATCGGTTCTATAGCTGTAGATTTGACGTGCATCTTGAAACCGGGCTACAAATTGTACGATTCCAACCCTGGCACTTCGGAGCAGTCGGTAGGAGGAGTCGGATACAACGTGGCATTGGCAGCCAGCTTCGCGTCACGTGACCTAGCCCCTATGGCAGGTTTGAGATTGATATCTGTAGTCGGAGACGATGCCATGGCGACCAAGATCCGCTCGGAATTGCACGCCAGGCAGATGGACGACTCCGGGTTGTTTGTAAATGGCACTCTGAACACTGCCCAGTATATATCGTTGCATGCGGACGACGGATCTTTGTTAGTAGCCTGTGCCGATATGGATATAGCAGCACAGTTACCTGTAGCACATGTAAAAGAGCAGTTATCGAGACTGCAGCCCCGGTTCGCCTTGATGGACAGTAACATATCGCCGCAGGTGATGGACTCTGTGTTGGGGCAGGCGGATGCCTTGGGATTTGAAGTAGTTCTCGAGCCGACTTCGGTGATAAAGGCTGCCAGAATCGCCGAGACTGCGATCAGACCGTGGCCGGAAAACCAGGTGTCTATGGCCACTCCTACAGTGCAGGAGCTTGCCACGATGTACTGGGCATTTGAGAAGCTGAAGAAATTCGACGACTTGGACAACTGGTTCAACGTAGTGGACGGCTTGGGGCTAGATTCCATCTTCAGAGAAGAGTTGCACAGAAAGGTCAGGAAAGTGCCGGCTTTGGACAAGATCTCCAAGGACGGTGTCTTCCAGATGGCGTTCAAGTTGTTGCCGTATTTGCCCTGTCTCGTGATCAAGGACGGCGTGAACGGGGTCATTGTAGTGCAATTGGTGACCAATGCCCATGAATTGAACAAGGTCTCTGGGGCTGCCAGTCTCACATCAGTGACTAAAAATGGCAGAGAGTTCTACGACGAGTCCGATATCCGTCGGAAGCTCGGTGTAGTAGTGCAGCATTTCCCGATCCCACAGATGTTGAACAGAGAAGATATCAAGAACGTGACTGGTGCTGGAGATTCGTTGATGGGTTATTTGTTCAACAAGTTGGCCAATGACGTTGACTTCCTCAGGGAATTTGGTTCTACCAGAGATCAGGTGTTTAGAAACGCCCAGATGGCTGCTGCGCTGAGTTTGGTCTTTGAGGATGCTATCAACATTGAACAGATTGCAAAGATCGAGTAGAACTGAGTGAAGGGTTGATTTAGGTGAACATTGCTAGTGGTCGTTTATGAAGCTTAGGTGATCAGCATCAGATAGGTGATATAGGTTTGATTATGCCAGTGATAATGCCGTCAATTTTGATCGCCTGTCAAGGTGTATATAGCATTGAGTACTTATACATCGTGCAGAGTACTATATATAGAATCCACTCGAATAGATCTATGGTGCATATCTTTCACGGTACGATAACAACTCGATGCGAATGTCCCACCGCTTTCACAAAAACTCCTCCCATTTGTCACGCCAATATGGCCGTCTCTGAAGCCTATAGCCCCGAGTACTACATACCTAGTACAGAGTACTAAGTACAGAGTACTAAGTACAGAGTACTAAGTACAGAGTACTATATATAAAAATCACCTTAAACCTGTTAAATACTTCCAAACACCTCCAAAAGACATCTGACCCACGCAAAACTTCATCAACACCCCACTAAAATGTCCCTCCATCATTATCCAACACATCCCGATCACCCCCAAATTACCCCCAAAAAGCAACACCCGCACTATATAGCGCCCCTAAAGAGCAGAGTGCTATATACCGAAACTAGACCAAAATAGGTTTATTTCCTAACCACACACCTTGACGAAATCAGTCCACACAAATCCCCCACTCACAGTCACATTGACCCGTTCCGCCACCACCTCACCAATATCAACACTGTCAAACTACCTTGAGCATCGGAAATATATAGCGCCCCACTATAGGGAAAAATAATAATACCCTCGATGATCTGACTAGACTAGCGATGCCAGGATGACAACAACTGCCACACCGAACCGAGACCACAAGATCGACTTGGGATCCCTCGACAAAGGAATCGGCTCCTTGCCACAAATAGAGTACTTGGAGTCACTTCTACAAAAGCTCCATGACCCGAACTCTATACAATCGCTGCTAGCGCCAGAGTTGCTGGAAAGACACAGAAATGGCGATTTCCAGTACGATATCATAGTGGAGAACCAGCGTGGAGCAGTTGTATTTGGGATCTCGATGTTCTCGAGAAACTCTTTGCTCTCACCTTTTGACCCGCCCACATATCAGACGATCCAGGGCAACGCAGTAAGCGACATACAGTTGTTCCCGCTTCCCGATTTCACCTGGAAGTGGTCCTGGCCCTGGTGGAGCATTCTGATGGTGGGGGATGTCGATGAACAGGGATTTGCATACAGCAGGAACAGCTTCGAAAGCAGAAAATGGCACGGTGTGCACAGATTTGGCAACAGCATCAGGCGGCGGATATGGATCCGCAAGAGAGAGCGGATAAGCGACAGAGAGATCAGACAGATATGCGGGTTTGCCAGAGACGCCACCGGGAGTCCATTGGACTCGAGACGGCAATCGCAGGACATATCGAGGGTGAATACCGGTGTCAGTGCGGACTCCAGTGCCGTCACTACGTCTTTGCTGCAGACCGATAGTCTAGTGGTGAAAAAGCTTCGGAGACGGGACAGGTTGAAGAAAAGGATGCGGAGGTCCCGGCGTGTGGATGATACAGGCGGGATCGAGTTCATTAACAACGATTCCACTCCGGGTTTGTTGCTCGAGGGCTCGGTGTCGTATATGTCGGATATATCCACGGATTTAGAAGACGGAGATGACCCACTCACAGTGGAGGACAGGTTGGGCCTGCGGTTCGAGGAAATCGCGCTGCTCCAGTTGGATAGACAAAAGATCGAGAGCGTAGTGGAGTTTCTCGAGTCAGATTCCAATGTGTTTGTAGTGGCCATATTGAATGAGCACCAGGACAAGTTTGTCGCTAAGGTCATGGCCAGTTTCTACCACCAGTCATCTAAGAAGATTTTGATTGGGAAAATACAGCAGTTGGCAGATGCTCGTCCAGATGCCATGGGGATGGAATTGGATAAGTTACTGCAATGGCTACAGTGTGTGTAGGATAAGCGTAAAGCGTCCAGGGGTTTGTAAGATATTTTACGAGCTATAGACTTATGAGTACAGCAGCAGTATTAAACAGTCTCATTGCACCAGTGGAACCCAGTTTGACCTGAAGCCACCTCAGACTGAAAGAAAGCAGCTCACAATCATTCCATTGCCATCACTATAACAGCCCAGCCACAGCCCACAGCCCACAGCCCACTGCCCATCATTACCCAGCTGCCTCCCCCATCCTGCCAAGTACCCCCAATCTGGAAAAGGTTGAAAAAATTATTTCGCCAAATCGTAAGATCGTAATTTTTTGTTACGGTTTTGGCGAGTCGCGTCTTTTGATTTTTTCCAAAAATTTATCACACATTTTGCACACGATCTCATTGCACCCAGGAGATATCTCTGATAAACCAGCATTGCCTAAACTTGCTAAACTCAGCTCAACTCACTGGCCGAAGATGCTCCCAAGTATAAAGCAAGTTATTTGCTTACTCATATTCAACTTATTGTTGGCCCAAGCCGCAGACAACAAAGCCACCTCCAAGCCCAAGCCCAAAGGCGATTTCAACGGCTTGAAGGTGTCCAAATTCGGCCAAGGAGCTTCTTCATTGGGTATTTACATCGGATTCTCATACAATGACATCAAGACAGACTCGGGCCGTCCACGGTTCAGATCCAGCAGACAGATCCAGGTCAACGACACCGATTTGCTCGCCCTGTTACCTTTCAAGAAGAAAGACAAGACAAAAGTCACCTATGACGACATGAGATTCGAGGTTTTGAACAATACAAAGATGTCTGATTTGTTGGAGTTCTTTGTAGAGGATACTTTCGAGATTCCAATGGCTGCAGACGTCAACTTTAGAAGAAATGGCTTCTCAAACGGTGTAGAGAAGTTCCCAGACTTATACAGCAAGACTGTGATGTACAAGCCTTCTGTTTACCACTGGAAGGCCAAAGATGCCTTGCTGGGTGCTGTTTTACCGAGTTACGTCATCATTGGAGTGCTCAGTTTGATCGTTTATGTGGGAAGAACCAAGTTTTTGCCAGCCAACTACAGAAAGTTGTTCAAGTTCTCCAATGTGTCCAGCCTTCTTGCCAAATTTGCCGTCATCAGATTGGTTTTCGATATCACGTACCTCACCTATTTGATCTTGTTCTTGCATTTCAACTTCTTTTACACGAGTCTGTTCTTGTACTTTTGTTTCTTGATCACCGATGAATTGATCAATTTGGTAGCTTTCTATTTCGCCGTGGCTTTGTTTTCCCAGGGTTACTTGACTTTGGACGCCAAGAAAAAGACGCTTTACAAATCCACCACGATCTTTTTGACTTTCCTCTACTTCATCTCTGTCACTGCTGTTGAGATTTACTACAAGGTCAGAATCAACCAGAGCAACTTTCTCATCAACGCCAAAGTCAGAACCAACATGGTTGTTGACTCGTCGAGTTTTATTGCTCCCATCGTTGTATTCTCCAAGATGATCATCTGCGGACTGGGGCTGTTCTCCACGTACCAGACTTACAAGACTTCTTTGACAAAAGATAAAAGATTCCTTCCAAGTGCCATAGTGATTGCCCTATCATACTACTTCTCGTCCTTTATTGCTTTGCCAATTTTCAGATCTTTTGAAGATTTACAAACCTACATCAAGGGCAAGTTCTTGTCAGTTTCTCAAAATACTTTTGGGCCAAGAGCCGAAGTTCCACAGTTGATCCAGTTGGCTGTGGTGTGCTGGTTGGCTTATTACTGGAGAGATTTGGCCTATGATAAGCTACCTACATCCGAGGACCCGGAAAACAGCTACGAGCTCAGTTAGTGAAAATTCTCTGTTTGCTCTTCTATGTAATAGTCAAGTGTGTATTTATAACCTGATTAATTTGAACTCTCCAACTAGAATTGGTCTGCTAGCTTGAAATTGGACTCCAGACCGATCTCAAGACTGCATTTGTCTCCTATAAAGTCCTCACGCTCAGCGACAATCACGTATGTGCCCTTTTCAAGTGTGTGTGACAAGAAGATTCCATAGAACTTGTCTTGGAAATCGGCAAGTCCTTTGATGAACGTGAGCTCACCCAATTCGTCTTCAGGTCTGAAAAGTGCAAGCTTTAATCTAGATCTATAGTCAGAGAACACTGCCGATGCAAAGGCAAGACGTAGTTGTAGAGTTGATCTCTTGTGTACCGTCAAAGAGAGCCTCTTTTGGTGAGAGTTCCCCCAATCGAAATAGATCTTCTTGGAGAACAAGCCCAAGCTCAAGGGTAATTCCGAGTACTCTATGGATTTACAGATAGAGTCGTCATAATTGACAAGCAACGAATACGGGACAATGATTGCAGCAGGTTTGTTGGTGCTGGCAACCAATATATAACTTCTATTGGTCTGGAGGGTCAACCTGTCAAAGGTGGCGTAGCCGGATTTGTACTCATTGTGGCACAGGATCAAGTTTTTAGAGTCGTACGAAGTCAAGAACTTGAACTCATCGGTGTCATCTTTGACAAAGATGTCCAAGTTCATATGGATACCCTTGGAGATCAAGCAGAGGGTGATCTCTATAGGAGTGTCACGTTCACTGGGGAAGCGTAACTTGTAATGGGGGTTCCGGATGTAGTCGTTGTACAACAGATTACCAAAGGAGTTGGTAGGATTCCAGGCGCCTTTCAACTCTGCAAACCCCAAGAACCTGTTCTTGGCCTTTGTCAAGGAGAAAGGATGCACACTGAATGCTCTAAGCGTGAAAGAATGCGGTCTCTTGCACTCGGTCTTGTACTTCACAACGACGGTGGAAGTCCGCTCAGATAACGTCACGTACAGCAGATAGTACCTGCTGTTGTTCTCCGAGCCCTTGACTATCCGCAAATGGTTGTTACTCCAGAGCCGTTCGCCATCAGTACGGTATACATCTACTTTTATATAGTTATCATTCTCCATGTCGTTGTCCACTAGATGCTTCTCCAAGACTAGCTGGATCAGAATACTGTTGCAACTGTGGTTCTCGATTTGGAACTGCGGACAGTAATACAATGCCGACTCGTCAAATGCGGGCTTTTGGTATACAAAGGAGAGCTCGTGCTGGTATTTGAACACTTGCGGGTTGATGTTGGAGTAGATCACGTCAAACATGTGCAAATCTGTCACGGTGAAAGTACGCATTTGGCCCGTGAGCAAGGGATTCTTCACGGTGAATCTGTATCCGTCTCCAATTTGGTCTATATCCTGGACAGAGTAGTCGTGGTTCGGAAGAATCTTATAGAACTCGCTCTCGGACTGAGTGAGATTGCCCGTGCCGATACCGAAGATCAGGTTGCGTTCTTTGAACAATTTACAGTACGTGGCGATCTTTTCGTCGGTCAAATCTCGAATGTAGGTGTAGTTCAACAACCAACCAGTCAATATATACGTGTCGACAGCGAAATTGGATCCCCGGTGGTCATAGCCGTTGTTCCACAACTTGAAGTACAGTTTTTCCAAGAGCAGGGGCCATAATAAACGAGGATTGGTCACCGATTGCACCTTCATGGAGTCCCCCGAGTGCTCTAAAATGGGCACACGGTCGTCTACAATTACAGTTCTACAACAGCCGTTGATGTACAACTTGACTGCGTAGCGGTGGGACGGTTTGTGCGGCGTAATACTGCCCAAAAGATCGATTTTGGGGCTCTGGGAGGCCGAGAGAAGTGAAGATATGAGCGAACAGTCCGACGAGACGTCCTGGTACAAATCCGCCACTCCCAGAGTGGACCAGTCGATCTCCGCAATCTCGTTAAGTCTACGCCAATTTACGTTCAAACCCGCGGGTGTCTGTAGCAAGTCATCGGCAAAGGGTGCGCAAGAGTCGATGAAAACCCACTCTGGAGCGGGAAAATAGAGCGAATTGTTGATCCTGGAGCTGATCCAGAGCAATTTCTCAGCGATTGACATCACTGCACCAGTGTCTTGCTTCAATCCCGTGTATAGTGAGAGCACTTTGTCGGCAAAATGTACCAATTGGGCGTCCCTGGATGGTGCTTCCAATATAGTACCCAACAGTTTCACGACATCTCTGCATTGCAGTTGCGCATTCCCGGGCTTGTTCAACGCCAAATCAAATAAAATCAGCTCAATGCGCCGTTGCAAGCCGTCTAGAGCCATCTCCGGGGCAATTGCGGGGTTCCGGGACGTCATAACTATATCAGATGCCCATCTGGTGGATCGGAGATGTCAAGATGCGAAAAAGTACCCAGAATTTCCCAAATGGGCGTTTACAATGGGGATTTGGAGCCGCCAATAGCAGCAGCGCGGCACAATGGCTGAGAAAGAAAGACTCCAGTATATCTTGGGACTCCTTGGCAACAGATTTGAGACGTTTAATGTGCGAGAAAACCGCAGCGCCACACAATTTGATACTTTGGTGACGATGGCTGATGAGAATTTGATCTTGCGAGACTCCTTGGCCACACGGACATCTGCGGACCAGCAGGAGGTGGAGAAGGCCGTGAAGGACATTTACGATGACTGGTTGGACCAGGGCGAGCCATTGCCGGGATTGTACCGAGAAAGGCATGCCCTGTTTGTGCGCCAGGCGCTCACCGATGAGTTGCCTGAAGGATTTGCCCTGTTGGATGCGTCACATCCCTGGATGATCTACTGGTGCACCAACACACTCGTGATGCTCGGGGTCCCATTGGGTGATGATTTGAAGCGCGCCATTTCGCTGAATTTGTTGTCGTATCGGCATCTGGAGGGCGGAATCGGCGGTGGCATTGGCCAGATCGGACATGCGGCTCCGACGTACGCCGCTGTTTGTGCGCTTGCCCTCACCGGGGATTCGGCATCCTGGGATGTTCTAGATAGAAATCAGATATATAATTGGCTCATGGCGTTGAAAATTCGCCGAAACGGGTCCTTTGTAATGCATCGAGGCGGCGAATGCGACACCAGGGCAGTGTACTGTGTCTTGGTGGTGGCTTCGTTGTTGGATATAATGACGCCCGAGCTCACGGAGGGTGTGCTGGAGTGGCTTAGAAGTTGTCAGACCTTTGAAGGCGGGTTTGGGGGCACGCCTTCTGACGAAGCGCACGGTGGATATACCTTTTGTGCTGTAGCTGCGCTCAGTTTGCTCGGGCATCCGCTCAAAATGTTGACCAAATACTGCGATTTTGCGCTGTTGGTGAGATGGACTGTCATGCGGCAACAGCAGTTGGAGGGTGGATTTGCCGGGAGGACTAACAAACTCGTAGACGGATGTTACAGCCATTGGGTTGGGGGGCTAGTTCCGTTTTTGGAAATAGTCACTAGTGCTACAAATGACGTCAATGAGATCGTATCCAGACCGGCCTTGATCAATTATATTTTGATGTGCTGCCAGTCCCCAAAGTTTGCCGGGCTTGTGGACAAACCGGGCAAGAGACCGGATTACTACCATACAAACTATGTACTATGTGGGTTGAGTTCAGTGCAAAACCGGTATTCTATCGAGCTAGAGAATGGAGACTCAAATGCACCTGACCATTCGGCATATAATTATGTACTGACGCCGGTGACTGACCTGTCAGTTCTGGAGATCCGTGATGCTGATAAGCTCACTGCGGTTCATCCAATCTTTGGCCTCCCACTTGGGGTCGCCAAGAAGATGAAATCATACTACAGAGCTCGTCCTCTTGGTGATTAGCATGTTCTTTTTATGTACTACAGATAATTGGGTGTAGGACCGGTCCATCAGTCCATTTATGGCGGTCCTGGAGCTGCTAGCCCCCCAGAGATAACGAAAGTATGTTCGCTCCCAACGCTGAACCTGCTATTTCTGATTTCCCTTTAACTGGGCCAGTTCTCTCCTGATCTCCACTCCAACATCATCACATCATGTCCAGGCCACACTTATCCTACTCTTAGTTATATAATTCCCACATCTATAGCTCATAGTGTACCCTCTTTTGTAATTTATTTGGCGAAAAAATCAATTACAAAATCTAGAAATTAAATCTGGATCAAAAAGCTATCACCTCCATCACATGGCCCCAGAACCTGACCGGACTTTAGTGGACCAATTCTATTCCATCACATCTGCTTCAATCCCACGTGCCATTGCAATCCAATATCTCGACACAAACGACTGGAATCTAGAACTTGCAATCGTTGCCTATTACCAATCCCAACCAAGATCACAACGGGACTTTGTTTCAAATTACAGTGCAAGCGTACAGACGATGAGCAACAACAGCGGATCATCACTATCGCGATTTTTGAACGCGTTCACGGGCAGAGCTCCTGATCTGCCGCTACTCCCGGGTTCTTTCACCGAGAATGAGCCGAATCCGTCCAAATTACACCTTTGGATCAACAAACTGGTATTTTATGTGGTGCTTCTGGTGCAGTTTGTGGTGATATTGCCGCTCGTGGTGGTGTTACGATGTGCTTTGATATTGGCAAAGTTATTCACAGAGAGATTTGTGCCGCTGGCGAACAAGGTATTGGGCCTAAGGTCGTCTAGCACTTACTATGCCCGGCGCAATCTCACGAGTCTGGTGGAGAGATCCCGGAGATTTATCTACGAATTCGACGAATCTGTTAACAACAAGCCGTTGATCGATGTGACGGCTCCTTTGGGCGAATCCCGGGGCATCAGGGCCAGCGATTCCGCATTGATGGAGATCAGTAGACCCAATTTCTTGGAATGTTCGTATACGAATGCGCTTTTCTTGGTGAAGAAGGAGTTCAAATGGTTGATGATCTATCTCCAGAGTGATGAGCACGAAGATAACATGCAGTTTGTGAACCAGGTGATGCTCAACGAACAATTGCTTGCATTTTTACGCACCAACGAGATTCTCTGCTGGGGAGGCAACGTCAAGGAAAGTGAGAGTTACCAGATTGCAAACAACTTCAACGTGGCGGGGTTCCCGTTTTTGGGATTGATAACTCTCACCACTGAGCTGGCACTGCTGTCTCCACAGATATCGATGGTTTCCAAAGTGCAGGGCTTGACTCCGAATTTGTTGAGACCTGACGGGTCCATAAACACTTCAAAGATTGTGCACAAGTTCCACAAGACTTTCGAGCGTATAAACCCCAGCCTTGTGGCTTTGAGAACGGAGTCTCTGGAGCGTGAACACTCGAGAAGCCTCAGAGAGCAGCAAGATCTGGCGTACCAGAGATCCTTGGAACTGGACCGGAGAAGAGAAGAGCAGAGACTGAGAGAGAGAGCAAGAGAGCTGGAAGAACTGCGGCGCCAGTTGGAAGCGTCGGAATTGCTGGAGAAGAAGTTGCAGTGGTTGAGGTGCGAATTCGGACAATTGCAAAGAAAAGAGTCCGGTTATCTGGGGGCAGATAGGAAGGAATTCTCGAGAATTGCAATCAGATTACCGAATGGTGAAAGAATTCAGCACAATTTCCACAAGTCTTTGGTGTTGAGCGATGTGTATTTGTACGTTGACTGTGCTATGAATGGGATTGCGGACAGCGCTGGCTCGGGTATGCCGTCAAATTATACACATAAATACGAGTTCAAGTTGAGCAGTGTCATGCCCAGGGCAGAACTTGAATACGATGAGGCTAGGCAGATTGGTGACACCCAGTTGGTGTTTCCAGGCGGAAATTTGGTGGTGGAAGAGCTCTAGTGCAGTTTAATTCAATTATATATCAATTCTTAGCCACTTTCTTCTTCTTGCTTCTCTTTTTCTCCTTCTTCTTCAACCCACTGACCCCGTTCTTCAACACGTTCGAATACTGTACCCAAAATTCATCCAACTTGTCCACTTGCACCACAGTGCTGTATTTGGCCTTCAGCCCGTTGGTGATCCTTATCAAGACGGGATACTTGGTTTCATCAAGTACAGGCTCTAATTTGAGTTCTGCGGGGTCCTGCTCCACTTTTATAATTGGTTTGACAGGCGACAACCGTTTTTGTGTGAAGTACACTGAAGAGTCTCCATTTGATTTCGTGAGCAACTCCGCCAGGTGGCTCAAGAACTGGATTTTGTTAGTATTCTATCATCATCTGAGACGCTGGATCGATACTCACTTCACTGCCGTCCACTCTGACCATTTTTCGTGTAGATAACTGAATGCTTCAACTCTTGCATCTGGATCATCGTTGAATTTGAGATTTTTTTCCACTTTTTCCTTGAGTGGTGTAGTGATGTAGAAAAGCAGATGACCTGATTAGACTTGTCCAGCACAGCAGAACCTGCCAAAACACACGATGAGCGTCGAGATTATCAAGAAAGAGCACTACAGAGAAGCAGCAGCAGTGCTAAGCGAATGTTTCCAAGGCGACGAGATTTCTGAGTATCTATTCGGCCACATTTTGGAGCCCACCAGGAGACTAGAGGCAGAAAGGGTCTACTTCGAGTGTATCGTGTACTCGCACATCTTGAAAGGACTCGTGACGGGTATTCGGACAGATGACGGTGCTGGATTTGAGACTGTTGCTGTCTGGAGTCCTCCGCATAGTGGAGACATGGAGGATTTCTTCACCTACTGGAGAAGTGGCTTCTACAAGCTCTCATGGAAGGTGGGGAAGGCGGGACGCCACAAGATCTACAACGACTTGTTTGGCATGTTGTACAGAGTAGAGGAGGAGATTCTCGGCGATAACGGGTGTTATACAGTGGTTTATGTGGGCACATCGGCCCAAGCCCGTGGGAAGGGCAACTTGCGGCGTATTTTCAGCCATATGAACAATGATCTTATTGATAAAGAGGGTCTGTTGACGTATCTTGAGTGCTCTGCAGTGGCGAATTTGGCAATCTATGAGGGGTTTGGGTTCGAGCCGGTGCGGGAGATCTCGTTGGGTGGGGCGCGCATGCAAATCATGGTACGAGGGGTTGGTGGCAAGCGGTGGGCGGGGGTGGATTCGGTGAGGCTGAGATTCAACTATGGCGGAGTCTAGGAATGCCATGACCAGACAGATTGAGCATAATCTGGATATCAGACTTGGATCTGATTGGATCACAATCGGATACCGTCAGGATCAATTCCGGAGCATTGGTCGTCTGGAGACCACTATCGACAACGTAGACCATTCACCCCCTAAGCCCCTTATCGTTTGTATAGTCAACACGTCAAATACACCCCAATGCACCGCGAATGGCACTTTAAACTCCCCGCCCCATCCCATTCACCCAATCCAGCTCAATTCCCCCACACACTCATCGATTCTCCGCTTGGCCTTATCCAGTTGACTCCTGTTCTCCTCGTTTGGTCCAAATTTAGAAACCACATGCAACGACTGCACTAAAGTTTTATCGGACTCCACAAACTGCCCCACGACTTTGTCAAATGCAACAGAGACTTCTCTCTTCGGCAACGCCCTTATCTTCCGCACCCAATGTGCCTCGCCAAGTGATGCCATCGAATGTCTCACTATAAGCGCTTTGATACAATTCAAACAATTTTGTATTTTTAGATATTTAGATATTTTTTCTACTAGTTAAATGATCCACCACATCTGTGAACTTGACGTCATTGCAGCATCAGCGCCACTGGCCCTGGAGACCCCACAATGCCACAGAATATCGATACAATAGCCCACGCCACACTAGACCAAGATCCGGACTCCGTGGCGCTCCTGTCGCCCGCGGATATCGTGCCCTCGAAGGCACTTTCAAAAGAGCTTCCGAAACTACCACCGAGGGATGCTGCGGATGTGGGGCTGGAATCTCTGGACTCGCCCGCACTTCCGCCACGTGACCACACACTTCCGGAACATGCTCCAGGTGATCCGGACGCTGGCCTGCCCAAGCTGCCGCAATTGCCGCCTCGGTCCCCGCTGTTCCACGACGGCCACCGCCAGCACAGAATGGCTGATTTGAACCGTTCAGCAGTGAACAACACCCCGCTGTATTACCTAATCAAGAACCACGTGAAAGTGGTGTGGGATTTCATCGAATTCTTAAAAGAGCAGGACATCTACAAGGTGGTGCACGCTTCCGACACCATACAGAGGCTTTCTACACTTGGCGAGGCCATTGACCAGCGGTTCTGGCAGATCTTGTTCTCTGAATACGAGAAACTACAGCACAGCATCGATGCATTGTTATTGGGCAAGATCGAGTCGGAATTCCAGCAATTGAGCTTACCAGAAATGAGACACGCTCTGTATTTACGTCTAGGTGGCGGGGTATATGTGGACGAAGAGCTTTTTTTGTCGCTTGAAATCGATCTAAGCGATCTGCAAACTCTGCAAGTGGATGCAATGCAACTTTCAGCTCCACTCCGGACTGTGATCTCGAAATTGGCTACTGTAAGCGACCAGATTCCGAGCCGGTTCGTGGTAGAATTCGGTAATTTGCTCATGGAGCTGCTGGATTTCCTGCCCGAAGACGCATTTAAAGTGTTGATCGGGTTGCACTACCAGATTGGCCAGTATTTGGCCTTTGTAAACGACAAAGATGTCTACAGTAACAAGTTTTTCTTCCAGCTCGCAAGGGGACTCGAAGATCACAGTCTAAGAGTGCTACTTCTGCTCACTAAAGTCGTCAGTGTAGACCGTGTGATCAAATCTCTCTGTGAGTTGATGAATTCAACCAAATTTTGGCAACTTTTGTTCAAACTGCTCAACTCAGACGAGTCTCGGCTTAAATTTTGTGATTCCTTCATCTTGAAAGGTTTTGAAACTGTACTGGTGATTTTCGTGACGTTGTTCTCGATCCACGAATCCAAATTATCAAGCCTTTTGCACGATGGATACGCAGCATTTGTGCATTTCATAGAGTCTGAAGAGTTCTTCAAGCCCTTGAGCTCTCCTGATTTCTACCGTGCAAGAAAGGCTTTGAATTTTGCCAAATACGACTGGGAATTCGAGTCGATAACCCAAGTAAACTCAAAAGTGACATTTTCGCGAAAACTGAATGAGAAATACCAGCATGCTCAAACCATCCATAGAGACCTCATAAAATTGAAAGACCAGTTGACCGCAGAGTATAAACAGATCTTGTCAAACTACCAGCAGTTGAACGAGGAAAAATTCACCAACGAGTCGTATATAAATTCCTTGACAAACTCCAAGACTGTTTTGATGAACGAGAACAGACAACTGGAGAAGTTGTACAACTCCAAGACAAAGAGTTTGGATGTGTTGAAGATCAACAGTCTGAGAAATGAGGAAATCGATGGCCAAAATGAAGCCTTGACACAGGAATTGAGAAAGATCACTGCTGAGACTGAGGAGTTACAGATAAAGGTGGACGAGTTGAAAGGGTCGAAAAAGAAGTGAATACAGTGGAAAGGCATAGAATATACATTGTGTTGAATGGTGATCATTATCAGTATAGAATTCAATCCATAGATAAAACCTGAGCAGCCATAATTGATAGCCGAACACTGAGTTATTTCGTCGTGATCGTTTCGATTTGCGCCTAGCTATGTAAAAGTGCATCGTAACACTTATCCAAGTGATCAGATCAAGTTGTACGATTCAACAGGACATCATATATCCACTGGAGAATAAAGAGCCTGGTATACATACTTTCCCTCATATCTATTGATCACGGTCACCATCATGACATTGTTCTTGATATTCGTGGTGATCAAATGCTTCAATATCACATGGTTCGGAATGTTGTCCAAGCCACTGTAATTCACACCTGTATATTTATCCACATTCAAGTCGTTCAACTTGTTATTCTTGGAATGATGATGATGGTGATCGTCGTTGATCAACAACGAGTCCAAATACAGAGGCAACTCTGGCGGAGTCGGGAGTTCCAACTTGTCCGAGAGGTAATCGTCGAAATTGATCTTTTTGTAGTAGCTGGAAGAAGATTCTGTGTCGTTAGGTGCAGGATATGGGTAGGCGTATTCGTCTTTGAAGTAGAAATCAGGTAACTCATTTGAGTAATGTAGTGTTGGTTTCGGAGACAGTTTGTAATGGTAAGTGGAAACGGAGTTGATACTAGAGGTCTCGTTCACACTGTATCCTGATATCGTTGACTGGTTACTGATATGTCTTTGGTTGGTGTTGTATGGGAAGCTCCTCTGCTGAGAAGTCTGTGAGTTTTCGCTTGGAGTCGTCGGTCCGGACTCAGACCGCGGCGAAAGTGCTACATTTTTCAACAAATTGTCCAAGGACATTGCCTTCTTACCCAATCTCCTTGTCTCCATCGACCCAGCCTCCAAGGCAGCCCCACTTTCTGTCACCGCAGGCACATGTGGCTCAGATCTGTTCTCGTGCTGGAGATTGAACACTTCAAACCAGTTGACAATATTTCCCTCGGTATCTGTCGCCATCGGGAGATGGCTGCTGATCTTCATTTCTCTGTTGTTGATCAAAAATTGGATCTTGTAGAGGCCCTTTGGAAGATTCAACTGGATCCTGTATTCATGCTCGAATCTGTGCAATTTTAACTTCTTCTTCCAGTTGGTAAAGTCTCCTATGATATGGACATCGCGCTCGTTACCCAGGATGGGCCAGCGGATGACGACATCGATTTTTTCGTCATCGTTGGCGCTTTTCGTGACAGAACTGTCGCCTGCTGATAGCCCTACCCCTTCGATGTGTTCGTAGTTGATATCTTTATCGATTTCCTCAATGTGCTGGAAAGTGTTGAGATCATCCGCATCCACCATAGAGGATGATGAGATTGAAGATAGAGAAGAGTTCGAGGTGGTGCTCACTATAGAGGCATCTTGAGCAGTTCTATCGGAGCCCTGTGACGACACTACAGATCTCTGTCTCTCTTTGATGTAGGCGTCGTCATGGTTATCGAGATGCGGGTCTCGGCTGCCGTACTTGAACAACTCGCCTTGCAGTTCCAATTTGGTGATCTTGGATAACGACGGAGTGCTGGTCCTGTTCAACATGACGCCATTGACCAAGCGCTTATTGAATCGGCCAGATGGCAGCTTTTTGCCCGCATAAGCGGCCGAAGTGCCGGAACTTGGGCCGGAACTTGGGCCGGATGTCGCTGAGGATGAAGATGCGCTGTTTCCCATGGTTGTGGCAGTGATACGGCGGTAGTGATGGGTGATGGAGTGGTGGTAATCCGGTGATTTTGCTCTTTCTTGAGGAGAAAAAAAATCAAGAAAATAATTGAAAAACGTCAAAAATGCAGTGAAAAATATGTGGGGAGATGCGCTTGCGGTGGTGTAGCGATGTATTGGTGAGAGCTGTGCGGTGTGTTTGGTCAGTGTGGTGAAAGCTTTCGCAGTTGATTTCTCACTAAATCTTTCCAATTTCAATTCTCAATCCTATTATTTTGAGCCTTTCGCTTCTCGTCTCTCTTCTCTAGCCTCTCTTTACACCATCTCCAGACAATAGCAAAATCCAAACACGCTATTATCCAAGCTTGCTTACGCAATTTCATTACATCATTTTTTCTTTCGCAGATGCGCGGGCCGCGGTCGTGTGAGGCACGCCAATTTCTCCGCATCCGGTATATTGAACAGAGGTGGGAAAAATGTAAATCAAGTGTTGATTTTAGATAGCACTGAGACGCTGATAAGACACGGGTCACCACAGACGGGCATTGGAGAGTTTCCAGCATCATTTAATCAAACCCGCACAGTCCAGGTATACATAGATACTCTGTCAGCACAATTCCGTTTTGGGAATCGAGATCACGTGCACTACCATTTTCTGCCAGACTCCTTAGCGCTATCTGGTTGGCACCTCTACATACATTGGTTTGATCTGTTTGCATCACTTGACATCACAGCCGCATCACTACATCACTACCACATCACTACTTACTACCACATCACCACATCACCGCCACATTGCATAATCACGCCACACCCAATCACCATGACATCATATGAACCCCTCCGAAACGTCTTGGACAACTTGTGCAAAGTAGTGGAGTCCAACGACTACAACCAGTACAAATCCGACCACACATCAGCGGAATCCCAGCAGAAACTCGTCCGTTTGAAGAAACTCCTAGCGACATCCTCATATATCAGCCACGACTTGCCCGACTCGCAGCTCTTGAAATTACTCTACACACAATTCGCTTCAAAAGACGTCTACAGGGCGTACACGTTGCTAAATTTCGCCTTCTTGAGCAACGACAACCAGTTGATCACCGACGACTTGGCATATAAACACAACTATAATGCGAAATCCGAGATCAGGCCATCGGGAATGGACAACTGGAGCAGTGTGCTATGCTATTTTGACTCGTTATTGTTTGCCATGTTCGCCCATATAGACGACTACGACGGGTCTTTATTGGTGTCTTTACCCGATGAAGACGTGCTTAACAAGGAATTCAAGTTGTGTCTTCGGCTATTGGTGAACTTGATCCGGTCTGGCGAGGCCAATATCACCACAGACTTGGTGCAGGTGTTCTGTGGGGTGTTTGCCGAATTGGGATTCGGCGAACTGGTATCCAAGAAACAACAAGACGTGGTCACGTGCTTCGAAATGCTCTGCGACATTTTGAAAGTGCCCTTGTTGACGTTGAAGATCGATATCATTCACAGTGGGAAAGTAGACTTGAACGATGACTTGAAATATATGGGCGAGCGGGTCTTGTTCATCAGTGTACCCGAGGACAAGATCAACGACTTGAAAACCGAGACTATCCACGAAGAAGAAGATGTTGCCGGGTCGAAATTGTCGTTTTCCAAGATGATGAAGACCCGTTTGTCCAAGCGAGAGAAAGACGAGACAATTAACTTGGAAGAGTGTTTGAACAGTTACTTCAACAACACTGTTAAAGTGAAACGGGTTTTAGAGAGGAGGAGGACCTTGACGATGGATCTGGCCAACTTTTCGCCGCCAACGTCCCGTGTGCAAGGATTTTCGCCGCAGAGCAGTAATTCCACGGTAATTCCGGACCAGTCATCTGCAAGTGACCTCCAGGACTCTGATGACGACTCTGTAGCAGATAAGGACTTGTTGAGCGAGCAAGACTTGAAAGAGAGGAACGATTTCTTGGGCTATGTGAGTTACAACCCGGAGATTGTGCTGCCAGTGCCTGTAGATGGCCTAAAAGCGACGCTCCAGTACGACAGGCACATCTCGTCACCTTCTCCCAGCAGATCTGTAGACAACACTTCGCCATTTGCAAATTCCCCCGGAAATGAGGACCAGAGACCCGCCAGCGACATATCTCGGTCGCCAAACATGTCCAAAGAACTCTTTAGAAGATCTCTATCATCTCCGATCGCCCAGCAGACAAATCTTCTGCCCAGGCACCGCCGGAGAGACTCGATGTCCAAGATCAACCAGATCATCACGCTGACCAGATCTCGGTCTTCCACTGACGCGAGTGCCCGGTCGAATCCGATCATCAAGCGCACAAATTCCACGACTCTTTCACATACTCCGAACGGAGATATCGAGGTGACATTACCGGCATGGATGTTTCTCCAGCTCTTGCCCTATTACAGCGATTTCGGGTCCGATGATGCTGACGATTTGAAGAAACACGCCGGCCGTCCACGGTTTTTATCGGATGACAAGCCCTCGGTAGAGATGGTGGAGATAAGTTCGCCATCGCCGGGGATTCTGGCAGATCCGAAACCGAGACTGGATAATCCGATCCGGAAAATGTACCAAAACCAGCGGCCCATTGTACCCATCTGCTTGAAACGGTACATCTACAACGAATCGGGCAAAACTCAGAAGATCAACAAGAAATTCAGCATCCCAACGGTGATCGATTTGCCATATTTTGTAGCCGATGACAAACCGACACAGACCAACAATGCACAGACGAACAAATCTTTCGACCGGTTCCGTTTGGTATTGGAAAGTGCCGTCTGTCACCGTGGTAATTCCGTAGACAGTGGCCACTATGTGGCTGCGACTCGCAAGCATAAATTTGTGCTGGGATCGAGCAAAAAATCAAAAGAGGATGAGCAGATATGGTTGTTGTTCAACGACATGAAAGATGGTGATGAGAAGGTTACTGAAAAGACTTTCAAGCAGATCTTGGACACTGAGGCTCCGTATCTCTTGTTCTATCGGATTGAAGAGTACGATTTCGATCCGTTGGACTCGAGTTCCTCGTCTATCAGGAAGGTTGATACTACCGATAATAGCACATTATCCGGTTCAACGTTGAAAGACAAGGACTTGAGGAAATCTGCAGCGATCGACGCCTCGGTGAAGGATTTGCGCAAGAACTCTGTGATTTCCACGCTCTCACAGGTGTCCTCGATGAAAAAAGAGGACGACTTGAGACAGATCAACAGTGTCTCGTCGGCGACTCCTTCGATATCCACTCAGGGTTCGATGCTGCCCCCAGTACTTCCCCTGGCGGTGCAGCACAAACCGTCTTCTGATTCCGTCAATGAGGACATCAAATCCAGCCGGCACTCACACCATTTCTCGTTCTCCAGAACCTTGTCGAGATCGAGTTCTCGGCCTCCACCGTCAAAAAGAGACCACGTTTCGCCGGATAGTTTGGATTTTATCGATTACAGTGACCGCTTTTTCTGGTACTATAGGGCTCCAGATGGTGGCTACGTCAAGCAGACCAAGCACGACGATAGCAGGATATCGTTCCCGTTCTATGGGATGCTGAATGGACTCAAGGCTGGAAGTGTGTCTTCGGATGCGTCCGAAAGTGCGACGACGTTGCCACGGCCTGTGATCCGGTCTCCCTCGAAGGACAGTAGTGGTATGTTGCAGAATGGTGCGATGCTGGAGCACGTGACAAATGCGACAGAGCCAAAGCTGAATGCGGTTCCAAATGCCCCACCTGCACTGCCGAATGCGGTCCCTGCACTGGCAACTGCACTGGAACCGAAGCAGCTGCAACTGGAGGCTCTTTCCCCTAAATCCACCAAAACAGTCAACACAGCCAAATCTACAACGTCTACGAAACTGCACCATGGAAAGCACAGATTGAGTAAAAAACTGCATGGCAAGATGAAAGCCGACGATAAATGTGTCATTGTATAGATATTGCTGAATATAAAGTCATTGGAAAGTTTTACGTTTGGTTGAGTGGTTTCATATCGATGTGCTTTTGTAAGAGATGATTAAGCTTCGTTTGGGCATATCAAGTGAATCAAATACTCAATTCTAGCCTGATTGTTTTGTACCAACTGGTCTTGCTTTCAGGTCACTTGTAGATCTACTCTGTTAATGGTGTGAAGTGAGTTGACGTCAATCTACCTTATTGGTCATTTTGTTCAACCTGCGCTATATCTTTTAGTCTCAACCAGGTGAGTGTCTATCTATTTGTACAACACATACTCAAGTCACAGCATTATCCTATCTATTTGTCCAACACATCCTCAAATCCCTGCTTTAATCCGCTCTGTTTGTATGGATCTGCTGCTCGATCAACTCCGTCCAGGGCTCGACAAAGTCCAAACCAATACCCCCACCATTGTCGTTGTTGTTGAACCAATCAAAGACAGTATCGGTGGGGAAGGAGAACAAATCTTCTTCGATCTTTGGGAATTTGGAGGTGGTCCGCAGTGGAGTGTCAGGAAACTGTGGTTCCTGGAAATTAGTCTCCGACTGCTCCGGCAACTGGTCCAGAACATCATCATAACGCAGCTGGTACTCAGAATGGTCCAGAGTATCTTCATAGTCCAAATTGACCCCCTGCCTCGTAAAGATCTTGGACCGGATCTCCGAACAGAGGTACATCAAGATCGTAGAATACCGGGTGCAGAGATGGAGCTCATCCGGCGAGGCTTCACGCAACGCGATGGCCACTTTCTGGATGATGTTGATGATCTCCTCCAAAGGGATGATCGACAACGACATGATCCCGGAGGATCCCGGGCCTTGCGCCGTGGTCATCGTCAAATAACACTTCACTACAAACGCCACAGCACGCACGATCCTGGTGACCCATCTCACGGGCATATATTTCAACATGCGGATCTTGTGGAGTCGTTGCGTGCATGCAATCATCTCCTTCGAGGCGTTGAAGGCGAGTTCTACATACTTGGACGACCTGGACAACTCGTCCAACTTCAACTGGTGGGACCGCTTACTCCGGGAGGTCTGGATTTGGGCGTTGGAGTAATCCGTGAGGGCAAGAGAATATATATACAACTTGGCGTATTGGTAGTCAAAGATCAACGACTCGGTGTCCACTTGTTTGCCGAGATCCCGCGTGTATTTGGACTGCGGCTTGACGATGGTCTCCGCGTGTTGTGCATTCGAATGCGCCGCATGGTGTGCGCCAATGGGCACCAACAAATCCCGGTATGTCTTGTACCAGCTCTGGACCAAGGGCGACAAGATGTTTAGCACGGCTAAATTTTCCCGTTTCGTCAGGGCATCAGATTTCGGCTTTGCCCCATAGAGTGACTCGTAGCATATGGACATGATCTGTAAGAGCTCGATCTTGGCCTTTTGCGTGCGTGAGAATTTCAACTTGGTGTCGGTTTTCAACCGCAAATTCTCCTCGTCACCTTGCAACACCAGATCCATCTCCTGGGCCTCTTTATTGCGGGCGCGTTTCCGCGGCGCCGTGCTCTCGGCATCCTCGTCATCACTGTCCAAGTCTATCTCGGAAAGCGACAGCGACAACATCGACCGCTTCCCCACGTTCATAGCCGAATAGGTCTCGCTCACGTGACACAGCAAGAAGATCCGCGACGAATTCTCCATGAAACCCATGTCCTGGGCGAGCCGCGTCGCGGAGCCGATCAACATCCAGCTCATGCGGGCGCTGCGGCGCATGGCTCCGAGCCCGGCGACACCCTCATCGCTGGTGTCGAGCCCCGGGGCCCTAGCGCTGTCGTCGGTGTTTGCATAGTCCGACCAGCGCCAGTGGATCGCCCGGGGGTTCCATTCGGTGAACAACAAAAAGGCAAACACCGTGCCGATGGACCGTGTCGAGGCCTCGGCCCACACCGTCTGGGAGATCAACCGTTGGCAGTAGATCCAGAGCCGTTCGTGGATCTCGATGTGCCGTCCGTCCGGCTCACTGGACGCGTCCGGAGACCCGAGCCCCTCCAATTCGCTGAACGAATGGTAACGCGAGCTCACCGTCAAGATCGCACACAACAATATGGGATACCCGGCAAGCGTGTCGGCGTCCATCAAATCCGGGGGGATGTGCGGGAAAAACGGATGCATCGTGGAGAAAAAGAGGTTGATGTACTTCCGGGCGGCGGACTCCGACAAGATCGAGTTCTCGCCGATGTACTCGGTGTCTGCCAATTTGGACGACGGTTTCGGGCGCACGCTGTGCGGGTCCTCCGCCGGGGGCATTGCGCTGCGCATTGCCGAGGACCGGCGGCTGAAATCCGGCGACCGGGGATCCGGGGTCTCGGGACTGTTTTTGGCCGATCCCCGGGCGGCAGTGTGTCCTGCACCACTGCTGCCCCGGAGATTCGCGTCGGAATTCGAATGCGACGACATCCGGCTCGAATGGTCGCTCCCGATTGCCCTGTGGCGCTCGATGGCATCGATGCGGTCGCGCTGGTCGGCCCGGGCGATCTTGCCAGCAGCCCGGGCAAGGAACAGCAACGCCCCGGTACCAACGTTGTCGGAACTCTGTTTCTGTAGAGGCGGGAGCACTGTTCCGCCCGTCTGGTCTTCAAGCGAGAGCATCCGCCGCGTGTAGGGGTTCAAAACTTCGCCCTCGGTGTTCTGTAGGAGCGATGTCGGTGGCGGGAGCGAATGGTGTGCGTGTGGCTCGCGGATCTCGGATCCCGGCAGATTCGGATGCATGTGCAGTGTGTTTGCCGGATTTGGAACATGTACTGTCCCCGGGGCAGGTCCCGGGCCGGGCACTCTAGGGGCAGGGTCCATGAACCGCTGCTGTACTTCCTGTGGCCACAATTGGCTGACAGAAGCGTCTCCTGGTATTTTCTTCCGGCCATCGGTGTCCAACTCTGCTTTCCTCTTCAATCCGGCCACAATATTGGCCCTGCCGCCACGTCTGCTCTCGGCAAATATACACTCTTTCCTCTCTCTGCGGCATCTGGTGCACGGAGGCTCGGTATCCCAGCCGTCGCACTTCACTTTCCTCGTCCGGCAATTCAAACAGGCTTTGTATGATCTCCTGAACAGAGCAGAACTCGGGTCCGGGGACACTGACATCGTCGGATGTGCACTAGTGACGAGATGCAATTGATAACTCGACCTTTGTGTGCTCAATGAGGTTCAAGTTTGAAAAAAAAATCTTTTTGTGGAGCCGTCAACAGCCATGATTTTTTTGGGAAACACCGAGCGAGCACACGACTTTTTGGGGGGTTAGGCTGAGATAGGCGGGGATAAAGATGGGCCTGAGAGAGGTGATGCAATGGATCGCAATTGAAAATTGAAGTGCTTCTCCGTTAGGGCTCAGACCGGGGACTTTGGAATATGTAGTCAAGAATTGAGTTGCTTGACCAAGTCTACTGGGACAGCTATAAATAGTAAATGTCTTATCTAAACATCTTGGGTACTCCATTCAAGTCAAGTCCATTTGACTGCGAGTCCATACCACTTTACAACGATTTCTCCACTGCAGCAGTGATCAGCAACAATTTCTCCTCCTCATACCTTCTACATGTGAGCTGAAAATGTCCTGCACCCCCAACATACTTCAACTGGTCATACTTAGCATAGAACCCGCTGTAGTCACCAGGATAATGTTGAACCAAATCATTGGTGTCCGACTCCTCCACTTTCCCATAAGGAACAATGGTGGAGGGGAAGTTTACGAGATTCCAGTTCGCCGTATACGGGACGATTCCAAAAGTGTCATGTGGTGGTGCAGTGAAGGGGGCTCCAGGCGAGAGAATCGCATCTAGCTCATGGTCTATAAAGAACTGGTTCCATTCTCTAGTGAACCGGGCCCTGTCCAACACCATTTTAGCCGCTCCCTTCAAAGTCATGGGAGGAAGTCCAAACAGCTCCACTTTGTTCGTAGATAACGATTTTACAGGTGGTTCCCCCGACTTTAGGATCTCTCCAAAGAGGTTAAAGCTCTTCTCAAGCACAAAATGGTGCACAGTGTTTGCCCACAGGTCTAGAAATGGGGGAAACTCGTTGAGAATGATAATTTCGTGATGCTCACCCACTTTATCAGCAACCTCTTTCAAGATCCGTCTCATTGGGGGGTGCAATGGGAACGCCTGGTCCTCGAGAAGAAACCCGATTCTATAGGACTCTTTCTTGTAATCTGCATTTGGAGGGACGTGGAGTGCACCTGGATCATAATTCCAGGGCTTCTGCCGGATGAACAGGTCCCAGAGCATCTGGATATCTTCCATATTAGTGCCAATGATCCCCAGAGTCGGAAATATGCCGAAACCTGTCTTATCCTTCACTCCCGGAAGCGTCTGCCCTCCGTCGGGCAATCTATCAGTACTGGGCTTTATACAATACGTTTCACAGCAGAGCGACGGAATTCGCAATGACCCACCGACATCGGTTCCAATCCCGAGAACAGATCCTCGCAGCCTGATCAAAGCAGCTTCTCCACCGGAAGACCCACCGGCATTCAAAGACGTGTTGGAGGGGTTCAAGGTCCGGCCCATCACGTGATTGTCGGTGTCTGGACAGATCAAGGTCTGTGGGACGTTTGTCTTGACGTACAACACTGCTCCCATGTCCAATAGCATCTTTACGAGATCAGACGGCTTTTCAATGCCGTCTTTGTTACCTATAAACGATACATATCCAATAGCAGAGTCGTACCCTGGCACATTAAAGGTGTCTTTCAAAGAGATGGGCAAGCCGTGAAGTGGCCCCATTGGGGCACCATTGGCGGCCAAATACTCGTCCAACTCTGCGGCCCGACTTTTGGCCAAGTCGAACATGAACTCCGAGCAACAGTTGGTCAATTGGTGTGCCATGGCGGCTCTCTTGCAAAAGGCCAAAGTCAACTCTGTCGACGTCAAGTTTCCGCTCTTTAGTTGCTCGAGCAACGCCCTTGCGGTATAATTCTCGGTCAACTCAGTTTCCCGATGATTCAACAACAGACTACTCTTGAAAAATCCCAACACGTCTGTCTCTGAAGTCTCGGATATCTTGGAGGTGATCGATAAGGGCATGAGCCATTCCGGTGGAATCTGGCTCTCAACTGCCCTTTTCTTCGCCAAGCCTTTCTCCTTCCAGTTTTCTTTCACAAAGAACCGATATATGTATGCTAATAAACATAGGATGTGGAACCCAATTGGTGGCATCTTGGATTGAGGTGTTGATCTGTGGTACTATTTCACCTTTAGTACCAGAAATTTAAGCTTGACAGATTTTTTCTATGGAGAATTTCACCCCGCAATTTCCAGCCGCATGTGAAGTTGAGGCAGGAGTTATTGGGACTGAGGCTGGGAATGGAGAGCTAGCAGTTGCTGGAAATGGCTTCCTGATGATAAATAGCTGTCGTCGGATTAAAAACTGGCTCAGGCAATGTTTAGTGTCTGTTCAGACGTCTTACGGCGGATTTGGCCTTTTTCGCCTTAAAAATTTGGGGGCTAGAGTTATATTCATAACCATATATACTTGAAGGCTATTTCATATGCTAATCTTAGGTCCCCGAAGACTTGACAACAATATTCCGGACGTGTTCCATGAATGTCTGCAAACTGACGTCATCCGTCAAGACAACGGCACCTCCACCATTAGCTTTAGCTGCAGATCCAGAGATCAAACCAAATGCACCAGAAAACGCATCGGAAATGGCCTCCGTAGTGGACTTGTAATTGGTCGTTGGGTTCAATTTGGAGTACAAGAATCTGGCCTGGGATCCACCTTCCTCAGTGTCGATAAATCTCGGTAATGGGAACCGATCGTAGAGCAACTCGCCCAGTTCCTGTCTCGGTAATTGCAAGAATTCTTTGAAGTGCTCATATCCCTCTTGGTCTTGGAAATTCTGTCTTCTCCACGAAGCGATGGTCTCTCCGTGGAAGATCAAGATGTGGAAAAACGTGTCCAAGAGCAAGATCCGGTCCGGTTTCACGGATTCCGAATCCAACAACACCGGTTCGGGCTCTTTGTTCAACTCGTAAGCAGTCAATGTTGGCTGGATCATTGTCAACGAATTAGTGGTGTCTTCTGTGTTGAATACGTGCCTGTAAAACAAAGACTCGTCTGGAGAACTGTTAAAAACCTGGATAAAGTTGGATCTTCTTAAATGGAAGATGAATTGGGGGTAAAGTGCAAATTCGTGTGACAACCGGAACGTTTCCGGGAAGCTTTTAGAATATTCGGCAAATTTACTGCACAAATCGATCAAGCTCTTGTCCAACCATAACATGACGTCATTTTTCTCGTCTTTCATCAACTTGTCGATGGCTCTTCTGGCCATCAACACAGCAGCAGCTTCTTGGTCGAAATATATTCCCAAATTTGCTCCACCTTCTAAAGGCAAGATGGGTCTAGCGATAGTGGTGACTTTTAGTCTGTATGCATTGGACGAATGTTGGTAGAACAAGATGTACTGGATGAAGAAACTCTGTTGCGGTTGCATAGATTCTGTCTTTGGAATGTCAAAGAACACCCCGTAAGAAGAACGCGGTGATATCGCACACAACTTCCACGAAGTTGTACGCCCTTGACCGATTTCATTCTCACTCACTTTTGCTTTGTCTTTCGAGTTCGACATCGAAACTCCATGGCCAATCATGCCCGAAACGGTCAAATTGGACGATGTTTTCACCTCCAAGGTCCCATTCAAGCCGAATTGTAAGAACCCCTCGCTGTCTCTGTCAAAGACTTTCGCCAACGACTGCTTAAAGATGGCGGTCGTGAAAGCATCTGCTAAGACAATAGAACCTCCGGTCTTCTCCGTGACAGAAGCCATCTCGTATAGCCCCACTTGGTCATATGACCCTATAAACACGTCTACAGAGTGGCCACTTGCCGTGGCCAAATCTGCCAAGGAATCGTAGTACTGAGTGGCTTTTTTATAGTGCCGTGCCGAGTCATTGGAGATCTCGTGGTGCGCTCTTATAGAATCCTTCAACTGGTCGCCTACAATCATTCCGGGGCCGTAAGTACATGGTCCGCCCGTGAAGAGCATCAATCTGGCTCCTGTCTTGTCGAAACACGACTTCAAGATCTGCAAGCCCACGTTCAAGGCACTACCAGTGGCTCTCAAGGGTCTGTGGGCCTTTTTCAAGGGCCAAGAGTCCTGGATCACCTGCTCCAAGATGGTATTTATGACGTAGTCACACATGGAGGCCGGCTGCAAGAATCTCGCTCCCATGTAGTTCAACTGCTGGGCCCTTTCATCGTGTTTATTACGCAAGTCCGTGGGCAAGAGCCCTAAAACCGCCTGGATGCTCTCCAAAGTGTACGGCTTGATTCCGTTGAAACTGTAGCTCTTGATGGACTCGTGCTGGCCGATCTCATACACGTTGACGTTTTTCCCATAGGTTATGAGTCCCACCAACGATTCTGGCGGCAAGAGACTGATGCTGTTCAAGATTCCGTCTTTCAAACTGACCAAATCTTCAGTGTCCAAAGCTGTGTCCACTACATACAAGAAGGTAAATGGCCTTGCTGGACGCTTGGATGGGATGAACTCAATGGTGGAGCAATTCTGGTCCATTTGGGCTGGAAGATCGACAAATTGCGGCGGGAATGGGCACACCAGGTGGCAGAAATTACAGGTCCACGTCCGCCTGGCAAGATCATGGGCACAATACGGATTTGCAAAGCTCTGGCACAGCCGACACAAGATCGGATCGCCTTCTACTATGGGTAAATCGTCTCTCTGTCTCAACGGCGTGTATAGAGAGGCCAAAGGGACCGCGAGCCTCGAGGTGTCGATCTTGGCATTGGGTAAAGCGTTCCACGTCAATCTGACGCCGTCCACGTCTTCGATCGCATCCACGTCCTAAAGGGTGTTAGAATGAATTGCGGGGTCTGGCGGAGATTTGGAGGTGTTTTGGGGTGTTACTTACCATTATGCTGTTGGATGAGGTGGTTAGCGCTGACCCTTTGTGATTTTGACGTGTCTAAATCAGGTTTTGAGATTTTTCAGTGTTTTTTTGTTTTTGATTTTTTTGATTTTTTTGATTTTTTTGATTTTTTGATTTTTGATTTTTGATTTTTTGATTTTTGATTTTTTTTTTGAGTTTTTCTATATTTTATTTTTGCACTTTCTTCTATCCCAGAGCACAGAGCACACCACTACTCCACCCCTCCCAATGTACACGCTCCGAGCCCTGAGGCGGCTCCGAACCCGGAGCTATTCCTCCACCACAGACAAAGACTTTGCCCCGAGAAGGGCGAAAATTCAGACCCTGCACATGGAATACTACCCCAGTCTATCGAGCATCACCAGAGATGCCGGTATCAAAGAATTGAGAGTGCCGCAGTTCAGGGCCAAATTTGCGCAGTTTGAATTCCCTAAAGAATCAAAACGGGTCAATGAGCCTTATCGAGTCAACGGGAAAGTGCGCAGTATAAGAAAGTCTGGCAAGGGCATGCTCTTTGTGGACGTGGTGCAGGACTTGGCCAGGCTACAGCTTGTGGCTTCGAACAAGATGATGGACTTACCAAAGGACCAATTTGCCCAGCAACATGCCGATTTGAGAACCGGAGACTCTGTATCTTGTATTGGTTATCCCGGGGTCACTGGGGTCGGCGAGTTGTCGCTCAAACTCCGGCAACCGGTACAGATCTTGTCCCCTTCGTTGCACCTGCTACCCCCTAAATTGACTGACACCGCCAAAATCAACTCCAGCAGGGTCGTAGACTACCTAGTAAACCATAAATCGCAGCAGATCATTGTCATCAAGTCCCGTGTCGTTGCTGAGATTCGTAGATTTTTAAGCGGCCGTGGCTTTGTAGAAGTAGAGACTCCCATATTGGCAGGTGGAGCCACCGGTGCCAATGCGACGCCCTTCGTCACCACAAGCCAGCATTTGAAAGATAATGAGGGCAATTTGGTGCCGTTGTCGTTGAGAGTGGCGCCTGAATTGTGGTTGAAAAAATTGGTCATTGGGGGGTTCGACCGTGTCTTTGAGATCGGCAAAAGCTTCCGGAACGAGGGCTTGGACGCTACGCATAACCCTGAGTTCACCACATGCGAATTCTACCAGACGTTCACGACTTTGGACGAGTTGCTGCAGATGACAGAGGAAATGGTATTGGGGGTGTTACAAGAATTGGAGTCCAGTGAAATTGCCCTGGACGCGTGTGCCCGCTTGCTCCTGCTGGTTCTGGGGAACGGTGGGAAGTTTGCCCGGCTTGAGTTTATCCCAACGGTAGAGGCTCAGACCGGTGTAGAATTGCCGCAGTCGTTGACAGAGACGTCCTTAGCACAGTATTTCGACGAGATCTCGCTTGGACACCCTCCAACGAGATCGATTCTGCAATATTTGGACAAGTTGTCATCCACATACATCGAGCCACTCTGCCAAAATGATCTCCCGACATTTATATACAACCAGCCTTCATCGATGTCGCTGTTGCTGAAATCAGCCACAGTGAGCTACAGTGGCAGAAGCTATGAGATTTCCCGGCGGTTTGAGCTCTTTATCAACGGAAAAGAGTACCTGAACTCGTATGAAGAAGAAAACAACCCTTTCAAGCAGCTGGAGAACTTCCAGCAGCAACAGAGGGCCAAAGATGACCATGCCGACCAGGATGCGTTGGTGCCGGATTACAAATTCGTGGAGAACATGGAGCTTGGAATGAGCCCCACTGGTGGCTGGGGGCTCGGTGTCGATCGGCTCGTGATGTTGTTGACTGGTTCCGACCGGATCGAGAATGTGCTCACGTTCGGCAAGTTGAACGATGTGTTGAAACAATAAAAAGGGATACAAGTAGTCGTGTATATAGAACCAAAAGACTCGAGCTGAAAAAAAAATTTTAATACTAAAAATTTCTAGCGATGAGGTAAAGCATTGATAAGCGCTAAGGATGTTGAGGAAACAGGCAAGAGAGAGAAGAGAGTATTTATACCGGAAAGCGGTAGAGTTGCAAGAATCGTCGCAAACGGCAAAAAGACAGCTGTTGAAACTGGCGTTGGCGTCAGGAAAGCCGCTCTCAAAAGAGCTTTCAGAAGACCAAGATTTGCAGAAGGATTATATCTACGATGAGAGCATTCAGGACCAAGTAGACGACGAATACAGCGCCATGAGCGGGATAACAGAGCCCAAGGTGATAGTGACGACCTCACGTGACCCCTCGACGAGATTGTTGCAATTTCTGAAAGAGATCAAGTTGATTTTCCCCACCGGGATCAAATTGAACCGTGGTAACTATATCATGCCCTCCTTAGTGGAGTCGTGTAAGAGCTCAGGTGTCAGTGATTTGGTGGTTTTACATGAGCACCGTGGAGTTCCGACCACCTTGACGATATCGCATTTCCCGCATGGACCCACACTGATATTCACGTTGCACAATGTGGTGTTGAGACACGATATCTTGAATGCTGGAAACCAGAGTGAGAGTTATCCGCATTTAATCTTTGAGAATTTCACGACAAAGTTTGGTAAAAGAGTAGAGACGATCTTGAAGCACATGTTCCCGCCTGGAGTCAAGAAGGACTCGCCCAGAGTGATCACCTTTGTCAACAGAGAAGATTTCATCAGTGTGAGGCAGCACGTTTATGTGAGGACCAAAGACGGGGTAGAGATCAGCGAAGTGGGACCCAGATTCGAGATGAGGTTGTTCGAGTTGAGATTGGGCACTTTGGAGAACAAAGATGCCGATTTGGAGTGGCAATTGAGACGTTTTGTCCGGACTGCCAATAGGAAAGATTATTTGGCATAGGGCCGAAACTGGCAGAAACGCAGCAATTACAAGACTTCAACCGAGTATATGGCATAGGCTTTTATTGTTCGTATAGACAAAGTTCAAATAAACATATCGTTAAATAGTATAGTGATGCTATGATCAGGAGTAATGGTTCATGAATACTATGCCGATCTGATATCCTGCTTGTACTGTCTCAAGGTGTCTCCGACACTGGACACGACGATTTCGTGACTGAGTTCGCGCTGGACCTCGTCCGCTTCCAAGACATCGTCAATGGTGTGCTGCGAGATGCAACTGGACAGTGGGGGCAGGTTATCGTTGGGAGGCAGGTGGGCAGGAGTGAACCCGAGTCCCAAGGCGTTGGTATTGCTCAGATGTGATGACGTCGTTGACAATTGTCTCGATTTGCTCGAGTTTGTCTTCTTCAACATCAAATCGTCGGTGTCTGAGCTCTCGGAAGTTGGAGAATCCGGGGCCAACTGGAATTTTTGGTGCGAGCCGGATAAATTACTATTACTGGTGCTCTGCTGCAGATGCACCGTGTTCAATTTCTGGAGCAACGAGTTTCTCAGCGATGTCTGTCTCGAGATACTAGGAGAGTGTGTGAACATTGCCTGAGGTCTCAAGGGAGTCCTTGACGATACAGAGTCCGTTCTCGGTCTCGATGCATTCGGGTTGGACAAGAAAGACGAGCTCAAAGTCTGCGAGATCGATGGTCTACGTGGGATGTTTTGGTCTTGTTCTTCGTTCTGGATCATGTCCGCATAGGACAAGAAAGAGATGGTGGATTTCCGTTCACGCAAGAATGGGGGCTGCTTCTGTGGCAGCTGCGCGGAGTTGTTGAGCATCGACACAGATCTCTCCAAAGAGGGGCTCTTGTTGAAACCTCCATTCGCCAGCAATGAAGATCTGCGGGAGACACTGGCAGAGTGCTGCTGCGGAGACTGGTAGTTGAAGGCACTGCTCAAGTTCAGCACCGACGATCTCCGTGGCGAGTAGATCATGTCGATCTCGTCAAGATCTGTGCCAGACTGGATCAACGTGGCAGTGGAGTCGATAGCCAGCGGGATGAAGTTCTCTGTGGCCAAATGCGCTGGAAGCGTGCTGATGAACAGCGAATTCTGGCGCTGTGGGTGTGGGGTAGGTGGGGCCGACGGGTTTTGGAGCTGGTTCTGGATCTGCTGTGTCGGGTTTTGCGGATGGTCATCTGGGATCCCCGGGAACGGATCTTGTACATATCTCTCAAAGATCAAAGAAGATTCGCTCATGGTGTCTGAATGCGCCCTTGGCTGTGGCTGTGGCTGTGGCTGCTGTTGCGATGCTGATGTATTCGATGACGTAATGGAACTGGAATGGCGGTTCTGGTGCGCCAACGACGGCGGCGGCAACGAGTTGATGTCGTCCAAATTCTTCAAGTTCTCGTCGGTCAAGCTCAAGGGGGAATTTGGTGATAATAACTGCACGTCCTCAGAATTTGGTTCATTCTTTGTTGAATGAGGATCATGTGATTCGTTTGTAGTTGTATTGGCGGATTTTTGGTTAGTGGCATTTGATGCCGACTTCTTGTTGCCAAAGGTAAAGATACTGAGTCTTCTTTTGGGTGAAGTTGTATTTACACCAGACATTATAGGATGATGTGATGAATGGATTGAACTGAAATGTATGGAGAGCTAGATGTGATTTTAGTTTATCTGATGGTGGACAATGATCCGATGTTGATCCGATGGTTGATGCTAGTCCTATGATGATTTGGTGATCCGATTCCTTCTAATCCGCTACTGTATCTTGTCAATATAAATACTGATGTAATTTTTTTCTTAATTAGATTTCCCTCTTGATATACCAATACACAATTATTTAATTTTAGAATTTTCACAGCTTAGCAGCAGCTGTTTACGCTATACGAAAACGTTGGTTTGTTTCTTTTGTTGGATATGCAACATGAGATAGGAGGAGAGTGAGATGTGTGAGTGGGTGGAGGTGAGAATGGGTAGGTGAGTGAATGGAATGGGTGGAATGAGTAATGAGAGGAATGGGTAACGAATGGAACGGCAATGGGTGTGGATAGAATTGGTGAGAATACTTGTCTACACCACTTTTGTTATCGATATCTATCAGAGATACCCTATCTATTCCCGCCAATCTTGATTAACGGAGAAACAAGGGCTTGGAGAAAAGGTCGTGCTTGGGGGGCTAGGTTCGGGTGGAGAACCTTTTGATGCCACATGATTACCGCATTAGGAAACAATCACTACATATCAAGCAACATACAATAAACAGCTAACGGTCAGCTGTGTTTACACTAATGACCGGCTTCTCTCATCGGTTATCCTGTCAGTTTCTCGCCTTGCCATCTTGTCATCTTGTCCCCTATCATATCACCGCGCCATCTTATCACCACACCATCCTATCCTTCTCTCTTCACTTCCTGCTCCACCCTATTGATGCACATCCCCTTAAATCTCCTTCCCCATCTTATTTTCGCCTGTTACCATTTTCTAGAAATCGGTCCCAAGGTCGTGTATCGGCAAATTCGAGCTCCCGAAGATCCGGATACACGCTTGGGAAGCGCATATTTTTCCCCTCTTTCCGCTTCGGGTTTTGGAGCCTGGTGCACGACTTTCGAGCATCCCTTTTGTCGGTGCCTGGCAGTGTAATTTACTCTCTTGTCAATATTATCAGTCTATCTATATTATGCCAGCCATGATTTTTATATACGAAAAACGCAAATTTATAGGATCCTCACCATCCCTTTGTATGGTAATCTAACTCATCTGTATCATCCCACTCTTCTCCTTCATCATTCTTATTCTCCACTTGATTAACACCCATCAAGTTCTTCTTGTCCACATCCTCGATATCCGATATCGAGCTGTTGTCCAAATTAGGAACCTCAACAACATCTTCTTCCTCGTCTTCTTCGTCTTCGTCTTCCTCTTGTGCATTCGGCAGGATCACATCCTCGTTTGGACGCTGCTTGCCGTTGCTCAAATCTTTATCATATCCGTCTTTCAACTGCACCTGGGTCATCTTCCTGTCCCAGAGCATCGAAGTCCTCAAACTCTCACTCAATTCCGTCGCAAGCATCAACTTCCTGGAAAGACGTGGAGACAATTTCTCACCTGGGATCACTTTGTTGGGGTCGAAATCGTTGCTTTCACGGTGTTTGGCCCGGTGATTTCCGTGACGAACCTTTGGCGATATCTCAGCAGTATCCTTGATAGAGACAAACGACGAAGTGCGTGATTTCATTGGGATCATCGTGGGCACACTAGGTTTGTCAATCTGCTGCATTGCGTTGGAATTGCTCAGTTCGGAACTGGAAAGATCGTCTCGGGCCTCCACCACTGCACTCAACTTGGATTTGGCACGTTGGTGCACGTTCGGAAGGAACATATGCGTCAGCAAAGCCGTCGGCAACAATGTAGAAGCAGTAGGTGGGGCATTTGACTGGCCATGAGAGACATTGAGATTACCATTGGCAATTGCATTGTTGTTGGTGGCAGAAGAGGGGCGTCTGCTGTTCATGAAGTACGAAGTCAAATTTAATGCCGATTTCGACATCATCTTGGTCAACGAAGATTGCTGTTGCTTCTTCTCGAGACTGGTTCCATATATGGATCCACTGGCCTTGTTGGACAAGACAGAAGAATTAGAAGACTGTCTCTCCAATCGAGGCTTCATTATCTGTGTAGGAGGAGAAGTCACCAACAGCAAGGCATTTATGTTTGTCTGACTAGGAGTCACCGACGACGATTTGCGTTGATGTGAAATCTCCAAAGAAGCTTTCGATTCAATCACATGCTGCAGCAGTGATTGTCGCACTTTCGGAGTCTTCAAATCACTGGTGGTGTTACTACGCAACAAGACAGGTTTTTCGTGAAGTTCATGACCCATCTCGTTCAAGAACAACCCACTCAACAAGCTTCTCTTGATATGTGGTTTCTTATCGTCCTTCTTTATGAAATTTGCACTCTCTTCTCTCCACCTCTGCTCTTTTGACCGGTCATCTTCGCGATGTGGTTCGTCCAAATCACTGCCACTGTCGTCGGACACCGATGACCATTCAGAATCGTCGCTATACGAGTCAGAGGAGTAGATCAACTGCGGTTTTGGCCTGTTTTGGTGCTGGAACAAAGAAGTGTTACTCTGTTGGTGGATTGACTGCAATGTGCTTTCCTCATTCAGATCTCTTTCTTGGTCGTCGCTCTTGTGTTGGAAAGAAGATACGTGGTTTGGATGTGTTATTGCACTGCCACTGCCACTGCTGTGCCGATGATGGTGGTGGTGATGATCATGTGCCTTTGCGGTCAGTTTCAATGTGATATTGTCGATACTTCCTACGATATCACTCTCCAGAGGTGACGGAGAACTCTCGATAAAGAACATGTTATTCGGGTCCTTTGCCTTCTCTCCATCTGCATCTTTCTCATCCAGATGTATACTCGTCATGCCCAAGTGGTTCAACAAGTTTTGTTTCACGTGGTTGGGATGGACTACATGCTGTACTGGAGTCTTTGGCTTGTCTTTGTTGAAAAGCGAAGAAACACTTGTAGTTGCAGCTCTTTGGATCTCTGAAGGTGACGACATAGGCGAAATCTCCTGTTTTTTGGTGAAAAGAGACGACACAGGCGGTGGAGAAATGGACTCTGATTGTCGTGTTCTAGTGTTGCCAAATAACGATGAGACATGTGGTAATTTCTCCTCGTGGCTCAGATTCTTTGGCTGCTGTTGCTGCTGTTGCTGTTGCTGTATCTGCTTGGCATCTTGGATGTTTACATAACTGATACTGACATGTGACGGATCAAAGCCTCTCACCACGCTGGTGGACGTGTTAGTTCTCAACATCGGGGGCTTTTCGTTCTGCAATTCGTCGTTGATCTTCTTCATCTTCTCCAAATCCTCATCTTCATAGTGCTTCTTCCCGGTCTTGTCAACTTCTTCATTACTGCTGCTAGACAGGTTCAATGCACTTGTATTATGGTGGAACAACTCCGAGACGAATTTCGGCTCCGGTTGGTGGAATTTCAAATCGTCTTCCTCGTCTTCATCGGTGATGTTGTGGCTCTTGGGTACTGGGTGTTCTTCGTCACTTGACGACACTTCCTCGGTGATTTCTGTGCCGAACTTCTGTATACTGATCTCGCTGACCTGTCTAGGGTTCGTGGGTCTCTTGGGTACAGGAGAAGTGGGGTTTGGGGGTGTCGTTCCATTATGGCTGCTATTGCCGTTGAATCTCAGTGGGGAAAACCTCTTCTTGGTCTTTGTATGCAGAACTGGGGTGTGATTAGTTGTCTCGTCCAAAAATGGCTGCCTGGTGGTCTTTGACGTTGATATATTGATCAAAGTGTTGAAATCGTTCTCGTTCAACTGTAACGACCGTTTTGGGTTCACCAAATTCCTGTTGATGACCCTCCAACTGATGTTTTCCAATCTCTTGCCGTTGATGACATATGATGACGACTTCGTTAGCCCAGTCCACACCGATAGAACGTTTTCGAAATCTATAGAGTTCTGGTTCAAGTTGGACAAGTTGGACGAACTCAACTCGAGAAACGGGATTGGTTTCGGTTTTCGTATGTTGGAGTCTTTGCCGTTGATATTGTTGTTATTCATGGTGTGTGTGTGAATGCATATGGTTTCTTGGATGTTATTTTGATGGGATGGAACTTATATGATGTGCTTTAGGTGCTTTAGCCAGATGTGGTATTATTTGATGTGATCTGGTATTCGTTGATTTGATTTGAGGAAGTTTGGTGTGCCTGGATGTTCTTTGATGTACTCTGTAGTGATCTGATGTTCCTGAACACTTTTAGCACTGAAATATACCAATTCTTGCCACAACTCTTGTTGGATCAAGTGGGGGGATCGCTTCAAATTTGAGTTGAATCTATGTTATGTGTGCCCAGGGCGGATTTCCCAATAAGCTAAACTTGATATGTGGTCTTTCTCGACAGTGGAATTAGCTAACGATGGTCCTGGTACCAAAGATACACACTTGGTGATACTATCAAGACTTATCTAGAACGCTGAAGCCTTGTACAACGCCTTTAGTGTCAAGCCTGTAATTTTTTTTCTTCCTCCACCTCTAAAATTATCCGTGCAATCTAAAGTCGTAGGGACCGGTGTGGGAAAAACCACCTCGGGTCAGCAAAAAGTCCCGTAAAAATACATAGAAAGGGAAGGGAAAAAATATTTGATCACGATTTTTACCGTTGTTTATGTGGGACGCAGAGGAAGGTCACAGACTATTTGTCTAGTTAGGTAACCCCATCACCGATGACAGAAGAAAACGATGACTGATGGGGAACCCATAGAGTGGGTGTTTACATTTGTGACAAGTTCTGGTCAGGAATTGTATCACTAGATTTACTGGGTCTTGCGCTATCTTGATAATGTAATAGGGCCATAAAGTTACCAATCAAATGATGACACCCATGGGTGAAAAAAACATGATCAATTTTCAGTCAAATCCGATGATGGATTATGGAAAAATTTTCTTTACGCTTTGGGCTTGACTATGGGTCATGTGATGTGGTGATAGGTGTATAGGATTTGCGGCGTTGTAAAGTGAGGTTTGAAGTAGAGCTGATAGTGTGTTAATGTCTCAGAATGGCATGGTTCATTGGCGTCTCGGAGATGCGCTAACCCGATCGGCAAATCTAGCCAGTAATTTTTCAGTGAGCAGAATATCAAATTGCGCAAGCACAGACCAAAGGACTACCAGTGGGTATTGTGCTATAGGGCCTGAGCTGGGGTTTGTTTCGGTGTCTATATCCGCTGTTACACCATCACTTGTCCACCGCGCTTGTCCACCACCCTGCTCAACATACTCTCATTGAACAAAACTCTGCTGCCTTGCAGCCCTCACAGTACAATTGACTAACTACCACAAACCCGGAGCTTTTTTTCTTACATTTCCTTTTTCGGCCTTATGCAACCTACATCCCCAATCTGCTAATACAATCTGCTAATAATCGTATTATAATCAATTAATAAAAACTATACGACTGCCATGACTTCACAGAAATCATTTCTTATCATTCTTTAACCATTTTTGAGCCCCTGTCAAACCGTCTTGGGTCTTTTCATTGGCATAGTTTAAACCTGATTTGGTGCTCTGGAGCGCAGAATCTGTCCATTGCTTGAATTTTTCGTTACCTTCAACCAATCTCTTTTCAACGTCGTCGTAGAATACTTGGGCGTTTTCCCATTGCTCTTTGGCAGTCTTCTCCAACTCTTTATCCTTCAGAGAGGCCCAAGACCACCAGTGAGTTCTGTGCTTGTCGAGATTGTCCTTTGCGTCTTTCAAGTTCTTGGTCAGTTTGTCACGCAATTCTTGGATCAAAACAGGCTTGTTGGCAACGTCATCGTATGATTCTTTGGCAAAGAATGTGGCATTTTCACCGTAACCTCTACTGACATCGGCAATCAACCTGTCCAATTTCTCTTCGTCTCTTTGGTCAATTGACTTCAATCCGAACCAAGGCTTGGCCAGTTCAGTGGCATCGGTGACTTGCTCCTGTGCCTCCAGCGATTTCTTGCCGATAACGTCCTTTGCGCTACCAAGAGTGGCCAAAGTGGTGTCACTGGCCTTGCTGACACTGTCAATTACACCGTCCTTGGCGTCCTTGAGAGACGTGGCCAATTTCCGCTCTTCCGCCTCTTCCTTAGCCCAGAACGAGGCGTTTTCCCCGTAGCCTCTTGAAACGTCATTCAATGCCTTTTCTGGGTCACTGCTGCCGACTTCGTACCACTTTTTCTGCAGTTTGTTGGCCAGTTTGTCGGCTTCCTTCTCCAGCTTGTTGAAGGCATTGCCGAACCACGACGAGGCGTCTTTCTTCAGCTCCTTGGCCTTGGACTCCAATTGGTCGGTCTTCGATCTGGTGCCAAAGATGGCATCTTTTACCGAGTACACGCCGTCGTGCACCAGAAACAGTACTGCGTTGACTGAGTCGATGTAATAGTCACCCAGCTTCAATGCAGCGCTCTTGTTCGGGTTGTTGTCAATGTAATAACCGCCATAGGCTCTTGGTCCGCCGCCAACACGGGAATTGGCAGAGTCCAGTTTCTCGCTCAAGTACTGTTTCGATTCACCGAGTTTCTGCTCTAATTGTGGCTTGCCGGTCTCCTTCCAGTAACTTTCAGTCTCTTTTTGCTTCTTCAGCGCCCAGTCTTTGGCCTCTTTACCCTTTACATCTGCCCAGTCTTTCAGTTGATCGGTCTTCTTGTCAGCAGTCTTTTGCAAAGAACTGAGGTTCTTGTCAATTTTGGCGCCCACAGTGTCACCTTTCAATTGCTCATATTTGGTACCGGTCCACGATTTAGGTTGGTGTATTTCCTGTTGTAATCTCTTGTTCTCGTACAAATAGTATGCAGCCCCGGCAGCCGCAACACCTCCAATGATATATTTTCCAGACATGTTGTTTCAATTTAATTGATTACTATTCAATTGTAAACTAAGGTGGGATTCCAGTTGGGTATTTATATATGCACCAACGAAAAAGTTGTCTCTAGCAATTTTGATTGCTCATCATTTGCAATGACACAATGCATACATACACCTATACATAATTTTTTGCTAAGGAAAAAAACATTAGAGTGACTACTGATTAGTGTTGGGGAATCTGGGGGTTTGAAATTCTAGTTGAACATGTGGGTATTAAATGTGTGGGAGAGCGGATTGGTGCGGTAGGTCAATTGAGCGGTTTACGATCAAATGGTGGTTTGTGAATGATGTAGGATATAGAATGACTGAATCTAGATTGGTCTCGTTTACGTCCTGCACTCACTGATCTCGGCTTCGCCAAACTCTCTTAATTGCTTCTACTTCTTTGACACCCCAGTTGAATTGCTACTTTTTTACTGGTATGTACACGACTTTTTCTCTGCCACTGAATTTCATCTTTAACTATGTGGAGCTGTGTAGTGTGGATGGCTTAGGTAGAGCTGGGTTCTATTGGGTGAGTTCGATAGGGTTGCGTTTGGATTGAATGGATCTTCACACTATGGCTGGGTGTATATGCTAATCTGCTCCTCCTATCGTCAAGTCGAGAAGTCTAACTAAAAGTATTTCAGAAAAAGCTTCAGTTCATGTTTTTCCTCCAATAAATATATATTATAAGTGCTTCACACTAAACCCAGCACGACTCATACAATCAAGGACTTGTCACGGGTTGTCAACAGTCCAAAAGACCCGCTTCCAGCCCAGGCATCAGTCTAATCATATGCACCTCATTAGCCTTGATCTGGGAGTTTGTATAATGTAATCAGATTTTTTGATAAGATCTTATTGTCCTGTCCGTATTAGGAAATTATCCTTTACTACTGTACCCCCAATGATTATCAAGATGATCTGATAGAGTTTTTGTGGCTACACTTATGAAACAGCACTGGAATCGAGACTCAGACCTACCGATATATAAACCCTGACAATCTCTCGTCCATATCCCACAAAAACATAGACTCGACATGTCCCAATTTGACCCACAGACACAAGCACTCAACTATACTTCTGCCTATGGCGAGACGTCCATGACCTTCTTGGACTTGCAACTGTTTTTGGTTTCCAACATCCAGGTATCCATCGTCTATGGATGTAGGATCGGATGTGCCGGTTTGATGTCGTTGGCGCTTTGGTTGCTCTCGAAAAACAAGAGAACCCCCATTTTCATCTTGAACCAGTTCTCTTTGATGTTCTTGACGATCCACTCTCTGTTGTATTTGGCTTACATATTTGGACCATACAACTCTGTTCTGGCCTATTTCACGGGTTTCGACTTGAGCACCAAGCTGCTGACCCAAATCAGTGTTGCCACAGATGTCATCTATGTATTCCTCATTGCGTGCATCGAATCTTCTCTAGTTTTCCAAGTGAAGATGATCTTCAAGAGTCCAGAAGTTTTCAAGCTGGGTTTGGTGTTGACACTGATCTCGGCGTTGATGGCGTTGGCGACAGTTGGAGCATATTTGATGGCTTTGGTCAAATCTGTGTTGCAGTTGTACAAAGGTGAGCCTCTGGGACAAATCCTGGTCAATTTGCCTATCGTATTGTTTGCAGCCAGCACCATCTTCATTTCGTTGATCCTCTGTATCAAGTTGGGTCTTGCCATTCGGTCTAGACGGTATTTAGGCTTGAAACAGTTTGGAACGTTGCATATCTTGATCATAATGACTTCACAAACGATGGTGATTCCGACCATTCTAGTGATCTTATCGTTCAGCTATGTCACTACGATCTACACCAGATTGACACCAATTGCAATAATGCTAGTGACTTTACAGCTTCCCTTGTCATCGATGTGGGCATCTTCTGCCAACAATGGCTCAGTTCCTACATCAAGTGGTGACTCATATTTCTCCAAGACTTCTACGAGAGAGACTATTATCACTTCGACCACCATGGATGCAGACTCTTCATTGAAACGTGAATTTATTCACACACGTTTAACAGAGGAAGATGAAGACGAGGACTCTAATTCTGAGTATCAAATATACCCGCTGGGAAAAAAGACGGTGCAGTTGAAAAGAGTTCACCAGACACCTTTGAGTTCGTACCAGCTTGATGACGAGGACAAGATGTTATGGGAGCAGGTGAACAGGATGTCTGGTTATCCAGAAGAAGAGTAAGACGCTGATATGGTATATGACGTATGTGTAGTTGCGTAGTCTTCAACACATTCCTATCTAGCTGTATTATGTAAGACATGCATTTGAAGTGAAGGCTGATACAGGGCAGCACAGTGAAAAGCAGCCGTTGGTGCGAGAAAGGAAGAAGAAACTCTTATCTCGTCCCTAGACACCCCTATTCCATACATTTAAGCCCGGTAGACACATACACAGCTTTTCGATAGAAATGCTCCCATGCACCAACTTTTCAATCACGTCGTCACCATTTCAAAGCCACGACATTGTTTCCCAATGCAGAACTGGTAAATTACCTACATGCTCACTTTCAGTCGTGCCGAAAGACCTTAGCACAAAATGAGCCGCACGGGATTTCCTCTTTGGGCGAAAAACATTTCACCCACTATCTAGCCCCGATTCCACCTCGACCCAATCGGCCCCCCACCGAGCATCGCAGATCTCAGTCTCGATATTCAACCCAGCTAGCCCAGCTAACCCATCCCACACACTCCGGTCTAAACACGCACCTGAAACATACAAATAGGCATCTCAGCACCCAAATGATACGCGTCTTTCTGAAACATAGAAAAAGGGGAACATTTAATGGCGTCTTGTGAAAAAAAATGGCGTTTTTCCGGTAGTGTTATTTTATACATGCATCTATAGTATTATATCAGACGAAGCTCAAACAAAGGGGCGATACAATAACTGGATCGTGTTTTACATGAACTTAAGGCTGATGACCCCTTCTAAAATTAAAACACTGTGTAATTAGATACGACCCATTACGGAAAGAGGAACTTCATATAGATAAAATTTTTACAGTCCAAGGCCGACTTGAACTTTTACCACTCGTAGCACAAGTATCACAGCAACAGGGCACCGCGACATCAGAACACATCGGATCCACCACGAAATGACAAACGCATTAGTCACCACTTTGATCCTGTTCATTTCCGCTTGTGTGGTACTCAGTACTCCAGAAGTCGGGTTCCCATTTGATGAACAGTTGCCTACGATTGCAAGGGCTAACACGTACTACGAATTCCAGATCAACAATGAGACGTATGTCACTGACGACGGAGACGTGTATTTTGAACTGACTAATCTCCCCTCGTGGTTGAGTTTCGACTCCGGGTCTAGAACTTTCACCGGGACACCCTCCAGCGCAGACGTTGCAGACTCGTTGACCATCACCTTGAGCGGCTCCGACAACGACGGCTCGATCTCGCGGAACTACACGATGATCGTGTCGTCGGACCCCGGCCCGGAATTGGCGGCCCCGGGCATCGTGTTCCAGGAGCTTTCCACTTTCGGCAACACCAACGGTTTCGACGGCTTGACGTTGACCCCGGGGCAGCAGTTCACCTTGAACTTCTCGAAATCCACGTTCGACGTCCCGGAGAATTCCACCTCCGAGATCGTCGCCTATTACGGCAGATCCGGCGACCGCACGTCGTTGCCCAGCTGGATGAAGTTCAACGAGGAAACGGTATCTTTCTACGGAACTGCCCCGGCTGTGAACTCGGAGATCGCCCCGAGCGAGAGCTTCGACTTTGCCTTGATAGCCTCGGACATCTTGGACTATGCAGGCGCCATCGGGACCTTCAGCATCGTTGTGGGGCTGCACGAATTGAGCACGAGCATCCCAAGTCTCACACTTATCAACGGAACTGCCAACCAGACTGTAAATTACTCGATCCCCTTCGACCAGATCTACTTGGACGACGTCGAGATCGCCTCCAGTAACATCTCGTCCTTTGAATTGTATGACAATCCGAGCTGGATCTCGTTGGACGGCGAGAAAATCATCGGAACTGTCCCAAATGACGCAGACATGTCGCCTTTCAACTTCACCTTGACGGATGTCTACGCCAACTCGATCTCGGTGCTCTTTGAGATCAATGTTTTGACGTCGTTGTTCACGGTGGACTCGATCCCACAGGTGAATGCCACGTTGGGCGAGTTCTTTTCGTACACCTTGATGGAGTCTATGTTTACAGATTACAACTCCACGACAGTGAGTGCTTCATTTGACGGTGACGACACCGACTGGATCACGTTCCACGAGTCCAACTTGACCTTTACCGGTGAAGTTCCGGACGACTTGGACGACGTGAGCGTGGAATTAGAGGCCCACAGATCCGGTTCTCTCTCCAAGAGAAGTGACAGCGATGACACCATCGGTTTCGAGATCAAAGGTGTCGAAAAGACAAAGACCAGTTCGAAGAAACACTCTTCGTCCTCGTCGTCTTCATCTTCTTCATCCAAATCGTCTTCTACAAGCTCTAGTTCTTCATCTGCTACTGCTCTGGCCACCACTGACCTGTCAACGCACAACGGTTCGAGTAAATCCCACAAGAAGAAAGTCTTGGCCATCGCTCTTGGCGTGCTGATCCCGGTATTCGTGCTCCTGGTGATCCTGATCGTCTTGCTAGTCTGCTGCTGTAGACGCCGGAACAAGAAAGCAGACGACGAGACACACAAATCTCCGAACCAGATCTCCGGCCCTATCTTGGGCAACCCGCTGAACAACCCGAACCACAACGACAGCTCGTCGATGTCCAGTTTCGAAGACACCACGGGCGTCGACGACTCTCCGAAGCGTCTTTCCACGTTGAACGTGTTGAAGTTGGAGAACAAGGACTACGGAGACGACAGTGACGACTCGTCCACGACAAACGTCGAGGAGAAATCCATATACCAAGATCTGTTGCAGACGCAGAGCTCTGACCAGCTAGTGACGGGCAAGGTTCCGAGAAGATCCTGGAGAAGACCGACCCCGAGAGAGTCTGTACAGAGTCTAGACACCGTAGCCACTGAGGAGTTGTTCACAGTGAGAGCCGTAGACGAAGATAATGTCAAGAGACGTAGTGCCATGTCGATGATGTTCTATCCTAATCTGCAACAGCAGAACCTCATTGTGCCCGATGTAAACTCCTCCAACTCGTCTGTGTTGACTCGGGACTCGACAATGGGGAACTTCCAGAGATTGGACAGTGACGGGAACATCTTGTCGATGAACGCTCCATACTCTGACCAGAGATTGAGCACCCGGCAACTGTCGAATTTGGAAGTGTTGCAAGAGGAGTACTTGACTCCGGGAAACCGCCAGGACATATCCAACTCCAATTCCTCACACAATCTCCTGTCGTCCTCTACAACGACATCGATTCCAGACGAGTTCCGTGCCAGAGAGACGTCTTCAGGTGACTTGAAATGGGACCACATCAACGACTCGAATTTCGAGTTTGAGAGTCTGAACAACACTACAATTACACAGAAACAACCACAGACTCTGAGTTCGAGCCGATACAACAGCACAATGGACTTTACACTGCCGAACCTGAGCAATTCTACCCTCATGGCAGCTGCCCCACAGAGACAGCTGTCCACGAGCAGTGCCCGGGCCAGATTGGTGGAGTTCGAGAACCAGAAGAAGCTGTTGAACTTTGAGCCCATCTTGGACAGAGGAGAGGCAAGTGATGAGAGCGAGAGTGCCGAGATCTCATTCATGGTTTAGTTTGATTTAATGATAATGTGCTAATAATAATACTAATATTGACAAAGAACTGTAGAGCTGTAAAGTTCAAGTTATCCGTGGCTTGAGATGTTGGAATCACCAATAGCTATTTTGGTGTGATGCTATGCTGCTTAGGAGACTGAAATGAACTGATGAATGTTGGTTCAATATTAGAAATCATTCATGGTTTGAAAATTGACACTGAAGGCATTCCTGGTTTGATACTTGCGGCACGCTTTTCTTGGTATGATAATGTGGTAATAAGACTAACAATATGGATTTTACTGTGGACTCTGGGCCTGAGTTTTCAAATAATCTGTGGCCTGAAGGTTTAGAAACCCACCACGTGCTATTATGATATGATAATGTGGTATCAAGGAACAAAGGTTAATTGAACTGATGAATATTGGTTCAACTTGACGTTATAAGGTCATTCATGATGTGACACTTGAAACCTGCTGATTTGGTAATGACAATAATTGCTACTAACTGATCGGATTGACAATTGAGTAATTAGTGTTGTTGAACTAATCATATCTGAGATCATACCACTTGCTGCTTTGAACAATTATTTGTGTCTTAACAATAAAGCTGTAATCAGTGTTGTTGAACAAATCATATCCGAGATCATACCACTTCCTACTTTGAACGATCATTTTCCACCAGTTGTTGACTAAAAAAGGAGCACAACTAACTCAACTTGACAAGACAAGACTCAAAACTTCTACGAATTTCGAAACAGCTACCAATTAATAAGACTAAACTATTCGAGAACGAATCAATGTTGGTTCAACTTGACTTGCTCGAAATATTGGGCAGTGTCCTGAGCACGTCTTCTGCCCTCTACATACGACATCATCTCACCATAAGTCTGTGGAATCACACTACAGTAACCTGGATCTTTGTGCTCTGCAGAACGGGCATCTTTAGGCACAAAGAAGGAGTAAATAAACGTTCCGCTCGGTTTCTTTTCGTCCTCTTGGAGATTCTTGATGAAAGTATCAACTTTCACCTGCACCAAGGTACCCGGGGATGACAAGAACTCACGTTCATTATGCGAAAGTTTATTCATCAGAGGCAAGTTGAAATCACATTTGGCAACACTCACAGGAGGCACATCCTCAGCGGGGTCATGGATGTGCTCAGTGTAACACACAGATGCATTCATGAAGAGCACAGATCCTACAGGCACTGGGGCCTTGAAAGTGGTGGAATCCAACGACACAAATCTCGGAGGGGCATGTGAAAAAGCGGCAGATGTACAGTACGCCAATTCAAAGGTCTGACGTAACAAATATCCACCAAAAATCATATACGAGTGTCTGTTTCTGTACTGCGGTTGCATGAACAACGAGGAGTACATCTTTGTGTCTTTCATGAACTGGCAGAATTGGGGCTTTGTCTGGCCCATCTCTTCCAAGACTTTGGAGTTCGACCAGAGCTTGTGGATCAAGCTGGACTCTACAGTGGTTGGAGGATTCTGGTCCAAGGTCTCCAACTTGGCCCTCAACTTCTTTGAGGCATTGTGCGACTCGGCTCTTCTGTAGTCGATCCATTCGGCCTCTGAGGTCGGCAACAACTTGTTGATCGGGAAAGATTTATGCGTTTCAGGGTTTCTGGCTACAAACGTGAAATTGGCAGTGAGGAAACAGTCCTTTTGGCTCAAGGATCCATGCGCAATCTCGTCCGGGATCTGGTGCTCATAGGCGTACCCTTTCACACTGATCTCCATGGACGATCTGCCCGTCCACACGACCGATCCGGCAAGCACAAAGTTGTATTTCTCGATCTCGTCCACTTTCTTCACCATATAGATACGGTCTACGGATGCGGTGACATTTACCGGCTCAGCGGGAGCACAGTGTCTGTAGGCAATTCTCCCAGCCAAGGCATCGAGGTCCTGAAATAACTGGCCGACTCTCAACCGCCCGGCCGCGTTGATATACGAGTCCCGGACCCACGGATCGTCTTTGAAGGGAAGGCTCAAGTATGAGAAAGACTCGCTGGCGGTTTTTTCGCCCACTTCGTACGTCTTGGGGGTCCTGTAGGCGTAACTGTCCAAGATCTTGCCGTCTTTCAACTGCTTTTCACGCTCTTTCAAGGCGTCGCTCCACGTGACTTTGTTCGGAGCAGTTCCGGATTTGAATGCTATGCGCTGGGGATCCAGAGAGTCCAGTAAAATCGTTGCCAGCGCGTCTGCTGCTTCACTGGCGTCAGAAGATCCAGCATGGTTGTCTGGTCTGTGGAAATTCTCGATTTTGCTGGCAGTGGCTTTGAACCGTTTCAAACTGGCGCCGACGGTTCTAGATGGGTACAAAACATTCTGAGATGCTCTTACAGTTCTTAACATGTTGGTTGGTCGAAATCAGGCCAAATGACAGCTCAATGGTGCAGATTCTCTTGATTTATACTCCTTTAGCGTCTAAGATCTATTTGCTGCACTTTTTTTTTCCCTCATTTTTTTTTTATCTACATCTCCGAGCCAAAACACCGTAATTTTTTTCGATTGTTGGCTCCGAGTCGCCCTGCCCCTCTTCTGGGTAGCGGAGGGGAATCGGATTGGATTTGAGGGCGAGATCCACATAGAACCGGATGGATAGCTCGGTTTGCTTCCGCTTAATTTAGTGCGAGCTTTGTAGCTTTCATGCTGTAAAGCATTATCTATGGACTAGTGACAGGCGATGAGGTAACTAGGAAAAAATGTTTCGTTGTCCAATAAAAAATCTTAGGTTGGTAATGCTGGGTAGTGAGAGAGGTTGGTTGATGGTTAGCGGTTAGTGATTCTGGTGGATGGGCCAAGAGAGATCCTATCTAGGCGTGTATATGATAATGGCTCGAATTGGCAACACATAGTGCCGGGATCCAGATAAGCAAAGACCCAACCCTCTCCACTTACCCCTCATCTCCTCAAGAATTTAGTTTTTTGTTGTGCAAACTCAACAATCAGGTAGTGTAGAGATATAGATAGGGCAGATAGATAACGGTACAGAGTAGCACACCTAAAAGGGATCTGGAGACCTGCTTTCGTGCCTTGGTTTGAACACTTATTTGGAGCCCCGGGATCAGCAACCATCCCCACTTGCTCTTTACGTCGAATTGCTCCGCCTTTCCAGGGCCCGAGAATCGCAAAAAAAGTTTTTCCGGTGTCCTGCAATTCTCCGGGACGTTTCTCTCTCCCACGTAAAGTTCAGGAACGGCACATTTTAGGGCTTTTTAGGGCTGTTTGGGGCTCCGAGAACTAAGGGAATAACAAGAGGGGATTTTCGGCGCCCAGTCGACTAGAATCACCAAGTCTATAAGTCCAGGGAATATGTATGGAATACGCTAAACGACTCGCTGCACCGCAGTTGGGAAATGCCAATAGATCAGTTCAACTTTAACTTTCTTACACCGCGCTTGGAAAACATTAACGAAATCCGCTTACACTAACCTACTAATGATACCGATTCTTTCCCCTGTTCGTCGGGCCAAGACTTAGCATTGAATTAAAGTTCGACTAACTCAAATTGTATGGGAACGGAAACCGGAATATCGTTTGCTGGATAATTCCCAAGTCAACTCTGACAACCATCACACCGCATTGCATGGGACAATTTTGACTAAATAAAGACGGTGAGAAAAAAACTTTTTTCTTTGTGAAATTCTCTAGCATACAAGAACAATAAAACTCTTGCGGAAAAAGAAAACTTTTCTCTTCTACATCAAAAAAAAAAACCGTTGGGGCAATATAATCAGCATGCACGCAAAATGAAACACCACAAGGTTGCATTTAAGCATCTAGTTCTTTAATTGTAAAGTGAACTGCCGAACCGATGAGATGGTGTCAATTTGTTTTGCTACATTCATCATAAAAACTGCTGATTTTGGGCGAGGTCTATTCATGCACATGGGGGTAAAGTGACGGGTATTTTTTGAAAGATTGAAATTCACAGCAGACCCAGCACCTAGAAACAGCTCACTTCATTCTTTATCGATTGTCTGACTACTGTAATACACCAGCCAACAGAAATTTTTCACCATTAGTTGGCTGGGATTTGACTCTGTTCTAACGATTCTCAAATCCCTTTGTTCTGCACCTCTTCTCCGCGTTTCAATTCCGTGTGTTTAACACAGAATTTTTTCTATAAGGCGAGACGGTTTAAGGAGGAGCTATAGGTAGTGCAGCTACTGCCACAAAACTGTGAAAAACGTGATTTTGAAATCCACATTATTGATTAAATTAAAAGGGCAAATTTGCAGAGCAACGTTTAAGTTTCTGCAGGTATGTACCTCTGTTTGCCCCTTTTATGTAGGAAAAAGGCATTAAGAGCACTGAAACCGTTTTACGGATATGCATATTTGGGAAACGGAAGAGTACGTAGGATACATGCATTAATAGGAAAACTGTGTACGTTCCGTTCAACGCTGATATGTTGCATTTTTTGTAAAAACAATGTTCCAATTTTTTTTTGAAGCGCAAAACTGTTCAGACCACTCAAACGTTAACTCAAGTGTAACATCCTACCGACGTTTGAAGCGCTGCCACTCGACAGTTACCTTCACAAGTAAATACGTCAAATAGTCTAAATCACTGAAAATCATGACCCTGGATTCCAACTTCGTAAACCTTGGAGGGTGATAAGATTAAACTTCTATTGATAAAGATCGTAGTTTGAGACATCTTTTTTTTAAATTTCTTAAATAATAATTTATTTTCTGATTTTAGGGCGTAACTTATTTTCACAATCTAAGTCACATATTTTTTAAATGAGATTAGCAGTCTTATCAGACTGATCAAAACTTTACTTTTGTTTGCTCGGTTCCTAGAATAATAAACCATCGGCGATTATGGACCGTGTTTGCCAGTGCCGATGAAGACAAGTTGAGAGACTACAACTACGAATGGGTCATCTCAAGTAAAAGCTCAACTTCGAACCAAGTATTAGATCTTGCAGCAGTTGGGGAATAGGACTGAGAAACGTCTCAAAAGTCGTATATTGTCTTACTCTTTGCATTGATACGCATAACCATAACTATGGGGATTTGGGCTATGTGCTAAAAAGTAAAGATAACTATCGTTGATACCAAGCACTATCGGGCTATTTTCCATAGTTCAGAGAAAAGAAACATTGTGGTGGTTATCGGTTTGTATCGATCGCTCAAAACTCAGTGGCCCAATTCAATATATGTGCGTCCGCGATAAAGAAAAAATATTAGGAGAAGATCGACAGTTTGGTCTTTACAAGTTCTTTGTTTCTAAGAACGAGAGCGTAAGAGAGTTAAAGTTGACTGTAAATCACACTTATCAGAGAGGGTATATGCTTGCCCCTTGTACATCAATTTATCAGAACCATGGAGTGATTGTGAATAAAATATGAGGAATAAAATACTTGTGCGACTACCTGTTGGTGTAACTGCATGCACTGTACTGCCAAGAATCAGTTATATTTTGGGGGTTCCGAAGTCATCCATCGAGCTGATTAAAGATGAGTGTTACTAATACCTGCATCGTACACAATAACAAAGTAGTTGGAGCTCTTGATGCTCTAATGCTTATGAAGGGGCCCAGAATTTTACCGCTTCACATTTGACTAACAGTAGTCCTTTCAACGTATAAAATTTGACAATAAAAAAAAAAAAAAGAACCAACGAGCTGTCTATTTTTAAGCAATCCTACGTCTCGTTAAACTTTTACAAAGCAGACAGCTGGGGAACAATTGAAATGGAAACAAAGAATAGGTCTAGCTGGGGAAAGCATTAAAAAGTGGCATCATTTTCTAATCCACATTGTCAAACAAATAATGTCTTGGTATTCAAATTTAATTTGTTGCTGTGAACTGAATCATACTCTAATGGTCTCGTCATATCCTACCCAATAACCACACAGGTACTAAACACTAAACAGATCTTCTCAAAACTGACAGACCTTTTCCAAAAAGAGCGTTGGCTGTCAACACAGAAACTCTAACCTGGGTGCAAAGGGTGCAACTTAAAGATGTGGAAACCACCAAGAGATAACCCAGAACTCACGACAAGGACTAAACACTAAAGTTTAATTTTAATTGCGATGGGGAACGTGGATATTTTGAAAAGATAATAGGAAAAAAGTAAAAGAAAATATGTGGTTGAGAGAGGGACATAAACCGTTAGATTATTAAGTTTTACATATTTTATTAAAATTCGTGATTCGCAAGGAAGACGAAAGCGAAAAAGAGGAGGGGAAGGACTAATTGATAGGCATTGCCCTGGTGTTTATACTTTACTGTTGATCTCAAGATGGTCATCGATGGTTTCAACAGTCAAGCTTTAACCGCTATTACATACTACCGTTTGCGAGTTAGACTTGTTTGGTCAAGAGTTTGATCAGAACTTTGATTTTAGGTGATTTTTGTTAGTTACAGTTTTCGTCTCCGATGAGACTTTTTTCCCCGTTGAGAATGACGGCGGATGTGTGTCTTTGACTTCGATCAAAAATCAAAGATATGATATATGATGTAATAACTTTGAAGGACTATGAACAATGTAACCATGGTTACAAGAATAATACTGGGACAAATTATGTGCCCTTTTTATTAGATCAAGCTTAGCTGCATACATTGCTACATATCACATACATACAAAGCTTTCTTTTTCCAAATCTAAAAGGTCAGGTTGAAAACTGTTTTATTTTTCTAACCATAAAATTAAAAAGAAATTTTCTATTGTGGGCTGAAGTTCAAATTCCTCTGAAAGTGGTTTTTGTGATGTTTAATTCATATAAAGAATTCTAAGAACCCCCTAAATCGTCATTTTCAAACCCATTGATAGACAAATTCACCCATTTTTGATTGTGATAACCACGAAACTCTCGTCACATCATGGACTACTTTGGATCCGAGAGTTATATAAACGCGGGTCTTCCGAAGTTGACCACAATACCCCCAGTGGGATCTGGAGAAGTGGATGGCGTTGCCACAACTAGCAGAACTTCCCAGATCCTGACCCAGACTCAGACTCCAGTGTCATCATCTTCATTTTATCAACCTTCAAATGCATTACCACCGACGATAGACGAAGTTTTATCGGGAAATTCTTTGCTGCCATATACCAGAAACCATTTCCTGCAATACTTGTTACAGAGACACTGCCTTGAAAATTTGGAATTCTACTTGGAGATAGAAAAGTTTTACCAGTTGAGCAACATCGTGGAGAAAGAGTACAACTGGAAATATCTCTACAACAGTTTCATCGAGCCTGAATCTCCAAAGGAGATCAATTTACCTGCATCTATTAGGGACAATTTCGATGTAAATTTCGTTCCTTCAAACCAGTTCTTACAAGAAGCTCTGAAGACTGTATTTGACTATTTACACGAGGCTTATGTCGGGTTTATACTGTGCACTGAGCAGTTACAAATGCAGTTCAAACAGGAGCAAGAACAACTTTCAAATGGGCATCATAAGGTGCATCATCATGACCACTACAGCCATCAGGCACCAATCCTGCGATACAACAGTGGCACTGATACCACGTCATCGTCTAGATGCATCTCACCTTTATCCCCTTCCGATTCCCTGGGGAACACCATTCACCAGAATAACAGTATCCAGGCTGTCGCTGGCGGTGCTAACGGCATCTACGACAACGATTTACCGTTTGACATGAGCGATGACGGAGAAGACATTGAAATCGACTGTGCCGAGTCGGATATTGCCGTAGGAGGAGTGAAGAGTAACGAGGAAGAACATACAATCATCTCCTCAAGTGGAAGAAACTCTTCGGTGTCTTCGAGTCATTCATCATCAAACAAATTCAACTCATTTGTCGGTTCTTTCAAAAATAACGATTCCAACTGGAAGAAACTGGCCAAGAAGTTGAAATGGAGAAGATCTTCTTATTCGTCTAGCGAGTGAGAATGATTTTATTTGCATCTTGCTGTAACTTTTGTTTTATTTAGAGGTTCATATCCATCCTCTGGAGTTTTATATACAGAGATTTCCATCTCTTCATCTTTTTATCGTCATCACCATACCATTCACGATGTTTACGAGGTTGTTATATTACTATATAATTGGTTTAGTGGGGTTTCACCACTATTACTGAAAAGTTTTGATCTTTGACTATTTCACATGTACTCCGCCGGACTATTCGGTCGAAATTTAATCTCACTTCAATCTCATCTCTTTACTAAGCAGGTCGTGCGCTGCACACTCAAATTTAGTGTGCAAAAAGAAAAAATCATAAAAAAAATTCTTATAGGGCATTGCAGATGTAGAAAAAAATAGTTAATAAAAAGGGACATCTCCCCCCCCTTTGATTGTCATTTACCACGGCTATTTGGTTCAACTTTGGCTTCAAGAATAGAAATTTCCACGGCACAGTTGCACATTCATTCAAGAAGCACCAAACACACATACTCAAGATTCAGACAGAAAAGAGTGAATATATGGCGCCATCAGTGATTTCCGATCCAAGCAAAGCTATCGAAAATTACATATATCGTCATAATGAGGAATTTGCCAAATCCCAGGCAGATCTAGTCCCGATATCTCACAAGAAACATAATAAGTTGTTCTATGCCTTACCAATAGAGTTATTTAACGTCATAATAAGCCATGTTTATTACGGAGAAGACCCAGAAAGTGTCACGGCATCGTTAGACGAGTTCAGCAAATCTGTGACCCCCGTCAACAAGTTGTTCAACAGGATCGCCACCCCGCTCTTGTACCGATACTGTGTCTTTACGAGACCGAATTCGTTCCATCAGTTTTTGCAAAACTTGAACAAAGATCCACTGTTGGGGTTGCACGTTCACACTTTGGATTTCATGGAATTTACATCTATAGGCTTGGGAAGAACTGGGAAGATGAACCAGGAAATCCAAATGTTGACAGACCAAACTATTTTGCAATGTCTCGAGAGAACCCCATTTTTGGAAGAGTTCTTGGCATGTGAAAGTATCGACACAGATATCGACTTGAAGATCTTGGAGAAGTTGTTTTGTCATTTAGACCGTTTGAAAACTGTGGATTTCTGTGGGGCAACGAATCTGAAGTTTGTACAGTCATTCGAACAGTTACAACTCCACAAGGAGAACGGTGTTGAAAACTTGTCTTTCCATGACTGCACCAATCTCATGCCTCAAGTGTTTGTGAACATCTTGCCCTGGATGCCACACTTGAAAAAATTGGATTTATCACATACTTTGATCTCTCTGAAGATTTTGAATCAGCATTTACACAGCCAACTGAGATTAACTCATTTATCGTTAGCCCGTTGTACCAATTTGACCACGAGAGAGTTAATGGAGTTTTTGATGCACCACGCAGCTGCAAATGAAGGTACTTTACAGTGGCTAAATTTACAGGTGGACTCTTCAAATGTTTCTCCTTTGAATTCTACCCAGTTGTCCATCTTGTTGAAGAACTTGAACGCCCCAGATTTGCTGTATTTGAACTTGGGTGGATTGCCAATCATGGATCTGCATCTCCAAGTGATTTTGAACAAGTTCCCGAAGTTGCAAAGCTTGGGACTCTCAAACAGTCAACTATCATTGCAGGAAATTATCGATTTCTTGACCAGATCGTCTTTTGCGTTGAAACAGATCGATTTGAGTGGTTGTAAGAGTATCACCAAGTGGACTGTAGATCATCCTGGATTGCTCAACGCATCCAATTCGTTGGAAGCAATTGAAGTCTCAAACAAGATCTCTGATGATTTGCCCATCAACATTATCACACCTCTATCGTGTTGGAAAGTGTATGATAACAACCGCTCATCCAGAAGATCGTGGGTTTACAAAGTTTCAGAGACTGAGAGGAACAAGGTTATGAAAAATCCGGGCTATGACAGCGATATGATCAACAATTTGACGTTTTACGACATGAAAACCGGCAAAAAGATCAAGAATAAGATTGTCAAGCCTAGTTTTTTGAAATATGCGTCCAAAAAGATCAACTGTTCCCGAGGATTCTACGACGACGGTGACGATAAGTCTGTGTTTCCAGTGGAGTTCAGCGAGAGGGGTATCTACAAGTATTACTCTTTAAACAAATGATTGCAGTTTACGATGATGATAATCACGATGATGAAATGATGATGATGTTGTATAATTTATTGACAGAGAGCCGGTTTAGGTTACCGGTATGGTTCTCATATGTTTAGCATTGATTTTGTACTTTAATATGCATTTATTTATGGCATGTAATGTTTTTCAGTAATTGGAAATGAGCAGCCGTGGTCAAGCGAATATTCGACGACCTGTATCAAGTTGAACGGCGCAGACCTGTTCTGTAAATCAAAGGACACTGGCATTTGCTGAGCCTTAGCTTGTCTATAAATCATGGTCCTATCACAACACCCCAGTATTACCTAAACCGGCAACTACTGACGCGTGCAATTTTTCTTTGGCTTTTGCTGATCTTTGAATGGCTAGGCAAGATTCTACCGTAGTACACTACCTGGAAAGCGCAGCAAACCTACCATAGCTCCACATGCTCCGAATCTCCCATCTGGCCAACCCTGATCCAACTCTCACCGTTCCATCATATTCTATTCTCACCTTCTCTACCTGGTCCCTAGCCCAAGCACATCTATTACCCGGTCTTTGAAGCGAAAATTTGTCTCAATTTGGGAATGTTTACAAATTGTTTGTTTTTTTTGTTTATGTTTTCACAGAAAAAAACCATTTCCTGAATTGCAAGAATTAAATCAACCATCTTGAGTTACAACAACTGGACAAAAGTCTTGAGAGTATCGTTGAATCAAGAGAACAGGTCGTATCATGAGAGAAATCGTAAGTGCAGATCGAAGAGAGTAGTTAAAAGAAATTTCAGAGAGCGAAATAGGAATCAAATCAGGGAAAGGAGCGTTGAGAGATTCAGATTCATCGAAAAAGCGTACAGAAACAGATCCATGTACACATCGATCGTGGAGAGGAGACTCAGTAATTAGAACCAGATCATCAGCGTCATAATATCATCACAATATCGTCATACTGACAACACGACATCATCATAATATCATGATTTCGCAACATCATCACCACATCACTATATCAGCATCATAACATCACCACATCACTATAACATTATAACCTTATCACTGAGACATCACTACAACATCACCATTTTACTCTGTCATCATATCACCATTTAAACTCATCATTTCGCGCAATAACATCACTATATCATCATTCCGCCCAAAATTATCTCCTACCACTGAAACCGAATTATTTCCATCTATGATCAATACTAACCATCAATCTAGATCCATTTATCCACTGGTCAATGTGGTAACCAAATCGTAAGTTCATTTGTCCACATACTAAACTCATCAGCTGTACTAACAATGATAGGGAGCTGCTTTTTGGCAAACAATCTGTGGTGAACACGGCTTAGACGCCGAAGGTAACTACCACGGCGAGGATGACGTGCAAAAATCCAAGTTGAACGTCTACTTCAGCGAAGCCAACAGCGGTAAATACGTTCCAAGAGCCGTCATGATCGATTTGGAGCCGGGAACCATCGATGCAGTCAGATCCTCGACCCACGGTAACTTGTTCAGACCTGATAACTTCATCTATGGACAATCTTCCGCAGGTAACGTCTGGGCTAAAGGTCATTACACCGAAGGTGCCGAATTAGTCGACTCTGTATTGGATGTCGTCAGAAGAGAGGCCGAAGGTTGTGACTCTTTACAAGGTTTCCAAATCACACATTCCTTGGGTGGTGGTACCGGTTCCGGTATGGGTACTTTGTTGATTGCCAAGATCAGAGAAGAGTTCCCAGACAGGATGATGGCCACGTTTTCTGTCGTTCCATCTCCAAAGACCTCTGACACCGTCGTCGAACCGTACAATGCCACTTTGTCTGTCCACCAATTGGTCGAAAATGCCGATGAGACTTTCTGTATCGATAACGAAGCCTTGTACGATATCTGTATGAAGACTTTGAAATTGCCTCAACCAAGTTACGACGAGTTGAACCATTTGGTCAGTTCTGTCATGTCCGGTATTACGACGTCCTTACGTTATCCAGGTCAATTGAACTCGGATTTGAGAAAATTAGCTGTCAACTTGGTCCCATTCCCAAGATTACATTTCTTCATGGTTGGTTATGCCCCATTGACCTCTTTGGGTTCACAATCATTCAGATCTTTGACTGTACCAGAATTGACACAACAGATGTTTGACGCCAAGAATATGATGGCAGCTTCAGATCCAAGACACGGTCGTTACTTGACAGTTGCCACATTTTTCAGAGGTAAAGTCTCAGTCAAGGAAGTTGAAGACGAGATGCATAAGGTTCAAACACGAAACTCGGCTTATTTCGTCGAATGGATTCCAAATAACGTTCAAACTGCTGTTTGTTCAGTTCCTCCAAAGGGTCTTGACATGTCTGCTACGTTCATTGGTAATTCTACTTCGATTCAAGAGTTGTTTAGAAGAGTCGGTGATCAATTTAGTGCCATGTTCAGAAGAAAAGCTTTCTTACATTGGTACACCAGTGAGGGTATGGAAGAAATTGAATTCTCAGAAGCTGAATCTAACATGAACGATTTGGTAAGTGAATATCAACAGTATCAAGATGCAGGTGATGATGATGAGGAATTGGATTATGCCGATGAAGCTCCAATGGAAGAAATTTAAACTAATTTTTCCCCCACTGTTTCTTCATATGCTCTAATAATAACCATCCAACCATTATACCCTTTGTTTTGTTTCTTGTGCTGGCGAGATTTGTTTTATCTTCGTTTTTTATACCAACCATATAACCCAATCTATACTATATAAATTATACTCTGTTATTGTGGTGATGTTACTAATAAGAAGCTAGAAATTTCTGCTCAAGTTTTGCCTATTCGGTCCGGTACATTGAATACGGCTGATATTCAGAATTCCCAATAAACTAAGTATGATATTTTTGACTAATTACCGAATCCGCTTGATTCCTGCTTCACCGGATTGCAAAAATTATGTGCGTCGGCTACAACTAGACAGATTAGATCCGAGACACGATTATAATTACCCGACTGAGACATCCTGTCCGACAATCGACGGTCGATTCAGCGATTTTGGGAAGCTGCACCGAAACGGATGCTAATGGCATAATAGGAAGCCTTCGGATCTTGGACTTTAATACTTTTCTCGCACGAGTCGCTTACATTCGGCAAATAAATTTTTTCGGAAGATTTAGCATGAGAAAACGAAAGAGAGGCGTTAGTCAGATTGTCATATGCGGGTCGAAAGTGGGAAATTGGCCATCCGAATGTGTCATGGTAAGGCTTATATATAAGTGGGACTGCTGACTCTTGAACAGATTTTGACTGGTACAAGCACCATGGTTTCGAGTTTCAGTACAGTGGTAAAACCGTTTTTCTGTGGATTGGGGGAGTTTTTCATCCCTTCTGTGAATAATGAGCACAAGAATAAAAATACATTGACGCCATTGGCATCGGTGGTGTCGGGTCAGTTGAAACACAGGAGATCCGTTCATGGGACACAGCAAGAAGCTCTGAGCACACCAAAGAAGACGAAACTGCATAAAGTGATAACAAGATCCGATATGATGAGGGTGCGGCTAGAGGATGAACAGCCTCATAGACACGATTCCCGTGGGAAACGTCACCGGAACCACAGAGACAGCACACTTTCACCGGATTCGAAGTTCTCAGTGCGTTCAGAAACCTCACAACTGCTCTCACCAGAAAGACCAATAAATACAGAAGAAGAACAGAATAATGCGCTTATAGTGCAAGAGTATTATCCCTCTTCAGAGCTTCTACAGGTGCCTAACCGTAATTCGAGATCCAATATCTCCATGTCGTCTACAGATGAGTACCACGTTGTCTTTGACAGTGGACTGGGCTACACTCCGGGATTCAACTGATCAACCGATCAAGGCTTGTCTGCACCTCGGAAGCTTGTATATGTGAATAGGTAGGCAAAAAGCTTGTAAGTACCGATTTAAATGCGAGGATTTAAAATAAAAAGCGAAAAAAAATATTTGTAGAATTTTGAAGAATTTTAAAGGGGGAAAAAAGAATGAAAATATCAAACGCATCTTAGATTTAGATCTATCTATCCCTAATCAGCACACTCATCAAATGCCATTTGGACAAGGATTCTTATCACAGGTTAAACACCACTATCCTGCTACTCCAGTGAAATTGGCCAGTACCAGTTCCCTGGATAAATCATATGCGGTCAAAGATATCATCAACCTGTCGGCGCCTGAATTCCAAGATGGAAATACATCAGTTTTGAACCCCTTACTTTTCAATGGCCATTTACAAACAGCGTATCTGGCCGCTGGAAACTTTGACAAAATCGACCAAGTCCACTATGGGCGTGTATTGTTAGAATTTCCCGACGGCGGATCTGCTACACTGGATTACGTCATCTCCAAAGAGCTCTATGAACAGCATGAACACGTTGGCAAGCTCCCGCCACGGACGAGATTCCTCACTCAGGACGAGCTTCTGGCGCGGGAAGGCAAGAACTCCAAGCCGATCATCTTGATATTGCACGGATTGAGTGGCGGCAGTTACGAGAGTTATGTGCGTTGTTTGGCGTCACGCTTGGACTCGGATGAATTTGAAGCCGTGGTTTTAAACTCTAGAGGCTGTTCAAGGTCGCAGCTCACGACGCCGCAGTTGTTTTGTGGATTCTGGACCGATGATGTCCGATTCTTTGTTAACGAATTGAAGTCCCAGGCCCCTTCTAGACCCATTTACGGTGTCGGGTTCTCTTTGGGTGCCACTATTTTGTCCAACTACATCGGCCAAGAGGCGGACCAGTGTGGCTTGACTGCTGCCGCTGTGTTGGGAAACCCATGGGATATGACCGAGTCTTCGTACATGTTACACCGTTCGTGGCTTGGCAGCTATCTCTACAGCCCGGTGATGGCCAAGAATTTGAAAAAATTGCTCAAACACAACTTCGATCTTCTCTCGACGAATCCTAAATTTGTAGAGGCATATGAGAAAGATTTCGACAAGATCAAGACTTTGAGCGATTTCGACAACCTGTTCACGTCGCAGATGTTTGGATTCAACACTCTGTACGAGTACTACAGACACCTGTCACCTGTGAACCGTCTCTTGAGCATCCGTGTTCCGACTTTGATCATCAATGCCTTGGATGACCCGATTGTAGGCAGCGAGTCTCTTCCGTATCAAGAGGTGGAGAAAAACCCGTATGTCACGTTGCTCACCACTACATATGGAGGCCATTTGGGCTGGTTTAAGACCGACAACGAAAGATGGTATGCCCAGCCACTTGTAAATTACTTCAAGAGCTTCAACTCGTTGGTTAAATTGGATCCTAAGGGGAAACTGCAAGTCCTGGACGAGGGAGATTTGCCTAACAGCAACTGTTTCGAAGTGGACAGGTTGAACATGACCAAAAATCCTTATAACAGTACTTTATAGATGTTTTGGTCAGATTAGTGTCTAGATTTAGACATGATACAGATATCGTTATTACTTGGATCTGCAATTTTGACACTACAGACAATAATCTCCAGAGATATAGATACCAACACAAACATAGACATAGAATGGTGCGTTTGATACTGCCGCCGAGATACCAAAGAGACCATCTATAGGTAAGAGTATGCTATAGACACTCACAGCTCGGGAGATACACAGATAAGTAATAGTAGTGAAGAGTATCCTACAGATTTTTCACTTAGATGTTACATAGAAAATTATAGTACCCTACAATACCCTAGCCACACTGCCATAGATCCCGATACTCTCATTCTAGATGTCCGTTTTCGGTATCAACCCCACCACAGATTTACAATACCGCTTCACAGATGACAATGCTCAAGACATCAAAGAATACAATAGCATAAAGACAAATTTCATACAATAGATCTACATACAAAAAATGCCAATGGCTAAGAAAAATTTCATGTCAGGAGTACTTTTCGAAATACAAATCGCAGAGCACCATGAAGCCAGGGAGTTTTTATGCGATATTGGCCACTTTGCTGTGTTCTAGACCTGTTTTAGCATCTCCCGGGGACCAGTTGGAAGAGTTTCAGAACTGTGTGAAGAAATGTGACTACTTGACGTGCGATTCCAATAACAGGTACGAATTCAGCCGGAAAGAGTTGAGGTTGTTGAGCAGGCAGCAGAACCAGTACAGCTTATTTGACGAAAATGGACCGAACATATGGTTGAAACTTCTCGGATGGTCGTGTTACGAGAATTGTGACTACCAATGCCAGCGCATAGTGACGAAATTCCGTGAGCAAAACGGAGAAGAGATCTACCAATTCCACGGTAAATGGCCCTTTGTGAGGGTCTTGGGGATCCAGGAATTGTTCAGCACGTTGTTCAGTATCGGGAATTTCGTGCCGCACTACATCGGGTTCCACAAATTGAAGAAAGAGTTGGCGAGCACCACGAATTCGTACGAACTCAAGGTCTTGTACTCTGCATACTTGATAATTCTGTGTGTGACGATGGGCGCTTGGGTGTTTTCCACGATATTCCACTTCAAAGACACCTGGAATAGAGAGAAACTCGACTACTTCTTTGCTGGTGCAGCGGTGTTGTCCGGTTTCTACGCTATCTGTGTCAGAGTGTTCAAATTCTTCTTGAAACAGAACGACGCAAAGAGAGTGGTGTTGGGCACTGTATGTGTCTTGCTCTACATCTACCACGTGACCAGGTTGACTCTAGACTGGTCTTACACCTACAACATGCAGGCAAACGTCTTTTTCGGTGTGTTGCAGAACGTGCTATATATCTACCATGCGATCAGATCGTACCTAGACTTAATCCCTCTGCCGAGACAGCCCCTAAGATATTTGGCCAACAGGGAGTACAACTGGACTTTGACGCCCATACTTCTCGTGCTGTCGGTCTGTTTCGGCATGTCGTTCGAATTGTTCGACTTCCCGCCTCTCTTTGACCTCTTGGACGCACATGCCATCTGGCATTTCGTCACCATATGGCCACTGTTCTTCTGGTACGACTACATGATTGCTGATGTCGAGAGCTTGAAAGAGCTGAAATATGAATAAACCAAAGGCTGTATTACGATATGCTGATGCTGATGCTATATAGAGCTATAATTACGATTCCTCTCTCACGCTTAACAACGTGTTGGCTCTCTTTGGAAGAATAAAACTGGGGCTCCTCGTCAAGCCATACGGATTTGGCTGCGTCACGATCCTCTCTCTTGGAGATGAGCCCTTGATGTTGACAAAGTCCTCGATGTACACCAAATTGCTGGTGGCTTCGCTGTGGACACTGAGCTCTCTTGAGACTTTGAAACTGTTCAGCCTCTTGACCGAGAGTTGTCTGTCAATGACCGAGTTTTGCCTAGTCGGATAGTAGGATGACTGGTATGTCGAAGACACCATGCTAGGAGTTCTAGAGCTGGAGTTGTGCAACTCGTTGATCAACTCATCGTCATATTCGTCATCGTATGAAGATATAGATGTAGCAGAACTGTGGTTACCGTTCAAGGTGTCAGTCTCGAAACCGTCATCTTCGTCTTCGTCGTCATCTTCATAGTCGGAAATGATCGTCTCCAAGACACTCTCTCTGGTCCTAGGCACAAACTCTTCCTGCTCTACAGTTGGGGTTTCTTGCTCTATAAACTCGTTTCTAGAGTCCTTGAACTCGCTGATCTCTAACTTGAGCTGGATCCTGCTCAGAACAGTCTTCTTCAAGTAATGCGACCACATCTTGTTGATCAAAGCCTTGTCGAACTCTTCTCCAGTGGAATCTCTTGGATACAACCTATCGTAGTACGCAGTGTCCAAATTCGGAGTAGGATATGCCGTTATGTTTTGCGCTGGTTCAGCTGCCACCTTCAGATCTTCTTCCTCCGGAACACTTTCCAAAGTTGCCGGTCCTTCTGAGAGAATCTCTTTGGAAAGATTCGAGAGATCCACCAAACTCTGTTCTTTGGTCAAATACGTACTCAAGTTTGTCTCTCTCTGTCCTTGACTAGCTGCTGGAATTGTATACAAATCTCTCTCGTGGAGATCGTAAGTGGTTTGGAACGATTTCAACATGGTATTGGACCTCTTTAATGTGATCTGTGGTCTCTTTTCATTGGACTTCTTGAGCCCATTTCTTCTCTTGAAAGCCTTTTTCCTCACTATGTTTCTCCATCTCATGACCCTGTGCGTAAACTTGACGCATTTCTTCAGCAAACGCGACAACCAACCCTCTTTATGTTTGATGGCATTGGATCTTCTCAATGTGGACTGTTTCGAGATCGCCGAGCCCCTTTCGGTATTTTTCAACGTGAGCTGCGATCTCATAGAGGGGCTAGTCCTAAACTGGCGCATGCTTGGAGATCTCGATACAAATTGATCAAGAGTCCTGTGGCTTGGGGAGTACTGTATGCTGATAGTGGAGTTCATTTTGGACATCTTGGTGTCTTTCACCAGAACGCTCATCTTGGAAGACGAGTACAGAGAGGCAGATAAGGACGATCTCAGGTCGTGAAATTGGTCGGTATTTCTGAACAACTCTGAGGTGTTCAAAGTTCCGCCGTCTGAAGATGATACAGATATCTTTGTCAAGTCCCTGAAGTTGTTGTGTGTATTGGATGGGTTGCTGGAAATCTCTGAGAAAGTCGCTGTGTAGTTATGGGTTCTCACTTCGTTCATGTCGCTACTAGAGACATTGGGGAACTCAAACAGTAATTGAGAACCCCCAAATGACTCTGTCTTTTCTCTTTTGTGCGATAATGATGAATTTGACATGATCTGTGAATCTGGCTATGTGGTTGATAAAACAAAACAAAACCTTCCCCCGCTGACTATATATAGAATTTCCAGACATGGCTGGAGATATTGATCGACACAGATCGAGTGATCTGAAAAAAAGGGGAGCGAAAAAGATGGCTGGAGATTGAGCCGCACGGATTTTTTTTCATATTTTTAGCACAGAAAAATTTGAAAAAGAGAGATGCGATGAGGTAGTATTAGGCATACCCAGCAACAGCGCTTAGCAACAGCACCCACAACGGCACCCATAATGCAGCTTATAGGAGCGTTTGTCGACGATGGCAATGATATGGACAGATACTACGAGGAACTCGCGCCCACCAAGAGCTCTTTGCCCTTGGAACTGAAAAAGTACTGGGCAGACAGGTATGTGCTATTCAGGCAGTTCGATGAGGGAATACATCTCACACCGGAGTTGTGGTACTCTGTGACGCCCGAAGATGTGGCGGTATTTGTGGCCAAGTTCATAAGGGACTGTATTCCGGATGCTCGGGTGGTTATGGACTTGTTCTGCGGTGGTGGTGGCAACACGATCCAATTTGCAAGGTTTTTCAAGAGCGTGATAGCAGTTGACTACAACGAGATCAATTTGAAATGCACGCTACACAATCTGCGCGTTTACAACATTGGACGGAAAGTGGAACTGCTCAAGTACGACTGGGCGCAGACCCACACTGCCCAGGGCCAAAAATTGCTCCAGCAACTCCATTCTAAAGTGGATGTAGTGTTTGCCTCGCCCCCATGGGGTGGGCCACTGTATTCTCTGCAAAAAAGCTACGATTTGGCTCAATTGCAGCCGCTTCCCTTGGAACAGCTCTTGGAGACATGCTTCCTGATCGCAGACAACGTGTGCTTGTTTTTGCCCCGTAATTGCGACCCGGACCAACTCCAGCAACTGACAGCCGCACTCAATAAACCCAAGTGCAAGCTCTTGTATGTGCACCACATGGGGAGACTCAAGGGCATCTGCGCATTTTGGGGCGATGGATTTTTTTTCTAAGCGAAAATGGAAAAATTTCCGCGCAGCTGAAAAATGAACTCATCGATTTTGATTTTAGATAGACGTGGATGGACACGAGTGCAGAGGACGTGGAGTTTCACAGGTGGCACAAGCGTCACAGATCTCAAAAAGTGGATAAAGTTTACAATCTTTGTAGCATCAGCCACCAAGAGTTGTACTCCGAGACGTGACTACCGAATTTGACCATCTCGAGCCTCGGAAGATGGGCCCGGAATTCCACTTCAAAGTGCCCACTCCAGACGTCTGTGAAGACTTGAAGTTCTTCGCCAAGTTGATCTACATCATCACAGGGTCATGTGACTTGGACTGGGACTCATTAATAGAGATTTGCGTGCCCATTTCGCGGATCGCTGGGTACCTGTCGATCGTGTGCTGGCTCTTTGCGCAACTTCCCCAGATCATCAGGAACCACGAACGCAGATCCGTTGAAGGTGTTTCCTTGGGATTTCTCACATGTTGGGCAGCTGGCGATTTCTTGAACTTCAGCAGTTGTCTCATGACCAGAGCAATGGCATTCCAGGTGTTGCTATCAGGGTACTACTGCATTATCGACGTAATTATCGGGGCCCAGTATTACTACTACTCGCACTACGCTATAAGACATCCACAGCTGAGGTTGAAGAGAAACCAACGCCTCAAGAACTTCAGTAGCCCGAACTCCATGTTGAGACACCGCTTGAAGCAGATAAATAACCCACATTACCACGAAATAGACACCGACCAGGACGGCATACCCACGATTCCTCTGACGCATATCGAGATCCCAAAGACAGGAATTGCGAATACTGCGAGTTCACCTTCAGACCCCCGGTCATCTTCATCAACTTCTTCATTTCTTCCGAGATCGAAACCGACCAGTTTCTCACAAATGGTGTCATCTAGTTTCATCATGGGTTTCAGCAAAGTCCAAGGCGCCCCTATCGACGCCACATCACCATTAAACACCGTGGATCTCTCAAATGTCGAGGAAATAGGCCGTATCCTATCCTGGACCTGCACATGTCTCTATCTCTCATCTAGAATTCCGCAGTTGATCACCAATTATAGACAAAAAACCACAAAAGGTGTATCGATTTTGCTCTTTATGGCTCTGTTAACTGGAAACACGTTGTACTCGATCTCGTTGGTGTTGTCGGAAGACGCCTTGGTCGGAGGAGATGTCACGACGGATTTTTGGAGACGTGAATTGAGTTACTTCTTGGGTGCGTCACTCACAGTGGTGTTTGACGTCATGATGCTTTACCAATGGTACATCTGGGACTACAACAGACCACGTAGGACTCCCAGATCGAGAAGTGGTCGTATCGCTCATCCACAGATCCTGCCTGTACATTCGGATCCGATCTCTTTGAACGACTCGAATGGTGCCGCAAGATCTCCAGTGGTGATGCTCTCGCCAAAACATGCCAGAAAGCTTTCGGAATTACAGCCCTTATCACCACAGGACTTTCTCATAGACTCGTATCTAGGGCAAAAACAGGTCAAGGAAACCGATAGGAGACATCCACGGTTCGCATCTCGTGTTGGCAGTTATGGCAGCTCGAACCAATCAGCATAATTAAAGTCATTTCAGCGTATACCTTCATTGCATCTTTCATTGAAACAGTTTTTATTCACTCAGTCATGCATGTAGTGAACATAGTATGGTGTCTATAGAACGTTCACAGTGTCTGTTAATCATAAAAGAGTTCTATGTTTTTCATTCAGTCATCTTTATGGTAAAATGTTTGCACATCCCCCAATTTCTATACCGTTTTGGTTTTACCAATCCACCCAATTATTGTGCGAATTACATCACAACTTTCACTAGATCTCCTTACCAATATTTGATTATCTATAGATCCAGTAATACAGTATAGTGCCATTATAGCATTTATTGCACCAAGCCAGCACGGTGTATACTCCGTTCATCCAGCGATTGATAGTGACTACTATGGTACTGCGTCGAGACCTTTTTGCATCTCTCTGTACGTCACTTTGAACGCCGATCCCCTCATCTATTTAGCAACGTTCATCAAACACATCCTATCTATCAATGTGGCCTGTCCCATTTTGGGGGTTAGGTCGTGCACCCCAATCCAATAAATACGATTCCTAATTCGGTAAATCATCTCGAGAAAGGTAAACAAAAACTTTTTCTAACGTTATCAATCTCTAGAGATCGAGATCAGATTGGATATCAACACGAGCGGCACAAGAGCGAGGCCAACCCAGAGAACACCACATCAAAGCATCACTAAAGTACCCCAACGCACACTCCATAATCTCGCCCACCAAAATTCACTTTATCGCTTTCTTCACGTCACCCGCGATACCACAACCCTTTAGCCTTGTTTCAAAAGGTAATTTCCACCCAGACACGACATTTTGGTCCAAAATTGCCCGGAATTGCCCCAAATTCTCCCAAATCGCCCTAAAGTCACAGCCAGGCATTGACAATTACTCAAAATGTTCTCAAACTCCCAAGCGCCTTCGAGAATACGCGCCCAAACACCGACAAGGACCTCACGATTGACTGCCAGTAGTCCCACACCGACAAGACCAAATTCGTCACTTTCTCGACCAATCAGACCAGCTTCTTCCATGTCAGTACGCTCCTCTATAAGAGCCGGTCCTTCAGCCACCTCGGCCGCGTCTACGCCATCCACGAGATCCGGATTCACGACACCGAGCAGACCTGCGAGTTCTATGAGCAATTTCCGGCCAACGACACCTGCTTTCATGTCGCGGAGTTCAGAGCAGGCATATTGTGGCACCGTGAAAGTGTCAGTGAGACCGAGACCTTTGCCGGGGCATTTGCAGCCACACGGCTGGGAACTCGATGCACAGAGCAACACCATTACGACAACAGACTTGGGAGAGTTCCAATATGACCATGTGTACGACCCACTCTCTAGCAATCACGATGTGTACCACCAGACGGTGAAACCCGTCATTGACAAGTGTATTGACGGGTTCAACGGCACGATATTCGCTTACGGAATGACCGGGAGTGGAAAGACGTACTCGATGCAGGGTTCTGATTATGAAGCTGGTATCATACAGCTTGCAGTGAATGAGATTTATGGAAAGATAGAATTCGAACGGGCAAAAGAGTACACGGTTTCGTTGTCGTATTTGGAGATTTATAACGAGAAATTGTTCGATTTGTTGAATCCAGACACCTCCATTGCTCTAAAGACGTCTCTGTTTAGTTCTACAATCTCTTCTGCTGCCTTGAAAGACGACATCAAGATAAGAACCGACCCAGTGCAAGGGGTGAGTGTAGTAGGGTTGCATGAGGTCACTGTAAACTCTCCAGACGAATTGTTGTCCCATATATCTAAAGGTGACTCGATAAGGCGCACAGGAGGCACGGATTTCAATGCGAGATCGTCCAGATCACATGCCATCGTAATGATCCGGTTGAAATCACAAGACCTCGCCTCCGGTGTCGAGAAATTCTCCACATTGAGTTTGTGTGACTTGGCAGGTTCAGAAAAGGCCACCACTCAGCAGGAAAGGCGTAAAGAAGGTGCCTATATCAACAAGTCGTTGTTGGCATTGAGTACTGTGATCTCCAAATTGAGTGCGCAGTCCTTGAACAATAGCTCCACTGGAAGTGCTGTCGCTAGAACGCATATTCCTTACAGAGACTCGAAATTGACAAGATTGTTACAAGGTTCTCTCAGTGGGTCTTCGGTGATCAGTATCTTGTGTACGATCCATCTATCGGCAAATGCTGCTCCTGAAACCGTAAACACGTTGAGATTCGCAGCCAGGGCTAAAAATATCCAGCTCACCGTCAAGAAAAACGAGACTATGGGGTCTGCTATAGATAAAGACAGACTCATCATGAAATTGAAGACCGAACTTGAAAAGTGCAAAAAAGATCTCCAATTGCAGAACCAACAATCTACACCTTCGGTGCTAACGAAGTCACGTAAAACGTCACAGAACTCTTCCACTTCGTCTCTTTCCTCTGTCTCGACAATCGATAACCAATTGAGAACAGAGTACAACCAGCTAGAACTGGAAAACAAGATCTTGATGGAGCAAGTGGAACATTACAAGAGACTAAACGATTACTCGAGATTGAACTCAACAATGGTCAAGAATGAACATTTACAGACTCTTTCAGAGCTAGATGTAAAGAGTTATCCGCATATGCGTGACGTTGTCATTGGACTCGAGGATTTTTACAAGAGGCAAGTCATTGAAATCGAAGAGATGTCGTCATATATCAGTCATTTAGAGAACAAATTAAAAAAATCCGAGGTGAATTCCAGTGGGTCCATGAGCAGTTTGATCAAAGACCAACAAGAGGAATTGCTCGAATTGCGTGAACAGTTGACTTCTAAGGACTCTATTATCAAGGCATTGAAAAATTCCAACAGGATCAGGGACTCGTTGGACAAAGTTCCAACGTTGTCGGCAAAGAGGTCGGATGAATCCATGCGTAGCTCTGCAGACATTTACTCCGATATGAACCTCTCATCGGAGATGAACTCGAGTATAGTGATGACGTCAGATGACACATTCACTAATGGAGCTTTGAAACCGATCAACGACTACAAATTGAACCAGTTGAACTCCTCCCCGCCTCTGAAGCATTTAGATGTTGAAGATGCTTGGTAAGACAATCAATAACAAAGACAGAATTTTGATATAAGCATCTACAAGTTGAACTTGGTGAGATACAGACAATTGCAAAGAAATGGTTGGATATGTTTTGATTGGTTATATATATAACTTGAGACTCTAATTTGATTTCGTCGTAAAAACTCGTCACTGATCACTGATTGAATTGAAAAATACTCATAAAAAAATAAAAAAGGGGGTTAGGAAAAGTAGGTATTGTAAAAAAGGAGCTTAGACAGCTTTGGCCAATCCAACGGCATCCTTACCAATGTCGTAGATCGAGTAGTACTTTCTCAAGAAGGCATCACCGATGATGGCCATTGGACCAATAGGAGCTGGGAAGTCCATTGGAGTGAAGGCAGAAATACACGAGCCACTGACTTCCAAGGTGTAGTCATATGGAGTGATGGTGAAGTTGTAACCGGCAAGAGTAAAAGTCAAATCTGGCAAAGAGTCTCTCTTTTCACAGTCGACAGAATACTGACCGGACCAGCCCTTCTCGGCACCAATCTCCGAGTTCAAAATCTCTGCAATACCACTTGGCAATGCGATCAAAGAGGTTCCGGTGTCAATGGCAGCCCCAGTTTTCTCCAAAGTAGCATATTCGTCTCCAAGCCCAATACCGTTCAATTCAACTTCCCAGTAGGCCTTTCTTCTGACAGGCAACCAGGTGACCTTTCCGGTGAATTTGGAGTCGTCGTATCCACCAAATGTGGCCTCACCTCCGTCCTCGGACTTGGCAGTGTCGCCCAAGTAGAAGGCGAATTTCTTCTCGTCCAAGAGACCTTGGTCAATGGCATTGTAGATAGGAGGGACAATCTTGTTCACAGAGATAGTGTCATAAGCCAAACCCAAAATACCGTCGAACTTACCAAAGGCAAAAGCCAAGCCTGGTTCCGAGGTGGCCTCAGCAAAGAGCTGGTTTGGAATGGCCAAGTCTCCCAAGGTCAAAGTGTCACTCGAGACGTATCCCTCCATGGAACCTGAACCATACTGGATGGAGAACTCCGAGCCGTTGGATTTATAAGTCGTGGAGGACTCATGGTCGTATTTGCTGTGCAAATAACAGGCCAATGAAGAACAGTCGGCACTTGGGACCCACAAATTCGACGACCCAGTGTCCAAGATAACCTTGAAAGTCTGCGCTGGAGTTCCCAAGGAAATCTCGGTGAAGTATTGCGCATTCAAGTAGTTGGTCAATGGGGTGGAATGACCACCTTTACCGCTTTCGAGGAATGGCACCTCGGCTAAAGGCTGTTGGTTCTGTTTTTCCCACAACGAGACATATTTTTGCTGGACAGAGTCCACATATTGCTCGAAACTGGCGCCTTTCAAGCTGTCGTCAAGCGGATGTTTGTGGATCTTGGCCGTGTGGACTTTTGCCTCGGAGACAGTGGCCAACAAAGCCGTGGCGATGGTAGTCAATGTAGCGATTGATAATTGCATTCCGTGGAGTTAATTGTTCTGTTGCTATGAGCAAAATCGGGTTTTAGAGCGGTACTCGGTATATAATTGTAATTCGATATAAAACTGATCGAATTTCAACCTTTCAACTCCTTTTCAGCACAATTACCAGTGTATTGTTCGATAAACCGGGGCAATTGATACAAAGTGGAGTGGTTATAAAGTGATTAAAATCCACATTCTGGTTTTTTTTGCTAGTTTTAATGGCCCGCTATTTCCCTTTTAGGCATTGAAACGCACAAAAACAGCTTATCGGTGCGCAGATGAGCAAACTAGTGTACGGTGGCGAGGTTTCCGAAAACGGATATTTGTTCTATTATACACGACGTACGGAGATCTATTGGCTGTTGCGCCAGTATTTCATCTTTTTATTGGTATCGTTCATCTGTGGGTCCAAGTGTCTTTTTTTGGGCGACAAGATGCTATTGTTGGTGCCATTGCTGGTGCCATTGTTGGTGCTATTGGTATTGACGTTGCTGTAGCCACTTCCAGTGCCCCCATTAAACGTAATCTTGCCATTACCATATGTTACCCCCAATTTACTGCCCCGCACCAATTTGAGTATCCCTCTATCACTTTCATTCTGCGGCTCAACTTCGGAATTCTCATTCTTATCTGTAAACAACCCTGTGCCGTCGTTCACCATCAACCGATAGCTCAATTTCTCTTTCTTGTTAGTGTCCCTAAACACATCAATGACATCGTTTTCTCTCAATTTGATCTTGTTGTCCTTCCCAATCTTGATATCATTCACATAACAGCCATTGGTAGAATTGTCCAACAACCACAAATCTTCCAAACCTTGCGCCGCAGACTCGAAGATCGAGTTTGCGTTTATGGGATGCCTCTTCTTCAATATTATACAGTGGATCTTGGAGCATCTGTCGTCGGAGAGCTGGTAATTTCTGCCCATGATGAAAAGACTCTCACCTTGCTTGAAATACAAAGATTTGGAATTGGGCAACGATTCAGGCAATTTTTGTAACGTCACAAACGTTCCATGTGGTGTAGAGATGGACAATTTGTTCAGTTTAGGTGTCGAAGTGACGGGCAGAAGATTACTCTGGTGGTCTGTGAGCTTAGTAGGGTCTTGGATCTCCGGGATCACTCTAGACTTCTTCTTTCTCACAGGAGACAACGACAACTCTTTGGATCCGTCCAACAACCCGTCCAAAGATTCATCTTGGATGATATCGGTGGCATCATCTGTGAATTGGAACTTGGGCTGCTGTGATCTCGGAATCTCCTTAACTACTTTCTTTGTTGGCACTTTGAAAACCGGTCCCTGTGGCTCAGAACCCAATAGATCCTCTTCGTCCTCTTCGAGCAAGACATCGCTATTGTGCTGAGACATCTTGGCCTGTGATTCCAATCTCTTTTGTTGAGACTGTGACTGCGAAAGACTCACTTGCGATTGCACATTCGAGTCTTCATAGTCGTGGAACCACTGGTGCTGGAGTGCCTCGTGAGCACTGAGTCTCTTGTTCACGTCTAGCAGGAAAAGCTTGTCGATGAAATCGATCGCGTGGTCACTGATCTGCAAATCGCGGAGCAACGATTCATGATAGTTCTTATTTACGATATTCACAAACAAGTCGTCTTGTGTGGATCCACTGAATGGCAAATGCGCAGTCAAGATCACATAAACAAGACACGCCAATGACCACATGTCCACTTTAGAAGAGTACGTTTTCAAGTCGACATTTTGTGACTCTGGAGGAATTTTTGACTTGCCCTTGAACTTCGAGTCTCCAAACTTGCCTACAATTACTTCAGGAGCCACATATGCCAAAGTGCCACAGAAGGTCTTCATCATCGAGGCACTGTCGCTAATCTTCGCCAATCCAAAATCTGTCACTTTTACTTTCACTGGATCATCCTGAGCAATCAAAATATTGTCGGGTTTCAAGTCCCGATGCGATATTCCCTTGTTGTGGACGTAATTTATCGCCTCCAAAATCTGTTTGGTGATTTCTCTGCCTGCACTTTCTCCAACTGCACCATTAGCAGCGACAAAATCCATCAAATCTCCTCCGGGAACGTACTCCATCACCAAATAGTAGTTATCCATGTCTTCATAGAACGCTCTCAAGCGCACAATCCCCGGGTGATCGAGTCTTTTCAAAATTTCCAACTCCCGAGTGACTCCCTCGAGTCCTCCGGTCATCAGTTTCCGTTTCGAGATGATCTTCACAGCATAAGTGTCTCCGGTCTTGCGCTCGATCAGCTTCTTTACAGTGGCAAACGCCCCGGAACCAACTACTTCGTTCCTGATGAAGAAATCCGAGTGGATCCCGAAATTCAAGCTCGAGGCATTGATGTTGGCGGTCTCAATGTCCTTGGGTATCACCACTATATGCGTTATGACGTCTTCAGGCACTCCATTTCCGACCGAGACTTCGTCCCCTTGTGTTAATATGTAGTTATTGTTCTTCACCACACGTGACCCGTTCAAATATGTCCCATTTGTCGACATATCTTGCAACATCAAGTTGTTACTGTTCAACCAGATCTTGAAATGCTTATTACTGATTCTGTTGGACTTGTTGCTCAACAAAAAGTCACAAACGTTGTTATTTCGGCCGAATATCCATTCCTGTTTCGTCCCAGTGCTTTTGAGCTTCAAGTCCAAGTATTTCTCAACCACTTTTCCGCCTGTACACACCAATCTGCAGATCACATTCTTGCCAAAGGTCTCTTCTGAGTTAACTATGGGCGGTCGTTGTGTCAGTGCCTGCGTGGGCTGTGTGGCCTCGGGCACTTTCGAAGGCGACGAATCCTGTGCCATTAGGCTGATGAAGCGTTCAAAGCGGGGTTATGGCTGTGATCACGCCTTGTCTAGGGTCCTTTGCTTGTGGTGATGCCTTGACGCGTTTTTTTGACTTTTAGGAATCTTTTTTTCACGACTGAAAATTTTTTTGATCCATTTTATTTTGGGGGTGCAACAGGAGATGGGTGTAGTGTATGGTGTATTGTATATACGAATGCGGGGCTGCGGATCGCCCTAAATACTTATAAGATAAAGCACGGCCGTTCACAAGGATCTTTCATGAACGAACATGTCCAGGCGGCGTATTCACGGCCTAACTCCGAGCTCTTGTCGCCTATCGACAGCCTGGCCCTGATGGCCGACTCGGTGTCGAAGTAGTGCACAATGAACCCCAATTTCCTCGACAAGACCCCGCTGATCTCAACAATGTCTCCGAATTGGCTGAACTGCTGGGTGACTGTCTCTATTTCGAAATCGTTCAGCGTCAAAACCATTTTGGACGATCTCAAAGATCTCAGAGGGTCTCTGTTCCGTTTCAACACCAAGCACCTTCTAGCCCCTTCATTCACCATGGCCTCTTTGACAACCTCATCGACACTAAATGGAGTCAGGGCAAATCTGACTGAAGGGTGCACCCCGTTCACGATGAATAACCCTGTCTGTGCATACTCTTTGAATTCCAGAGCCTGATCTGCCTCCATAAATGTCAAATACAAAGCCTTGTCTTCCCAGCCCAATGCATCTTTTGGACCCGCAACCTCGATTTTCTGCAATGGTCCACCAGCAACTTGGGCAAGAATGCTTGTCAAATGTAAAGGAACCGATTCTGACGTTGTCAAAACCACTGAACATGGCTCCTTGTCAGTCTCAGATGGAAACTCGGTAGGCAACCCAATGTATGTCTTTCTCAAGTGCTGTATTGGGAACTTGCTGAGTGACTTGGGCTTTTGGAATTCACCCTGGACCAATGAGAGATCTTTCATCTCTTGGACCATTGCATCGTTTTGGAAGTCCAACTCCTTGAGTGGGCCCTTCTTTCTGGCCAAAGTCTGGTAATTTCCCTCTGACTTGCTTCTCAGGCCATCTCTTGACCCGCCCAGCAAAATCCGCGTACCGGCGCCGGAGTCAGACACAACTCTTATTCTTGAAATATTCCGAGCCGCGTACGATTTGGCCAATTTCCTGAAGGAAACTCGGTCCTGGTACGGATTCTCAGAGGCCAAACCAGTGGTGGAAGCCAAAAGACTGACCAAGCTGGATCTTCTGGATCTCGACGCTGCCCTGGCACCTGTTTTCAACTCGACAAACTCAGACGGATCTCCCGCATTGAGTGAGGGTGTAGCCTGGATGTCCTGAACAGGATGAGGGCCAAACATCGCAGAGATGTGTTCTGGATACGAGTTAAAGGAAACGAAATTGGGGGTTAGCATTTTACAATTTTTTATATTGAGGACACAAAAACCAAATTGGGGGTTTTTTCTATTTACGCTTTGGGGATAACGTTACACAAATCGCCCCTTCTGGAAGTGTCTTTTTTCATCAACTCACGGAGCAGCATAGTTGCGTAAGACGAGACTCCAAGTTGCATTTTGATGATCACAGCGCTCTTGGTACCTTCTGGATTGCCTCCATCGATCCGGTCAATCTCAGGGAAATCACTCGAGTTTTTAACTTCTTCGACAGCTTTTTGCAATTCTTCCTGTGTGAAGTCTTCTTTTCTTTGATATAATTCATCAATCTTCAGTTTCTGGAACTCCTGTTTCAGACGCAAGATATCCAAATCTGTGTTCACCAATGTCTCATCATTGTCGTTATACCGTCTGATATAGTGCTCAACTTGTGCTGCCTTCGACAAAATGTTTCTGTACGAACCTGCCAATGAGAATTCTCTCACTCTTCTGGACATCTTTTCAGGTTCCAAATCATCCTTCAGCATCACATCTTCGTACACCTTCTTCAATTGGAGGTTGGTTGGGTAGAGAACATCGAATCCCGGTGTTGGCAAGACAACATCGTAGATGGAATACTTGTGTGCATTCAGCTCTTCTGCGGTGATTGGACGAGCTCTGACAAATTTGTCCGCCTTGACATCTTCTTCAAACTCGTCATCGGCGTCATCTGAAGCGCTCTTCAGAGTCGAATCAGTGGTGTCAATGACCAAATCCCCCTCAACTACTTCTGTGCCGAACAACTGCATCCTTTTTGAGACAACACAATTCCACACATATGACTGGTAAGCATGTCCGTACATGATTCTCAAGTTTCTTGGGACTTTCATGATCCCCATGAAATACGAATTGTCGTTGTACTCATTGGCATCGTTCAACTTTTCTCTGGCTAAAGCTTCCAAGATCGCACACTCTGCACTGCATCTCTTTGGCATTTTGGACAAGGCTGAAGATGCATTTTTCGTCTCGGCCCAAATTTTGCGTGCCTCAACAGAGTCTGGAGCCACCAATTCTTGTTCAGAGAGCAAAAGTTCAGCTGCATCTTTCCATTTCCCTTGAAGCAACTTGATACCGACTTCATGGGTCGAGATAGAGAAAGTTCCAAATCTTTGCATTCCGAAATAGTTTATGAAACCCATTTTTTGCAAAGAACCTACAGATTCCAGAACCACTTCAGAAAAGTCTCTTGTCTTGTCATAATGATCTACATCCTTGATGGTGATAATAAACTCATTACCTTTCAAGTCACCGAGCTGTAAAGGGCTATCGGAGTACGAGAATGAGCCAATTCTTATACCTTTCAAGATCCTGTTCAAATTGTTGACTCTGTTGACTCTCATTTTCTCGATGGATAATTTTTGTACAGTGACACCTCTTCTGTCCTTGGTTCCAGCATACTTTATCCATTTTGATGGAATCTTCAAGAACCTCGCCAACAACAGCGCCACTTCCATGGTTTCTTTGTTTTCTTTATATACGGTCAACATAAGGTGGTCTTTTACCGGTCCCAATCCGAAATCGCTTTCGGCAACGTTATCTTTACCGTGGTTTCTCTGGGTGTTTCTGTTGCTACGGGCACCTCTAGTTTGCAATGCGATCTTGAAGGTGTTGGTGTCAGTGGTGATACTCTCCAACTTACCTTCGAAAGCGACTCGCAATAACTGGTGAATTTTCCCACGCTCGGCTTTCTCGTTGAAAGATTTCGTGGATTCCATGTTGCTTCCAGTGGTCAACAAGTCTTCGATTTTGGTCAAATCTTGCTCTCCAAATACGCTGAGCAATTCAATTCTGTGATCTGGTTTGAGCTCCAATCTAGGCAAGGGCTCAGGGACCGGAACCGGGGCTGGGGACTCTTCAGCCAGGGGGCCCTCTTCTGTCTTGTACTGGTTTTCTAACAGTTTGCGCTCTTTCCTCCTCTCTTTCCGGTTCTGTATACCCTCATCTGTCAAATGGATCACATTTCCCTCTAAATCTATCTCGTTGACTAAGAAATCGTAGTACCGCTGCTTCAAAATCCCGCTGAAACCGTTATTGGCCTGCGATATGTACTCTGAGATGCCCACGTCTTCTTCCTGGATTCCCTTGGCCCTTGGAGTCGGTTCTTCCGGTTTTCTCTGGGGATTGACTTCGGCTTCGACTTTCGGTCTTTTTGTCGCATTTTCCTCGACGGAATCGCCCAACTCGTGCTTCTGCTCCGTCATTGTGCAATTGATACCCAGGTCTTCGATGCGATGATCTGAATTTTTCACTTAAAATTTTTTTCCATCGCAGCGCGAGAGGTGAAAAAAAAAAATATATATATTATAAAAAATATATAAATATAAACTCAAGATCAAGGGAGAACAGAGCGCCATGACCAAAGAGGACCAGACACGGCATCATCTAAGCACGATCAAGAGACAGCGATCTGTGTTGTTCCAGGACGAGGACCCGCTTTTGAGCAATGCAGATGCCAAGAGTAACAAGGCGTATGTGGATACCAAGCTCTACCAAGATGAGCACTTTAAGCGCCTCCCCAAGTACTTACTGGACAAGGTTGAGGCTGCAAACCACAAGAAAAAGCGGTCAGTATTGACGCGAGTACAGCAGGACAAGAACCAAGCACAAGAAATTGATCTGGAAGTGTTGGAATTCGGCGATAAAACCACTACTGAGGCGATACTGCAGCCACTTGAGCCCCTTCAAACACTGGAAATCCAGGAATCACAGTTGGTTATCGCCCAAACGAAACCAAAAATCACACAATCAGGATCCCGGGAACTCCAATTGTTCCACCAGAACGAAGAATCTGCCTTCAAATTGACGAAACCCGAGTGGCATGCACCTTGGAAATTGATGAGAGTAGTAGCTGGACACTCTGGCTGGGTGCGGTCGGTGACAATGGACCCTGAGAATCAATGGTTTGCCACGGGATCCGCGGACAGGACCATCAAAGTATGGGATTTGCTGTCTGCGAAGTTGAAATTGACCTTGACGGGACATATAATGGCAGTGCGGGGGCTCGTGGTGTCTCCAAGACATCCGTACATGTTTTCGTGCTCCGAAGACAAGACCATCAAATGCTGGGATCTCGAGAAAAACAGGGTCACCAGAGACTACCACGGACATCTCTCGTCTGTGTACACTGTAGATCTTCATCCTACTATGGATATAATCGCCACTGGCGGCCGGGACTCGTCGGTGCGATTGTGGGACATCAGGACTAGAGTCCCGATCCACGTGTTGACGGGCCACAATCTCTCTGTTACCAATGTGAAATTCCAGGCGAGTCAGCCACAGCTATTGTCCACATCCATGGATGGCACCATCCGGACGTATGATATCGTTGCCGGCAAGACCAGACAGGTGTTGACACACCACAGAAAGGCAGTGAGAGGTGTTGCCGTGCACGAGGTGGAGAATTCGTTTGCATCGCTGTCTAGTGACGCTATTAAGCAGTGGAAGCTCCCTGATTGTAGATTCTTGCAAGATTTTGAGCGGCATGATGCCACAGTGAATACGCTTTCTGTAAACCAGTCCAATGTGTTGTTCAGTGGTGCCGATGACGGATCTATCTCTTTTTTCGACTGGAAATCTGGCCACAAGTTCCAACAGACAAAGACTACCAAGATGCCGGGTAGTTTGGAAAGCGAGAACGGGATCTGTTGTAGTGTTTTTGACAAATCGGGGTCCAGATTGATCACCGGAGAGTCCGACAAGAGTATAAAGATGTGGAAAGAGGATCCAGATCTGACTCCAGAGACACATCCGGGTATGGAGTGGAATCCTACGCAACGTGATTTTTGATGGATTAGGTTCTCTCTGGTCTCGCTGGCTCTCTTTCTACTCTGTCTAGCCTTCTTTTCTCGTTTTCAAGATGTGGAAGGAAGATTTATATTTAAAATGGACATTTACACTACAATTTGGCGCATTTAGATGCTTTGATGTTATTCACAAGTATTTGCTTAATGATCAGTTTCTATCTAGCCCTCTTTTGTCATTCTTATGTAATATGTCAGATGCGAACAATGAGAAGTTCCATATGTAAGATAAAACCTGCACTAGTGATTCTTTTCAATGTATTTACAGTATCTATATAAGTTAGTCTCTTCTAGCCCTCTTTTCATATCTCATAAAAATGTAACTATGAGTGATAGAATATGAAAAGAGCACTCATATCGAACGAAAAACTACACTACCTCGTGATGACTTCTAGCGTATTTACAGTATCTCTCAATTAGTCTCTTTTTGAGCCCTCTTTTCAGCATATCTCTCATAGAAATGGAACATCTCAATACAAACCTCAATCATGATCAAGTAGATGATGATCCATTCCAACCTCACCAGCTTATCTTCGTTCAACGTCAGTGATACCAGTCTTGCTTCATCAGTAGCGTAGTCCAATTTCCGGTTCAAGATGTTGATCCGCGGCGAAATGTCCAAATTCCTGCTAATGTCTTTGAAATTTTTCTCCAAATTCGGTTCCGACCAGTACAAGTCGGGGATCTCGATCAATTCCGAGTACAAATTCAACTTCAGTCTCAACAAAAGTAACCTTCCTATTGAGCGGAGCACTTGCGATCCGGAAACCGTCAATTTATGTCCAAGTGACAAGTCTTCAGTGATGGTCTTAGTCATCAAGATCTGTTCCTCCAAAGACAGCTCCAAGATGGCCAATCTCGTGGAGCGCGATAGTCCAAAGGCAAAAGCCAGCTTATCCAAGAGACGCTCACTTTCCGATTCTCCTCGGATGCATATGATATCTCCATCCATCTCGGAAGGCCCCGGCAGCACGATCTCTACATAGTCCATATCTTCGCTCTCTTGCTTGTACGGAGTTCGCATCGATTCCAGAAGCATCGGCAATACTTGCTCTGCGAGAGTAGTCTCATCTAACCCGTAGGACACTACAGTGCCCGTATGGAGCACAAGGATGTCGGATTTGGACTTGTCGTTCACATTGGGGAACTTGAAATGGATCAGTTCGTTTGGAATCAAGACACTAGTGTCTTTAAAGCCATGGGCGTGCAACAAATCTGCAGATTTGGGCAAATTGTAGGATTCACATGTGGATATCGAGACACAGGGCATCAATTTATAGTGCTGGTTCTTGTAATCATATGTTTCTCTGCTGATAGAGTCTGTTCTTCTCAAGTTCTGGTTCTGGTTGATGGCCTTAGACGCCCTGGGTATCTTTGACGTGGTGACGACGGGAGACAAAGTGGAGTTTTGTCTAAACTGCGAAAGAGCGGTGGGAAAACCACGAAATGGCCGCAAAAGGCCCATACTGGCACGCATCGCGGTGGTCATCGGGAGTGTGATGCTGATATCGGTTCATATCTGACGGTAGTCAAATTTTTCCATCCCGGTATCTCGAAACGGAAAGTACCTAAACAGGAAGTCGGGATTTTGTGATTATTTGAGCCGTAGATAAGAGCACTGGACGGGTGGGCAAGTGGACCCTTTAGGTCTGACGAGAGTTGGAACAAGCGAAGTTGGCTGTTATGTTGCTGAGTTGCGGTGATGCACGGAAGGCGCGGTCTAGAATGAGTGGAATGAGTGGAGCGAATGGAACGAATAGAACGAGTAACGAGTTGCCATTGAAACGGTCTATATCAAATGTTCTAGTGCGCAACAATATATCTTCCGAATCAACAAGAGAGAAGTGTGGTTCTGCTTCGCCCGAATGATAGTCGTATCTGGAAATGCCAAGGATCGCATGCAAAGCTTCTTAGGTGAAATACCGTGTCAGCCGGAACAGATCAACCTCATCGACCAGAGATGAGGTTCCGAAAGCTGCAAGAAATAAACCGATAACAATAATCCGAAAAGGGATAAAAAGAAACAAAAACGGAAAACAAGACCAAAAACAATACGGGAGATCTGTGGTTCGGAAGATGAAAAAGGGTGCTCGGAAGATGATAAGTCTATTTTGATGGGGCAACACGGCGGTGTGAGGTTGTAGTGTGTAGTGGCAGTGTATTAGTAAGGTGATCAGCGCTGGTTCAGAGCAGAGGCTTAGCGAGTGAGCAATAAGAGAGGCGAGTAGAGAAGTGGAGGAGAGTAGCGGCGTAGAGATGTAGATTTAACAAAGCGGTGTAGAGAAGTGGTGAAAATTCAATGTAGTGAAAATTTGAGAAAGTGAAAATTTAGTGTAGTGAAATTAGTGTAGTGCAAAAATGTTATGTAGTGAAAAATGACTATAAATGCAAAAGTGTGGAGTGCAGTGGTGTAGCGATGTACTGGAATAGCGATGCACTGGCATAGACAAAATGTTCGCGATGCACTAGTGATAGCTCACTGGCGTAGCGGTCCGTATTGATCCAGCCCAGCTCAGCTCAGCTCCGCACTCAACTCCTAACCGTAATCGCTAACTGACACGACTAATTAATCTTTTATTAGCCATTCGTACGAAAAGAAACCCTTCGTTTACGCCAATACTGGAGCACCGAGAATGGGATTTCCCGTGCAAGCTTCCGAAATTCCGGCGCGGCGTGAGGCTGGCACTCTAGGTGCGCAGCGGTGCGCTGCACGTTGGCCACACTATGCGTGATTCCCGGCTCGATGGCTCGGAACTTACGCACAAACCTAGCACCAAATTCCGAAACCCCCTAAAAACACATCAAAAACGGGATTTTCCCACCAGATGCGCACAAATCTTCTCTCACTACGTACGAGAAGAGTCCCATTTGGCAGGGAATGATAGAAAAAGAAAACATTTTTCAAAATAGAGATAAAAAATGGTACACAGATAAAAGGGAGGCCAAGTATATAAGGAACCAAGCCGCCACCAGTTTAGTTAATTCTTGATATCATCAAACAATGTCCGTTGAATCGATCACTGTCAAGAATAACGCCGATGAAGTAAATTCATCGGAATCTATCGATGAAGTGGAACCATATCAGGGATTTTCTTCTGCGGAGAAGAACATCCAGGATTTGGCCAGACAATTGACCAATGAAAGTGAGGATAACTTGGCTAGAACCCAGTCAGGATTGAGCCAACGTGAAGTGGAAGAGGGAAGAGTTGTTCCGAACTTGTCGCACCAATTGATCCGGACTTTGACCTCGATGTCTCAAGTTCCCGGCGTGAGCACTTTCGGAGATGATATAGATCCGAGACTCGATCCGAATTCCGACGATTTCGATAGTAAATTTTGGGTTAAAAACTTGAGAAAGTTGATGGACACCGATCCTGATTACTACAAGACACTGTCGTTGGGTGTCGCCTATAGAGATTTGAGAGCCTACGGTGTCGCCTCGGATGCCGACTACCAGATGACCGTTTTGAACGGTATTCCAAAGATTGTCAGTGAATTTGTGCGTAACAAGATCATTTCGAGAAACGACAAGTCCAGATTCTTTGATATCTTGAAACCTATGGATGCCTTGATCAAGCCGGGAGAAGTCACGGTGGTTTTGGGTAGACCAGGTGCTGGTTGTTCCACCTTGTTGAAGACAATTGCCTCGCATACTCACGGTTTCCACATCGGAGACGAGTCCACATTGTCCTACGATGGTATCACCCCAGAAGAGATCAAGAAACATTACAGAGGTGATGTCATTTACAGTGCTGAAACCGATAACCATTTTGCGCATTTGTCCGTCGGAGACACCTTGGAGTTCGCTGCAAAATTGAGAACCCCTCAAAACAGAATGCCAGGTGTTCCTAGAGAGTCATATGCCAAACATTTGGCTGCTGTCTACATGGCCACTTACGGTTTGAGCCACACTTACAACACAAAAGTCGGAAACGATTTAGTCAGAGGTGTCTCTGGTGGTGAGAGAAAGAGAGTCAGTATTGCCGAGGTTGCGCTTTCTGGACTGTCTTTACAGTGTTGGGATAACGCTACCAGAGGTTTGGATGCTGCTACTGCCTTGGAATTTTGCAGAGCTTTGAAAACATCGGCTTTGGTCTTAGAAGCCACACCTTTGATTGCCATCTATCAGTGTTCTCAAGACGCCTATGACTTGTTTGACAACGTCATTGTCTTGTACGAAGGTTACCAGATCTTCTTTGGTCCAGCCACAGATGCAAAGAGATTCTTCTTGAACATGGGCTACGAATGTCCTCCAAGACAAACGACAGCTGATTTCTTGACCTCTTTGACCAACCCCTCTGAGAGAGTCACCAAGCCAGGTTTCGAGAACAGAGTTCCTAGAACTCCTGCAGAATTCTCTGACTACTGGAGAGCCTCGCCAGAGTACTCGGAATTGGTGCAAAAGATCGATTCTCATTTGAAAGCCGTCGAACAGTTCAACACTGCTGGCGAATTCCACGCCTCGCATGTCGCCAAACAGTCCAAACACATCAGACCTTCGTCTTCTTATACAGTTTCGTACTGGATGCAAGTGAAAGCCGTCATGGGCAGAAATTTCAAGAGAACCAAAGGTGATCCTTCGGTGACGATTTTCTCCGTGGTACTGAACTCGATGATGGCATTTATCTTGCTGTCTGTTTTCTACGATTTACCAAAGTCTTCCGGCTCCTTCTACTACAGAGGTGCAGCCATGTTCTTAGCCGTTTTGTTCAACTCTTTCTCGTCGTTATTGGAGATCATGGCCTTGTTCGAGGCTAGACCGATCATTGAAAAGCACAAACAATACGCATTATACCACCCATCTGCAGACTCTTTGGCCTCGATTATCACCGAATTACCACCAAAGTTGCTGACTTCGATCGCCTTCAACCTTTCTTACTATTTCTTGGTCAACTTGAGAAGATCTCCGGGTCCTTTCTTCATCTACTACGTGATCAATATTGTCTCTTTGTTGTCGATGTCGCATTTGTTCAGAACCATTGGAGCTGCCTCGAGTTCGTTATCAGAGGCCATGACTCCTGCTTCTGTCTTGTTGTTGGCCTTGACTGTGTTTACAGGTTTCACCATCCCTACAACCAGTATGTTAGGATGGTCTAGATGGATCGGCTATATCAATCCTGTCGGTTACGCTTTTGAACTGTTGATGGCCAACGAATTTGACGGTATCAACTACACTTGTGGAGCTTTGATTCCTCAAGGTGGTGAATACGACACCGTGCCTTACGAATACAGAGTCTGTTCCGCTGTTGGTGCAGTCCCAGGTGAAAATTACGTCTCAGGAACTGCCTACATCAACACTGCCTACGCATACTACAGGAGCCATATCTGGAGAAATTTCGGTATCGTTTTGGGATTTGTCTTCTTCTTCTTGGCCGTTTACTTGCTCTTTACAGAGTTCAACGAGGCTGCTAAGCAGAAGGGTGAAGTCATTTTGTTCCAAAAGTCGTCTTTGAAGAAATTGAGGAAGCAGAGACTGCCTTTGGACGAGGAATCTGGATCTGCTCCAAACAAGTTGATCTTGGAAGAAGATGCTGCTGAAGAAGATGGAGCAATTGATGAATTGATTGGTGGTAAAGACATTTTCCATTGGAGAGATGTCTGCTATGAGGTCCAGATCAAAAAGGAAACCAGAAGAATCTTGAACAAAGTTGACGGTTGGGTCAAACCTGGTACGTTGACTGCCTTGATGGGTGCCTCTGGTGCTGGTAAAACCACTTTGTTGGATGTCCTTGCCAACCGTGTCACCATGGGTGTCGTCACCGGTGATATGTTTGTCAACGGTAGATTGAGAGACTCTTCTTTCCAGAGATCTACCGGGTATGTTCAGCAACAAGATTTGCACTTGAGTTCCTCCACTGTCAGAGAACTGTTGAGATTCTCTGCCTACTTGAGACAACCTGCCACTGTATCCAAAGCTGAAAAGGACTCTTATGTTGAAAACGTCATCCACATTTTGGAGATGACCAAGTACGCCGATGCCGTTGTTGGTGTCGCCGGAGAAGGTTTGAACGTTGAACAGAGAAAGAGATTGACTATTGGTGTCGAATTGGCCGCCAAACCGAAGTTGCTTTTGTTCTTGGATGAACCTACTTCCGGTTTGGACTCGCAAACCGCCTGGTCTATCTGTCAATTGATGAGAAAGTTGGCCGACCACGGTCAAGCCGTCTTGTGTACCATCCACCAACCTTCTGCTATCTTGTTGCAAGAGTTTGACAGATTGTTGTTCTTAGCCAAAGGTGGTAGAACCGTGTATTTCGGAGATTTGGGTGACGGTTGTCAGAGCTTGATCGACTACTTTGAATCCAACGGATCTGAGAAATTCCCTGCTGAATGTAACCCTGCCGAGTTCATGTTGCAAATCATCGGTGCAGCTCCAGGATCTCATGCCAAACAAGATTACCACGAAGTTTGGATGAACTCCAAGGAACGTGCCGAAGTACAGGTGGAATTGGACCGTTTGGAACGTGAATTGATCAAAATCCCGGTTGATGAGTCCCCAGAATCCCACAAGGAATTCGCCACGGGTCTTACATACCAGTTCTACATCGTCACTAAGCGTGTCTTTGAACAGTACTGGAGAACGCCGACTTATATCTGGTCGAAACTTTTCTTGACCATCTCGACTTCGCTCTTCAATGGTTTCTCGTTCTTTGACTCAAAGAGATCCTTACAAGGATTGCAGAATCAAATGTTTTCCATCTTCATGTTCATGATGGTGTTCAACACCATGGTGCAACAGATGTTACCGAACTATGTCTCGCAAAGAGATTTGTACGAGGCCAGAGAGAGACCTTCCAAGACTTTCAGTTGGATCGCATTTATCTTGGCCCAAGTGGTCACGGAGATCCCATGGAACCTTTTGTGTGGAACTCTTTCTTTCTTCTGTTGGTACTATCCAGTCGGTTTCTACAAGAATGCACCAAATACTGAGCAATTACACGAACGTGGTGCTTTGGTATGGTTATACGCATGTGCTTTCTACGTCTACACCGTCACTTTGGGTCAAGCGTGTGTTGCTGGTATTGAAATCTACGATTCTGCGGGTCAATTGGCCTCTTTGTTGTTCATCTTGGCCTTGAATTTCTGTGGTGTCTTGGCTGGTCCTACTGCTTTACCTGGTTTCTGGATCTTTATGTACAGAGTATCTCCGTTCACATATTTCGTTTCTGGATTGTTGGCGACAGGGCTTGCCAACACTGAAGTCAGTTGTGCAGCGCATGAATTGAGCCGTTTCTACCCACCAGGAGGACAGACTTGTGGTGAATACATGAAGCTGTACATCTCTGCAGCTGGTGGATATCTTGAAGACTCTTCGAGTACCAGCGAATGTGCCTACTGTTCTGTCGCTGACACCAACACATACTTGGCTTCTCTCTCCACCACGTACGATGACAGATGGAGAAACTGGGGTATTTTCATCTGTTACATCTTCATCAACGTGGGCATCACGATCTTCTTGTACTGGTTGGCAAGAGTTCCAAAGAAGAACAACAGAGTCAAAGGTGAGCACGAAAACCAGAACACCACCACTGGTGCCACTGAAGGTGCAGCTACTGCTGTTCCAGTCTCTGGTGCTGAACAATCACAAAACTCGCCTTCTACTTCGGAAAAACCAATCCGCACCACTGGTGGCTCTAGCGATGAGTCCAGTACCGAAAAAGAAGTCGTTTAATATTAGGAATCTTGGTTCCTCGGTCACTATCATTATCTTTAACTCTTATTCCGTATCATTTATATAATATCAACATTTTAATCCGGTTTAAAGAAAAGTATTCTGTAGTTAGTAGCAGGTTGGCATTTCAGACTCCGTTGTAATTAAAGGAAAATTGGGGGTAATTCCCCGATGAGGTGATGCGATTTTTTTTTCATTTTAGCGGAAAAATTTTAAAGATCAAAAAAATCTAGTTTGAAAACCTAAACTACCAAACATCCGCACCACTAGACATGTCTACAACACCAGAAAAACCAGGATTAGCGAACGAGGCGGTATTTGTAGCTTCGGCGCCTGTCCCGGAGGATGCTGTCAAAGTTGAAGGGATCGACTACTCGAAACCGGAGTCGAGAAACTCCACAGCCAAGGACTTGATCAAGGGCATGAAGACCATGGGATTCCAGGCATCATCTTTGGCAGAATCCTGTGACATTATCGACGAAATGAGGCACTGGAGAGGTAAACACATCGATGAATTGGAAGATCACGAGAAAAAGGGTGAATTTGACGACGAAGGGTACCAGAAGACCACTATCTTTATGGGCTACACCTCGAATTTGATCAGTTCGGGCTTGAGAGACACCTTGAGATTCTTGGTCCAGCACAAAAAAGTCAGCGCGATCGTTGCATCAGCTGGTGGGATCGAAGAAGATTTGATCAAATGTTTGGCTCCGACATTCATGGGCGAATTCCACTTGAGAGGATCCACTTTGAGAGACCAAGGGATGAACCGTATCGGGAACTTGTTGGTACCAAATGACAACTACTGTAAATTTGAAGAATGGATTGTGCCCGTTTTGGACACGATGCTCGAAGAGCAAGAAGCAAACTCCAAAGATGGCACTGCTTACGATGCAGACACACCTTTCTGGACTCCATCAAAGGTAATTGACAGATTGGGTAAAGAGATTGACGATGAGTCGTCAGTCTTGTACTGGGCCCACAAGAACAAGATCCCGATTTTCTGTCCTGCATTGACAGACGGATCCATCGGTGATATGTTGTTTTTCCACACGTTCAAAGCATCGCCTAAGCAGTTGAGAATCGATATCGTGAATGATATTAGAAAAATTAACTCCATGTCCATGGAGGCCAGCAGGGCAGGAATGATCATCTTGGGTGGTGGTTTAATCAAGCACCACATTGCCAATGCGTGTCTCATGAGAAACGGTGCAGACTGGGCTGTTTACATCAACACTGGCCAGGAATTCGATGGCTCAGATGCCGGGGCTAGACCAGACGAGCTGATTTCTTGGGGTAAGATTAAAGCCGATGCTCATTCTGTAAAGGTGTATGCTGATGTCACCACGGTATTCCCGTTGATTGTAGCTGCTACTTTTGCAAGTGAGTAGGTTTTAGAGTCATGTATATAGAGAGGACGTGTGTTTATTAGTTTGTGTTTAGATGATTCGTTCTTGTTTAGTTTTGTTCAGATGATAAAGGTATTGGATTTATTCAGTCTCAGCCACACGTATTCAAGTTTATCCAGTTTATTCAAGCTTATTCAGTTCATTTTAGTTCTATTCAGTCCAATCTTGCTTGATTCAGTTTCACTCCGTTTGAATTAGTCTGCTTCAAGTTTTGTTGAGTCTTGAATTTTGAGACGTTTTATTCAGTTTCATCAATTTCATCAGTTTCAGCTATAGCACTAATTAAAGATCTGCTTGTTCGTTCGGTTTCTGCTCACAACCTCCTCCCTTTTCTATCTAGTCAGCTTGCATTGATCTTTAGTTCACAATATTCACCTACTTATTCAATAATCTAAATCATCATCAGCTGGTTTCTCGGGCTCACTGGCTTGAGTTTCTGCTTGAGTATCTGGAACCATTTTTACATCCTCGTCATCCTCATCTACCCCAATTTCTTCTCCTTGAGTCAGCTCTTGCTCCTGTTGTCTCTTTTGCTTGAACTCGACAGCCAAGTTGGCATCAAACAACCCGGCAACTCCAAGTTTGTAGTTGGTTTGTGAAAACGCTAGCCAATTTCCGCTCTCTCTATAAAGTCTCAAAGCTTTGAAAGCCAACATCTCCTTCTTTCCGCGCAGCTCGGCGATCTCTGACTCAGTATACATTTCTGGATCTTCTTCGATGAAATTCAAAGTGTTTTGCAGCCTGTCCAAGTCCTCTTTGAGCTGATCAAAGGACTCTTTATTATTTCTGTTCTCCGTGTTGGAAAGTCCCGTTTGGAGTTTCCAGATCCGGGAAATCTCGGCAGTTCCATACGGTTGGATATGCCTGTTTCTTATCTTGGAGTTTTTTGCCAACAAATCTTTAGCCTTGGAGATCCTGCCGTCTTTTAATGGCACCAATTTCGGATACTTCAGAGAATTGTACTTCCATTCATGCCAATTTACATTGGAGTCCTGCGACACACTCTTGATGAGATGGAAGAAAGTCTTATCTGCAGACTTGTAATGAGCCTCGATCTCGGTCTTGATCTTGACCCAGATGTCTCTGATAACATGAGTGTCACCTCTGAACGTGAACAGCTTGAAAGAGCTGTTTTTGTCCACTTGAGACATCACTTCACTCAGAAACATGTGCATTTGCAAGAGCAAACTCTTTCTAAACACTTCAGTCTTGAACATTTGCACGAACAAATGTTCATCCATGTTGAAAGAAGCCGAGAATCTGAACTCATTCACCAAAGACTGCAACTGAGCGAGTTCCAAAGGGTTTTCAGTGGGCTTGGATTTGCCCAGCGAGTCTCTTGGTTTCTTTCTCAACTTGTCCTCTTTCTCTACGGCATCTTTGAGATAGTGAAAGGCATCAATCTTGTCTCTCAGCCCCCACCGATCGCCAAAAATGGTCTCTGGGTACGTGAGATAGTACCGTACACGCACAAAAGCGTTGAACACAGGGTCCAGTGATCTCTTGAGACTCTTAAAGAGATCTGCTTCGATTCCGTAGTGTTTATTGGTGTCAATTCTGTGATTGTCAGCGATAAAATCCGTGAGTCCGAAGAATTCTGACACAAAGACCCGGAATTTGGCCAACATTTTCACATTTTCGTCCTTTGAGAGATCAAATAACGACTCGAGGGAGTTGTAAATCTCAACAACTTCAGTTCCAGGTCTCAAAGTCGGTGTGGTGACGCCACATTCCTGTTGAAGCACAATTTTTCTACTGGTCTCGGCAAACAAAGCCGCCTGGAAATGATGCAAGATAAACTCATGGTCGTTTTTCAACACTATCTTGTGCAATACCAAGAATGGGAGATCGATATCTGCGATTTTCAACTTCGCCGTCAACACTAATGCAAGATCCAATAATAAAAAAGTGTCCCTGGAGTGCGAATTGTAGTCTACTTCCAGGTACAGTGCCTCACATATGGTGGTATATAACTGTAGGATCACCACTTCTAAGACGATTTTCTGGTAGTTTTGGACGTTTTGGTCCACCAAGACAGTTTCCGAGATCAGGTCATCAATCTGGGCCTTTGCTGTGGCGTCATTCACAATGGGGCTGGTGATAATATCTGGATATTGGGACTTGAAAGTCTGGAAGAGCGTGTTTAGTGCCTCGAATACCGACTTAGCCACACCATCAAGGGCAACTAACAGCGGTTTTGCGTGAATTTCCAGTGGTGGGGGAAGTGGCAGTGGACTGGGCTGTTCTGCTGTGCCATTTGCTGGTGTATTCACCTCACTGGCCATCGTTGATTCGGTTATTGGTTCAAGTGGTGTGGTGATGTAAATTGTATTTTTTTTCATCGTCAATTGAGCGTGGTGTAACGATGTAAAGTGCTGTGACCTCAACGATTGCAGAGATGAGAAGTAGAAACAGACAGCGAAGATCCGAAGCTATGTTGAACGAATTTTCATAGCTACAAGTACACAACTCCGTTCATAAAGTAAATAGAATAAATAGATAAATAGATAAATAGATAAATAAATAAATATGGCCAATGCCCCAATTATAGACTAACCAATGACATTCACAGTCTTCCAGCCACCTTTGGAGCCCAGGCCTGAGTCTTGGGCCTAGCTGTATTATAAGGGATGTAAGCGCCTTCCGTAAACGTCTGGTTCGGTTGGTGGTGCTCTGGCAACGGATACAGCCTGACGGCTTTCTGAGAATCTCCATCTTTCAAGGCATTTGGAGGCGTATCGACACCGTAACCCAACCAAAAATGCCATCCCGGTTCTACTTGTGACATATCGGGTCTCCAGAAATTGGCGTACTCCACCCACCGAGTCCTGAGATGAATTTCCTCGATGTCGTCGGTCTCATAAAACTTGTTCCCATTGCGGTCTTCACCTACAAGTTTTCCACGTTTGGTGTCGTTGAGCACCATCAACTGTTTCAGCGATCTCTTCAATCCGTTCAGCCAGATGTTCTTCACGGTTCTCGCCAATGATACCGACATTTTTCAATTGATCGTATTCGTTTATGCTGGATGATATCGTTTATCGGATCGTTTGTATGGTTCTAAGTTATTTCAGTTTTTTTGTACTTTATTTTTTGATTCTTTGACTTTCTAAATGATTTTTTGAAGATTGATTTTTTTCCTCAATTCTAAATCTGAATCTGGGGCTAGCGCTGGGTAAGAGATTGAGAGACCTCATTCAATACAGCCAATATCCACCCAAAACACTTGAAATGCGGCCAGAACACGCGGAAACATACTGGGACAGGATTTCTGCACTAATACGGCAATTGGGGCTGTCGAAACAAGAAATCGCGCTGGCAATCAACATAGATCCGCCGATAGGGATAGCTAAAGTGCTACCCCTCCCAATCGCTCCAGACCAATGTCCAGTGCCCGCAATTACACAGATCCCAGAGATCATGCTCGAGAGATGCCGCATTGCCGATTTCCCGCCAGCAGATGCCGGATCGCAGCTCTGGCTCCCGCTGCGGATCTGGCACCGCTTCGGAGCAGCTGTTATGGAACAGTCTGACCATCTCCAGATCCCGAACCAGCGGATCTCGTCCTTGATCAGCTACTGCGTCTCTCCGTTTGCCGCCATTTGCATGACAACGCTGATCTCTTTGGACCGCACCAGCGTGTTTGCGTCGCTGTCGACGATGTCCAGGACCAGGACCAAGCTCCCGGTGCTGAGCCACATCATGCTCCGGCTAATGGCGTTGTTCTTGTTGTTTTTAGGGTCCCATGGCGTGCTTGTGGCTTTGAAATGTGGATTGAACTCGCATCTGGCCAATCCGCTCATAAGCTGGCTCTTGTCGTCCAGTTATTTCGACTACAATTACGACACTTTCAAAGACTTGACCTTCTTGGGAATACCTTACATCTCGAAGTCGTTTCTCGACTTCAACCAGCTGCCCTTGGATCCGAAATATTTGCTCATGGGCCCTCCACCGTCGATATTGAAACCTTTTTACCTCTCGCTATGCTTAAGTGGGATCTTGGAGGCCTTTATAGCCCTGACAAACGGCAAAGATCCGCTCATCGAGAGCGGCTTGACGTATTTCGAGTTGTCTATTGCCTTTCAGGAGGTCCAGAGTGCCACGTTGTTGTCCTATGAGTTGTCGATGATCTGTTTCACCGTGGTTTTGACACAGCTGTGCAATCATTTGATGGGATTATTCAACTTGGCCAAATACAGGTTGATTCCGTCGTCTATGATTGGGAGCTTTGTGCTTTCATTCTGCTTTTTTAGCCTCTTGCAGGGCAAGATCTCATATTTCCCCGTAATAGTGATCTTGGGTTACCTGCCGCAGATATTCACCATGTGTATTATTCTCCTCTGTATCGGTATCTTCTTGATGGCTCTGGTGCTGAAGGGTTCTTATAAAGATTTGGAGTTCAGCAAGATCACCAATAACTTTGAAAGCATCAACATTTTGATGACGGACGATTTCTACACTGCACTCACGAATTTGGGCACCTTTATGTTAAATGCAGCAGCCAAGGCCAGTTACGTGAAAGAAGTGTCAGAGATCCGGATTTCGGACTCCACGTGGTTGGAATCGCCCCTGAAGGTGAACAGGAGTTCTTTGATGTCCATGATTACTGGATACGGTAACCAAGTGGACGTGCCACCTGATTTGGAAGAGTTGAGAGAGAAGGAGTCCAAGAGCTCAGAACGTTCTGGAAGGGGGATTGTAGTGAGACGGTTCTCTGATCTCCGACAATGTGCAGAAAAATTCAAGCAGATTGTGGTGAGTTTTGTGATAACACACCAGAAACCTCAGTTCTTGGTGGACGAAGAGGGTAGTGTACAGAGTGCTAACTGTGTCGTGGAGAGACAGGACTACATTGATGAAGAAGACGATGAGTATGATGAGTTGGACTATGGTGTGGAGTCGGGAGGTGACGAGTCGGAAGATGATGACTCTGAAGCGGATGAGAATTCGGATATATATGATGAAGATGACGTAGATCTTCCTGTGTTACTGGAGTTGATTTCTTCACCACAGGATTTGGTGGCTCTAGTTGCATCTGAGTCAGGAAGTGCAGGTATTGCAGGAAATTTGGGACCAGCTTTGAGTGAAGGTCCATCTTTCAAGATCTTGAAATCGCATTTGCTCCGTGGAGATCACGTGATCACTAGATCCAGTTTTAACAGATCAGAACCCAGTGCCAGCACTTTATGGGATTTGATCTTGGAAAAGAGAACGATTAACGATCAGAGCCATGGCCATGGTCATAACCACGGAAATGACTATGATAGTGACTACGAAGACGACCATAAGCAGTTGCCCGAGTGTGTCATTTGCCAGACAAACCAGAGGGGGATCATTTTATGGCCCTGTAAGTGTCTAGCCATCTGCGAGAGTTGCAGGGTCAGCTTGATGGTGAGGGAGTTTAAAGAGTGTGTGTGTTGTAGACGCAAAGTGGAACTGTATAGCAAGGTATTTGTGCCGTGATCTGTGCCATCTGTGCCATAGTCCTCTGTGTTGTGGCCTAAAGTGCCCTGAATAAACTGCATTAATGACTTCCCAATCCGGTAATATCCTTATCGCCGATAAGGATAAGAAAAAAATTTAATCGGTGAAAAATAATCTGCCGATAACAGTGTTTAAGTGACACTGATTGACGCTAAACTGACATTCTCTAGCACTAGAACACACGAAAATGTCTGGAGAAACTGAGAGCTTGGTGAAATTGAAACGGACGTTATCTCCGACCATTTTTAACGACGCCTCGACGGCCACCGCCGGGATAGTTGCAAATGAGATAGCTCACCAAGACGACTTGACAAACGACTCAGTTGGCAACTATGGCTCCAATTACGGCGCCACCGAGGAGCCCGATCGGGACGAAGATCCCGAATACGCGGTTCCAAAGACCGAATTGGTGTTGATCATGTCGGCAATCTGCATGGGATCTTATCTCTCGGCGTTAGACACCACAGTGGTGACAACTTTGTTGACGGTGATTGCCTCGGATTTAGACGCCATTCCGCGGATGTCTTTCATTGGTACATCGTACTTGTTGTCCTGTTCCGCGTTCCAGCCGTTATTTGGCCGCATCAGTGACGTTTTTGGCCGGAAGCTGGTGTTGTTGCTGTGTGCCTTTTGTTTTGCCCTCGGGTGCCTGATCTGCGGCTTTGCCAACTCGCTTTGGCCCTTGGTGATCGGCCGGTTCATCACTGGTATCGGCGGTGGTGGGTTGACCTCATTGGGCACGATCACCATGTCGGATTTGGTCAGTTTGCGGAAAAGAGGCTTGTTCCAGGGCATTTCCAACATCTTCTTCGCCACAGGAGCTCTGTCTGGTGGGCTAATTGGGGGATTGATCTCGGATAATTTCGGCTGGAGATATGTGTTCCATTTCCAGATCCCTTTGCTGTTGGTCAGTGCAGTCTTGTTGCTGTTGTACTTGAATTTGCCAGCTGGCTCGGCTGGACGAGGTGCCGAGGGCCACGACGTGTGGCAGAAATTGAAGAAAATCGACTTTGTCGGCTCAGTGTTGTTGGTGACGTCATTGACGGGTATTATATGTGCAGCTGCTTTTGGTGGTGAAGATATTCTGTATGACAGTGCACTTTTCATCGGAACAGTGGTGCTTTCTTTGGCCTTGTTGCTGTTGTTTGCCTATTTGGAGGTGTATGTGATTGAACACCCTATCATCCCCGTGGTACTCTTGGGAGACAGATCGGTGCTTTCGTGCTCGTTGCTGAACTGGTTCTACACACTGGCCATCTATGGCTCGTTTTTCTACGTCCCCGTGTACTTTGCCACGGTTCTCGACATGAATTCCACCCAGAACGGCTTGAGAGTCGTTCCGAACTTCCTGGCCTCGAGTGTCGCGTCCATCTCTGCCGGGTTGTACATGAAACGCACGGGAAGGTACTTGAATTTTGTAGTTGTTTCGGCATTTGTAGGTGTAGTCGGGTTCTTCTTGTTGACCCGTATTGACCAAGATATGGGCTTGTTCAGGCAGTGCACGTTGTTGTTGTTGCCACAGATCGCTTATGCTTCGGTTCTCACTGTGACGTTGCTAGGATTGATCGCTCTGGTGCCTGCCTCGTTCCAGCTGAGTACAACCTCGATCCAGTACACTTTCAGAGCCACTGGCTCGACTTTAGGAGTCTCTATCTGTTCTGCGATCTTCTCACGCAAATTAGAGTCCTCTTTGTATGAAAACATCGCCAGTGTCGCTCCTGAGGGTGCCGATATCGGCCAGATTGTGCTGAAACTGAAATCGAGTGCTGACTTTATCAAAGATCTGCCACTGTGGTGTGTTGCGGCAATCAGACTGAGTTATGCCGACGGTTGTCATGCTACGTACGTGTTCTGTCTCGTGATCAGTGTATTAGGCTGGCTCAGCTGTTGCTGTATCAAGGAGTACGAGTTGCACAAGGGCATGGACAGGAAGTGATGTGTGGTGCAGCGATGGGTGTAGTGATGTGTGTAGCGATGTGGTGCAGCGATGTGCAGTCTGCGGTACGCCGCATCTGGGCTAAAAGTATATAAAGTTAGACAAAAATGTTACAGATATATAACTACTTATCCGACCGTAGTTTCTTGAGCTCGTGAACTTGAATTTCTCAAATTGGGGATACACGTCTCGGCCGAGAAAATTGCCCCTAATTTTTTCCTCCACGAACAAACCAGAGAGGTGTACCGATGTGCCACAGAACCAACCATTGAGCCCTAGTAGTACTCCGGTAGTGCTCTGCTACCACCTACGACATTACAACGAGCAGCCGTGGAAGTACTATTTTGGGCTTAAGTCCCCAACTCCGATATATGCACACGCTGCATCGTTCTAGAGCCAAATTGACGATCTTTAATTTGTGCCTCCCCCATGCATCGAATGTTCGTCCCCAATTAACAAATTGCCCTAGCTAAATTACGAATATTTAAAGGGGGACGATCCATTTTTATTTTCCTTTGATGGTAATGTGTTGTAAACCCGCAACTTAATCTATATACGAAATGAGATTACCATACAACTGGAGAGTGTCGGTGAGCGACGTGTTGTCCCCACCTGCATCAGAGCTTAAGCCCTCGGAGATCCCGGACTTGACAGGAACAGTGGCATTTGTCAGTGGCGCTAGTGCTGGAATTGGCAAGGAAGTGTTGAGGGTGTTGATGTCGAGAAACTGTCATTCGATCATCGGTGTCAGAGACAGGCAGAAGGCGGAAAATGCCTTGCAAGAGTTGAGGGCCGATTTGGCACCAAAGGGCAGTCCAATTGGGAAAGTGGACATCGTGTCGTTGAACTTGTCAGACTTGACTACTTTGAAAAGTGTCCCTGACCAGATCTCCAAATTCACTGACCATTTGGATATTGTGATCCACAATGCCGGGCTTGGTGTGGATCTCGATGTCAAGACTGCCCAGGGATTTGACGGCACTTTTGGGACAAACGTGTTTGGAACTTTTGTGCTCCAGCGTTACTTGGACCCACTTTTCCTCAAGAAAAGCGACTCCCCTTACAAGAGATTGGTCTGGGTAACGTCTATTGCGGCAAGTGCCATGACCCCGAAGAATGACGGTGGAATGATCTGGCCGCTGGTGGAATCTCAGACATTTTCGGACCACAATGTCGCCTACGCGCAGTCCAAGGTTGCATTGACTTACGTGCTGTACTACTGGAGTGTCGTCCATGAGGCAGATATCAGGGCAAATGATAAGATCATCAGTCTCAACAGCCACCCGGGTGTGATCAGGTCAGAATTCAACAGAGATCGTCAAGGCTTGTCTCTATGGCTTATGCGGAAGACCATGGCGTTTCCGGTTGCTAAAGGTGCTGAGCCGGAGCTCTACGCCGCCTTGAGTCCGCTGTTGAATAGTGCTGACCATCAGGGGCTGTATATTTGTCCATGGGGCAGAATTGGCGAGTTGAGACCTGATATAGAGGCAGGTCTCCGCAACGGCATTGGCAAACGTGTTTGGGACTACGTCGAAAAGACCACGTCGGGTTACTAGTTTCTCCTATCTAGTGATAGGACGCTTTGATTTACTCGTCAATTATTGAGCTTTTTAATTATTTCTAGTTTTACAACCTTTGAGCGTTTAATTTACTCATGCAATATCTTCAAGTGACTAACCCCTGGTTAGGTTTCCTATCTAGTACTGAACCCCCTTTCTCTTCTAACTTAGTTTTCGTTTGACTACCTTTTCTTTCAGGTTACTTACCTAGCATTAAAAAACCTGTTTTATTCAGTTCAGTCCGTTGTGCTTGGTCACTATCATCTCTTGCTAATTGATCTCTCACAGGAATCTTCATGTCTCCTCCACCCTGAGCTGAACTCCCACATATTGGCCGTCATCATGATCAACTCGTATTCGCAAATTCAAAATCGCGCGCTAATTTAAAATTAGGGATCCAGGTGTAATTTTTTTGGTTTACATTAAGTCGCACAAAACGAATTTCCTTTTTCGGAGATGCGGGACTTGGAGAAAGTAGCCATTCCGAGGGAGCGCCAGTACTGGAGAAAAAACTGTTTGATACTCTCCCCAAAGCTATTTCGACCAGCTGGTTTTCCGAAAGAGTGATCTCCAACATTGGGCAACTTCCATGGCAGAGGATTTATGACTCAAGGACAGACGGCGGAATTACTTAGTCACGGAAGCAGTGACGGGCATCCACTGGCGATAAAAGAAGTTATGCAGACTCCAACGTCACCCTTGGCTCTAGGGCCACTGGGGGGTGACTAACGAGACAGGAAATAAGGTGAATGGCAATATTGCCAGCTGTCATCCTCTGGACAAAAGCATTTATAGTACGCTTGTCCATGGGGCAGAAGTAAGGCGTGATATTGAGGCAGAAATCCGCAACGGCATCAGAAATTGAAACTAGGGCTATTTTGAAATATCCTCTTTGAGCTGTGGATCCTCTTTATTCACCGGCGACAAGAGGATACAAATCCGTTTTGTCAAGCTTTACCTCCAACCTCGTCACTATCAGCTTGCTGATGAATTTCATTGTTAATAATTTGCTCTTGTGCCCTCAAGACTCTTGCACATATTGCTCAGCTTCCCCAAACCACAATCACAGCATTGATCGAATGCCTCTACCTTCCCGCCCAACATCAGCTGCTCGAATATGTGAAGTTCAGATTGGGGATACATGTCTCGGCCGAGGCATGCGCCCCATTTAAAGTTTTTTTTTCAGGGAAAATGCGGCGTCGTAACTAGTTGCATAAAAGCTCAGGGTCCTCTTGGCTCTCTACTACTGGAGCATTATAAAATGCAACTAGACGCTGTCCACCAAAGCAATTTGTAGTTAAATTATCTTTTCACTAAACCCAACGGTACCTGTGCCTGTTTTTGTGGGTTTTCGATATCTGCTTGTGGAAGAACAAACGGGGCTTAATAATGTGCCTGCAAATTTGAAAAATCCTTTGAAAAATCAGGTCTCCTTCAGTGGCAAAGTATTAGAACAACAAGGCACCGGTATACAAGATGAAAGTTCCATATGAGTTAAGAGTGTCACTCAATGAGGTCTTGTGGCCTCCGGCAACAGAGTTTCCCTCGTCAGAAATTCCGGACTTGACAGGGACAGTGGCATTTGTTAGCGGAGCTAGTGCTGGAATCGGCAAGGAAGTGTTGAGGGTGTTGATGTCCAAGAATTGCCATGTGATTATCGGGGTCAGAGACAGGCAGAAGCTGGAGAATGCCTTGCAAGAGATAAGGGCAGATCTAAGTTCAAAAGGTGGCCCAATTGGGCAAGTGGATATCGTTATTTTCAACTTGTCCGATTTGGCCCCTTTAAAGACCATCCCGGAGCAGATTTCCAAATTTACAGACCGTTTGGACATTGTGATCCACAATGCCGGGCTCATTGTCGATCTCGATACCAAAACTGCACAGGGATTTGATGGAGCCTTCGGGGCGAACGTGTTTGGTACATTTGTGCTCCAACGGTACTTGGATCCCTTTTTTCTTCATAAAAGTGACTCCCCTTATAAGCGCTTAGTCTGAGTCACTTCCTACGTGGCAAATACGGCAACTCCGAAAACTGACAGTGGAATAATCTGGCCGCTGGTGGAGTCACAGACATTCACAGACTACGGTGCTGCCTATGCACAGTCAAAGGTAGCCTTGGCGTACTTACTGTACTACTGGAGTGTTATCCATGAAGCTGATATCCGGGCAAATGATAGGATTATCAGTCTCAACAGCCATCCAGGTGCGATCAGGTCAGAGTTCTTGAGGGATCACCAAAGCTGGGCATTGTGGCTTTTACAGAGGCTGGCTCATCCACCCTCTAAAGGTGCTGAACCGGATCTTTACGCTGCCTTGAGTCCGCTGTTGAATAGCGCTGACCATCAGGGACTGTACATTTGCCCGTGGGGCAGAATTGGCGGGTTGAGACCCGATATTGAGGCAGGACTTCGCAGTGGTGTTGCCAAACGTGTCTGGGAATACGTCGAAAAGATCACCTCGGGGTATTAATTGATTTCTAGATTTATTCATCGATTGTTTCTCCTGCAAAGTTATCTTGATTTGTGTTAGTTTTTTCGATCCTCTGTCTGCTTTACCTGAGTCTATTTCCTTTAACTATTAACTTTGTGAATCTTTATCTCAAATTCCGCGTATCAATCATTCGCATTTGTTCCTTAAGTCCCTTCACATGAACCAGACCAAGTTGCCTCTATCAACAACTATCTCCTGCGCCACGCCATCAACCCGCATTTGAAAAGGGGTACACTTCTCGCCCGAGAGATGTTGAAACATCAAGTGCGATGTGGAATCATGATCCACAAACCCCGAGTATAGCCTTCAGTACAGATTTTATGCTCCGATTATTGCCGTCCACATAGAAAAAGAATTCATCTTGTGAGCTCCGACTATAACCGTAACTACAAAATTAGGACACATTCTCGAGTCCGACTATAGCCATCAGCCACAAAACACACCATGCGACTCCAATGGCACCAAAATGGCACCGAAGCGGCTCCATCTAACTTAAACCCGGAAACCCCGCCAGTGCAGCTGCCATCGTCACATCTCTCCTAAGCGGAACTGACTACTTTCAATTTCTTCAGGGTGAACTAAGCAGGGTACAACGCCCCCCTGAGAAATTAACGGAGTTAATTAATGGCTATTTAATGTCGGATCACCACTACCAGTGACACCTCCTTGATCAAGACAGCAAAAGCTTAGACCATATACAAGATGAGACTGCCATACAATTTAAGAGCGATGAAGAACGATGTGTTGTGCCCACCGGCAACGGAGTTTCCCTTGTCGGAGATCCCGGATTTGACAGGTTCAGTGGCATTTGTGAGTGGTGCGAGCTCCGGGATCGGTAAGGAGGTGTTGAAATTGTTGATCTCCAAGAACTGTCATGTGATTGTCGGTGTCAGGAACACGCAGAAGCTGGAAAATGCTTTGAAGGAGGTCAGGGACGATTTAGGGGCAAAGGGCAGTGCAAAAAATGGCCCAATTGGGCAAGTCGATATCGTATCGTTGAACTTGTCAGACTTGACCACTTTGAAAAGTGTCCCTGATCAAATTTCCAGGTTTACTGACCATTTGGATATTGTCATCCACAATGCCGGGCTCAGTGTTGACCACAGTGTTGACCTAGATGTGAAAAGTGTCCAGGGATTCGATGGGACTTTTGGGGCAAATGTGTATGGAACCTTTGTGCTCCAAAGGTACTTAGACCCCCTTTTCCTCCAGAAAAGTGACTCTCCGTACAAGAGATTAGTCTGGGTCAGTTCTGCTGCTGCCAACATGTTGACTCCAAAGACTGACGGTGGTGTCAGCTGGAAGCTGGTGAAAACTCAGGGATTTTCCGACCTTAATGACGCCTACGGTCAGTCCAAGGTCGCTTTGGTGTATTTTCTGTACTACTGGAGCGTGCTCCATGAGGCTGATATCAGAGAAAATGACAAGATTATTAGTGTCAGCTGTCATCCTGGTCTGATTAGGACTGATGTCTTCAGAGACCGTGAGGGCTTGAGTAAGTGGATTATCCAGAAGATGTCGTTTCCAGCTATCAAAGGTGCCGAATCAGAGCTCTATGCTGCCTTGGGTCCATTGAAAAGTGGTGACCATCAAGGGCTGTTTATCTGTCCATGGGGCAGAATTGGTGAATTGAGACCGGATGTCGAGGCCGGTTTTCGCAATGGTGTTGCCAAGAAGGTCTGGGACTATCTGGAAAATGTTTGTCTGGATTACTGAGCTTTTAATTGTGTTTGATGTAGCTTTACAACTCTATCTTGTCTAATTTACCCTATTATTACACCAAGAGAATTGACAAGCAGAGCGCTTGCTAGTTATTTTCCAGTCTCAACATGTTCTTGGCAATCCTCGAATCGTCGTAGCAATCTCCAGCTTCTAAGGAAGCTCTAACAACTTCTTTCGAATGCCACCTTTGCAATATGCGTAGAATTTAAATTAGCAAATTGGGGGTGCATCTATCGGCCGAGAGAATTTTTTTTCAATAATAGCCTCATGGTGTTGTGATGTTCTACAAAACTGGGCCAATGTGTTTAGGTGCAAATCGAGTGGCGGTGTACTAGAGTGGAGTGGAAAGCAACGCGACTTTGGACTTCCAGAGTAACCTAAATCACCTTGTGACGTAAATCCCCAAACGCCGCCGTCTTTCCCCAGCCCGGAACCATCTCTGCCCTGCCGAATTGACGATCGCTAAATTCGTGCATGCAAGCCGCGCAGCTTCCGGATTTGACCCGGTGAAGAATTTAACGGGGCTAGCGATGACTATTAAAGGCTAGGTCATCGCTTGTGTTTTCGGAGCTTTGGATATACATTGACCATTGAAACTACAGAGATGAAATTACCTTATGAGATGAGAGCAACCAAGAACGATTTGTTCTTCCCGCCGGCTACGGAGTTGCCGTTGTCTGAGATCCCAGACTTGACAGGGACGGTGGCATTTGTAAGTGGAGCTAGTGCTGGAATCGGTAAAGAGGTGTTGAGAGTGTTGATGTCCAGGAACTGTCACGTGATTATCGGAGTCAGGAACACGCAGAAACTGGAAAAGGCGTTGCAGGAGATCAGGGCAGACCTAAACCCAAAAGATGGCCCAATTGGGCAAGTGGATATTGTGGTTTTTGACCTATCTGATTTCTCCACCTTGAAGACAGTCCCTGACCAAATCTCCAAATTTGCTCACCATTTGGACGTGGTTATCCACAATGCCGGATTGAATGTCGAAATCGGTGTTAAAAGTGTCCAGGGATTCGACGGCACCTATGGGCCCAATGTGTTTGGGACTTTTATACTCCAGCGGTACTTGGACCCCCTTTTCTTACACAAAAGTGACTCTCCTTACAAGAGATTGGTCTGGGTCACGTCTGCCGCTACAAATGTCATGACTCCCAAGACCGATGGCGGGATCAGCTGGTCCAGAGTGGAATCACAGACATTTGCAGACCACAATGACGCCTACGCTCAATCAAAAGTCGCCTTGACGTACTTACTGTACCACTGGAGTGTCATCCATAAAGCCGAGATCGGGGCAAATGACAAGATCGTCAGCGTCAGTTGCCATCCGGGCATGATCCGGACTGAAGTGTACAGACATCTTCGGGGATTCACGGTGTGGTTGGTCCAGAAAATGTCGTATCCTGCCGCCAGGGGTGCCGAACCGGAGCTCTACGCCGCCTTGAGCCCGCTGTTGACCGGAGAAAATCAAGGGCTGTTTATTTGTCCATGGGGCAGAATTGGCGAGTTGAGACCCGATATCGAGGCAGGACTCCGTAACGGGATCGCCAAAAGGGTCTGGAACTACGTTGAACATGTAGCTTCAGATTACTGACCTTTTTTGTTTTTCCTATCTAGTATTACAACTCTTGCTTGTCTAATTCACTCATCGTACTTGACCACCACTATCACTGAGTCCCCCCTCACAAATAACTTGCTGATAAACCTCTCACGCAAGATCTTCTTCTTGTTCTCTCCCACTTCTTCCCAGATCTCCTTCACGTTCACCAAGACCAAATTGCAGTGTCTATCGAAGGCTTTCACTTTCGCAATCAATTTGTGGTTATTCCGCAACGAAATCAACACCGTCGACTCCTGTTTGATGCTGTTGGTCAACAACGACATCGGGCCATGGGTGAATTCGTACTCCTCCAACTGCTGGAGCTCCACCTCGTTCAACTCAGATTTCGGTCTATTCAAAAGCTCGCTATATGTGACACCGTTAGTATTCAGAATTTCGCATTTGCCACCCAGAACAGTATACTCACGCCATCTTGGTGCTTTACTCCCTACTTTCCAGAGTGTATTCAAATTTTTTCAGCTATTTTTTCAGGGCCAAAATCCAAGGAAAAAACATAAAATGCACTAGTGACATGCCAGAACAGTGGAGAAGAGCAGCGTGATACTTGGATTCTGGGCAGTGAATCATGTTCAAGAGAGCTACAGCATACCGATACTTAGCCACACGACAACGGCGGCTTTTCAGCCACCACTTGACGCTGTGGAATAACCAGGAAAAGCATTTAGACGCCGATAGGATCCACAGCAACATCCCCAAGAACGAGACGTTGAACATCACTAACGTGTTAAATGAGTTAAATGACGAGCAAGATTTCAATCCACATACACGAGTCACTTACAGGACAACGGCGTCAAGACTAGTGGAGAAAATGAACCGGAGTCTGGACCAAAAAATGGGCGATGAGCCGGCAGAGGAAGAACCAGAGCCACAAGAAGAGCAGTTAAACACCGTAAGCGTAGAAGTAGAGCCAGAACCGAAGAAAGAATCCATCAACGTGGCGAATTACATCAATACACACCAGATATACCAGCGGCTCCGAGCCGCGGAGTTCAGCGACGAGCAACTGAAGTTGGTGATGAATGTCATTGTGAGCCAAATTCAGACAAACATCACCAAATTGATGAAGAAACACTCGCCTCTCTTGGATTTGCACAACGAGAACTACCTTTTCCAACTGCTGCAGCAGGAATTGAAGTCTGAATTAAGTGCCTCGAGGGACGGCGACTTGAATTTGTTAATCAACAGCTCTATTTTGTTGAAAAGGTCCTTTCAGGCATTGGAAGACGAGTTGGTGATCAATTACAAGTTGATGGACAACTCGATCAGGCTAGAATTGAACCAGTTCAAGCACGAGAACAATTTGCACAACAAGCAGTTGGATTTGAAGAACCAGGACTTGAACAACAAGATCATCACCGATCTTGTGGGCGAATTGAGGTCGTTTGTAGAGAGTTTGAGGTGGCTGTTGACGAGAAGCGCCTTGATGACTATTTTTGTGATGGTTTTCTTGGCTATAACGTCGTACACGGTGATCAAGAACTCTGAAGACGAAGAAGAGCTGAAGCAAATGCAGGATGCCGTGCTGAGAAGGAACGAAGAACTCGATTCGAAGGAAATCATAGATAAGATGACCCATGATAAGAAGGATCTGGAAGAAGAAGCCGAGCTGTCTCTTGATGAAAACTGAATGAAGTCATGTTCATTTGTATAAGCACCTATAAACCATTGCTAGCATAACGCACTTCACATCTTGTGCCTTCTCTCTTTCTTAGCCATCTGCGCAAACCTCTGCTGTGGGATCCCCAGAGACCATTTTTCAAACCCCTTGATAACTTCATTGGCATTGCTGAACTGGTAGTCCTTGTAGTATTGCTGCTTTATCAAGGCCTTGTTGTCGATCAACGACTGGTGTGCCAAATTCTTGGTCGAGTCGTGTATCTTGTCCAAAATAGCCTTGTTGAACTCGCCCACCTCGCTCTGTTTAAATTTAAAACACTCATTCACAAGCCCATATCGGTACAATTCCTTCACATGCATCGGTTTCGAGAGCAAAATGGCCTCATTGGCTTTACTCAAGCCCAATCTCCTCACAATCAGCGCCGAGGCGGCTCCTTCACACACGAGCCCCAAATTGCTGAAGGGTAGCAACATGAACACGTTCTCGTCGTTTATCAGATAGATCAAGTCACATAGCGCCACCAAAGCCGAACTTAACCCGATAACTGGCCCATTCAAACAGGCAACCAATACTTTATCATGGTTCAAGAACAATGACGTCAAATACACGTTTCTGGCGACAAATTTCGACAACCAGTACTCGTCCAAATCTTCTTGAGAATCGTGCTGAGCACTCGAGATCTTGGCATCTTTTACATTGGCGCCAGACGAAAAATATCTCCCACTTGACTGCAATACAGTGAAAACAGTATCTGGATCATCATTGGCGCGCCTAATAAAATTGCCCAATTTCAAATACTGGTCATTGTTCAAAGAGTTCAACGATTCCGGCTGGTTGAATGTGATGATGGCAAATTTACGTTCCTTGTCCACTGTGTACACGATATCTCCTGACATTGTGCTTGATCCTTTAATAGATTCAAAATGCTAAAGCCTCGCTTCTTATAACAAGTGACAAAAAAATGCGGAGAAGTTGCATATGCAACGGTCGGCTTTATGTGGAAAAAAGGGGCTGTCAAATGGATTAGGGGTACAAAAAAATTATAAATTGGGGGCTAGATACCGGATCTGTATATATTGGTGTTTTGGTTTCTCAACTGGATGGTGTCACGCCTGCTCATGACCATCAACAGTTTTTCGAGCGAGAATCTGTTGAATCCCTTGTTGGTGATGAACTCCTTTTCCAAGGTGTTTCTGGACGTGGACCATCCGATAGGCAATCTTCTCTTGATCTGGCTCATGATCTTTTCAATCTCATCTTTGGTCTTCTCGTTCTCGTTGTTGGCGTCGTTGTTGATCAGATTCAAAGTCGAAGCATGGAACAACCGAAGAGCTTCTCTGACATGTCTCTCATTCAGAATCGGACTCAACTCGAGCTTCAGCAAAGATTCAGTGATTCTTATCGTGGCCTCGAGCTGTCTCACCGTGATTGGAATACTGGATCTCTCGCTCAAATGGGACTCGTTCTCGTGGACTTGTTTCCTGATGTTGATAAACTCCGACGAGAGCAACTCAGCCAGCTCCTGTGACAATCTTGGGCCACATTTGGTCTTACAGTAGTTGATATACCGTTTCATCTTCAACAATGGAATATCAGCTTCATCCTGCTGGTCCTGCTCGGCACCGGTATGGATGCCCATCACGTGCCGGGCCATCAAGGTGTCCTTCTCAACGTTATGGTCATCTTTAATGATGAAAATCAAGTCGAATCTCGACAAGATTGTCGACTGGAAATCGATATTCTCTCCGGCACTCTTGACATCGTCATATCTACCAAAGATCGGATTTGCCGCAGCCAAGACGGACGTTCTGGAGTTCAAAATCGTAGTGATACCGGCTTTGGCAATACTGATAGTCTGCTGCTCCATCAGCTCGTGGATAGCGACCCTGTCTTCGTCTCTCATCTTGTCAAATTCATCAATACACACAACCCCTCCGTCTGCCAACACCATGGCACCTCCTTCCAAGTAGAACTCTCTAGTAGCCACATCTCTCTGCACAGAGGCGGTCAAACCGGCAGCAGAAGAACCTTTACCGGACGTGTAGATGGCAATTGGACTCACTTTCTCAACAAACTTCAACAATTGCGACTTGGCAGTACCGGGGTCACCCAACAACAACACGTTAATATCACCTCTCAATCTCAGCCCGTCAAATAACAACTTCTTGGATCCACCCATGAGCAAACACGTGATCAGCTTCTTGATATCCTCGTTACCAAAGATCGATGGTGCAATGGATTTAGAGAACTTCTCATAGATTTGAGGGTCTCTGGACATCTGTAAAAACTCTTCTTCCTCTTCTTCGGTGAATTGCAACTGGTTCGACAAATTGGTGTCGGATTCGATCCCAAGAACTTTCAAGTACGGGTTTCGTATAGCGATCCCACCTCCAGAGTTAGGACCACCTTGCTTCTTGGCCTGGTAGATCGCATAGATCCCGGTCAAAGTACACTTGTTACCCGGAATCAACCTGTTGGTCAAGTTTCTGTTCACAGTGAGCATTATATGTCTTGGCATCTCTCCCACTGGGACATCTTCTGGATTTTCTTGTAATTTCAACACTTGTTCATCGACAAATTGAGATCTGTCATGGATAATAATGTATGGATCGATTCCACACTGATCTTTCTCCAATTTCTCACCTTGGCATTTCTTCGGTAACAGGATAGGACCGAAATTGGACTGGATCTTTATGTTCTGAGTGTGCTTACAACTCTTGCACATGATCGACACCAATGTCAGTTTGGAGTTCAACATCGATGTCGAGATCACAATACCGGAAAGTCTCACGATCTTGGCAATATGCTCACTGGAAAGGTCTCTGATCGAGACTTTGTTGTTCTGTGAGATCAAGATCAACTGGCAGGTTGGGAAATTGGTGGGGATCTGTTCGTTGGTCAAGTACAAGATTTTCTTCAGGATCTCCGTGATGGACTGCTCAAATAACGGGATCATCTCCGTGGAATCGTCATTCAACCTCTTGTTCAACTCTTCATTGTATGAGATCATGTGCTCTTGGCTCACGGTCAACTTGTAATTCTTGCTCAACAAATTCTCCCTCAACTGGTCTCTGTAGATAAATTGGTTATCGATTCTGAACTCCAAGATGAAGTTTTTGAACTGCTTGATGATCTCGGAGAACTGGTCATCGGAGATGTCTTCAGGTGGTAACACAGAAGCGCCGTAGATGGCTGGGCTATCGAAGGACATGGTGCTGGATGTTATAGATTTGTGAGAGGATTTGGATTTGAGAATTTTTTAAAGAAAGTTGAGAAAAAAATTAAAATGAAAACACAGACGCGTTCAATTATATTTCCCAATTGGGAACAAAAAAATACATCGTTACACCGATTAGGATCAGGTATGTGGCCTAGATTTTAGCATTTCTTGATGCTAATGGCGCACTACATGCAGAATAGGGAGATGTGTTTATTCTAGATCAGCTTCATCCTATTTAGAGAAACGGTTGAACCAATCCAAATGGTCTTTGAAAGCCTTTTCACCGGCAAATTTAACAGCCTCAACAGAGTAATCACCCTTAACGGAAAATCCGTGCTCAGTTTGACCATAAACAGTGCTCTGAACTGGGATGTTGTTCTTCAAAAGCGCAATCTCAGCAGCGTGCCTCAATTCTGTTGGGAACATGACGTCAGATGCAGCAGCAGAGATCAACAAAGGCTTGGTGATCAGTTCGTAGTCTTCAACAACTGTAATAGAAGGATGTGCGACACATCCGACATCAAAGAGCCCATCTTTGGTCAATTCGAAGTTGGTGTATCTGGCTCCGAAACAATATCCGACAGACCCGACAAATGAGGGTTTCAATTCGTCACGCAACTTGCTGACGTAACCCTTGACGATCGGACCGGTGACTTCTGGACCTCTAGCGCCGACCCAAGCCATGATTTGTGCACCTTCCCAAGTTGGTACCAGGACTTCGCCTCCAAGGATGTCCGGAATGACGGTGAAATATCCCAGTTTGGCAAATGCATCGGCAAGCAATTGCACGTTCTTGAACTTGTTCCCGTAGATATCACTGAGCAAGACGATAACCTTTTTCGAAGTCTTGTCTCCGGCGATGTACGAATCCAATCCAAAGATCGTTTCGTATTTTCCAGTTGGAGTTCCGTCGTGGAACTTGAAGGGTAAACAACACTCAGCCATTGTATTAGTGTGATTCAGTAGTTGCACTATTTCACTTGACGGTCCAGAGGAAATCGTTTTCTCTTATATATTGCGCCGGATTAATTTTCATTTTTGTTGCACCGGAGTTAGGAATTAGAGGACTTAATCTAGCCGATGGTGCATAGAGGATGGACTAGTCTGGTATTGGCCGATGCCTGCCGGTGTTTCGGGGACCGATGTGGGGACTTTGGCGGACACCGCTGACAGGCCTGTTGGAGTTGGTTGGGGGCGTTATTCATGCTTACTAATGATCTTACTCAAAATGCCGTTTGCGGTTGCGAGAAACATAGGGCAAAGTCGGGCATACGTCATTGGTCCAAATGATCTACGTCATCTTGCCTTGAGATAAGCTATATATCGTACATCGTGATCTGTGCAAAGCATGGATGTGTATGTGATATCCAGAAGCACAATTGTATTTCCGCCTAACTGATCTCTACCAGAGCATATCCGCTTTTCAAGATGATCTATCACTGAATTTCTGCTCAACTGGTCTACCAAATCGCATAATGTGGTTCCACTAAACTGACCGATATGAACAGATAAACTGTGTTCATGCTAAGATGATTTGCATAAGATCATACATTATCTCCGCTAAATGATCTAAGATAAACTGTAATTCAACCAACGTAATCTATACAAGATTATACACAGTAAGATGATCTGTAATAGATCATAGACTGTAGATCTACTCAATTATTCTATAATAGCTCATAAACTGCGATTCCGCTATAGAGGAAATACACTGGCTATCTACTTAGATGATCAATACAAGAATACACTTTGAATCTACGTAGATAATCTCTAATAGATCACTATTGTCTATTGGGTCTATATCATATCATACATTGGTGTCACCTCGAACTTGGCTATTGATCATACATTGTGGATCCGCTGATAATCACGGCGTAAACAGGTATTCCTCAGTCACCACATTCACACCGTTCAACAAAATTTCGTCCAAATCGTTGAAGTTGAAATTCAACAAGCCGGTGTTGATCTGCTGACCAGATTCTCCTGTCCAAGTGCTGATATTGTTGATCATCAGAGTGGTACGGCCATTGAATGGAGTAATTTCGGATCCAGAGGCATTTGCGGTCGATGCAGCCAACAGATTTGTGCTATTAGACAGTTGCTGTCCAGCCTGGAGTAATTCCGACGGTAATTGCTGAGACTTAGGTTCTTCATGGTAACCGTTGCCATTAGTGGTGTAATTGTGTCCGTTCAGTGTGCTGTTAGTTGTAACAGAATGGTACGACGGTGTATATGAGATCGGGGTATTCTCATCGTCAGCAGGTTTTAAAGGCGGTGAATGTATGAGTAAATGGCTCAAGGATTTCGGAATGGATTTCTGCAATTGGCCCTGTTTCTCCTTCCTGGCCTTCTCTTCCAATTTCTCTTCATCGGTCTTGTTGGTTTCGATCCCGAAATGGTGCATCTGTTTACGGACAATCAGAGGAGGCATTCCCGGGCCTTTGTTGTAGACGATTTCCGAGGAATCGGGTCCACAACGCAAGATCAAGTTCCCGATCGTCAGGTTCATCAATTCGTCAAAGGTGTCTCTGAAACTCAAGGCAAACTTGGTACGTTCCGACATCACATACAAACAGATCGAACACAGTCTCAAGTCGTCAAGCCCGCTGAACAACTCTCCACTCACTATCGGTCTCGTGTGTTTGGAAACGTCCCCGAGCTGCTTCCTTCTCAAGTCGTCTTTGTTTCTCGTGAGCCACAAGCAGTAGATCAACGTCACTCCTGCAACAAATACAGTGTGGATGTGTGTAGTGGAGTGTCCGAAAACGGTCTTTTGATGGAACAGCTTGAACAACTGGCAGATCTGACCCAGAGCCAGTTGGCACTCTTTGAACAACTTGTCTTCAGGATCCAACAACTCCAAGAAGGGCTGAATCAACACTCTTACAGATCTGTAGTAGTATATACTCAACGTTTCGTTCTCAACACCTTTGGCAAAACCCTCACAGGACCGTCTCCATTGGTCCAACTCGTCGTAAAATTTACCCACCAAGGGAAGTTGGCTCTTTGTAACTTTGGATCTGAACGAGTTGATGTTCAACGTCTCGACAAAACGCAGCTCTATCCTTCTGATCTTGATCATCTGGTTGATAAACATCGGCCCATCGGTCGGGTGATTCGCACTCGAAGGCTCGTATTCGAAAAGTGGTAAATCTGTGTCACACATCGATTCTGGTAGCACATATTTCTTGCTCACCAGGATCAGAGTCGTCTTTTCGAATATATAACTGGACCAAAACACACGCATCTTCTGGTCTCTCAATCTGGAATCGGTTTCATATTTATACGTTGCCGATTTGTGCAAGTTCAACTCGATACAGAGCTTGATCAGATCTCCAATTATATCGAAAACCCCCACGGAATCTCTATCAGTTCTGGTCAAATACACCACGATCAACGTCAAGATCTCGATCTTCCCCAAATTGTCGAATTTCTTACACTTGGTCAAATGTCTCAATCCGGTACAGAAAAACCTCTCTGGTAATGGACCGTTGTATCTACCTGTCGTCATATGGAGCGAGGCCAGGATCAGAAAGATGATCCAGATCTTGGCAAATGAGATGTGGAAATAATCGCCGTCTTTGATCAATTTTTGTAGATCGTTGTTGAAATACGATTCGTGCCATTTGAGAATCTCACGTTCATCGATCAAGGGGAATTTGTACTGTAATCTTGAAAAATAAATGTCCAATAGTTGTCGCGAGTAGTTCTCATCGATCTCATAGACCGGTTCGTTGTTCAAGAACTCTTTCAAGTTGTATTTCGACATGAAGGAGTTGTTGTAGTCGTTTTCCAAATTAAAATCCAAGTTTTTCAACGAATCACGGTCATGTTTCTTTTCAAACTCGGAAATCTTTGGCAATAGTCTCGTGGTCAGATGGTGGATAGGTGGTGGTATTGTATGTGGATGCAGTAATAACGGCGAAGAGGGGATCGGGAGTTGTTTGATCCCAGTTTCCTGGGCAGATATGAATGGTGAAATCTTCTTGTAATTACCCAAAGCCTGGTTCTTCTGGACCAATCTCTCGTAGTCATCTTTTGAAATATGCTTATCCAAGATCCGCTCCAAAAATTTGACCTTCTTCTCCAACAACAACGTGTATTCGTCCTTTGCCGGTGGTTTGACGCCGTATTTCATCGGCTTTACACATTCGACTCCAGCTCTGAGACATGTAGTACAACTGGGAAATCTGTGGTCACATTTCTGTTTCCTTTTCTGGCAGAGGAAACAGGATGTGGATCTTCCCTTCTTGTCCACCTTATAATCCTGTGTATTGGCGGGGAGCGGAGAAGATGAAGATGAAGTAGGTGACTGTGTAACGTTAATGTTCATCATCTGGAGATCAGAAGGAGGCGAGCCTGCAACTGGAACCGAGATCTCGGATAAAGGTTCTTTCTTTAAACCTCTTCCCATGTTCATCCGGTGGCCGGTATATATATATGCCCGGAAAATTTTTATTCGGTGAAAAACTTTCTATCGCTATCCGATCAAAATCTTGGTCTTATCTATTTCGATGCTCTCTTTTGGTGAGATTGAGTGGGGGTGGCAGAAACGGACACAAAATGTTTTGTTTTGAACTCTTATTGTTACTGCCTTTCTATACCACAGCGTTTGGGATCCCTGGTGTTTTCCCTTGAAGTCCGTTGGAACGAATCAATACTTTAAACAGATGTAACAGTAGCGCTAACTTGCAATTTCGCAGATTTTAGTTTAAAAAAATGATCAACGAATTTTTTTTTCTTTTTTCGTCGTATTGAAAAATCACAATAAGCACACGGACTTCGGAAGGGCTGTAGCTGCCGGTGGAAGAGGGGTCACGTGGTAAGTGAGGCACTGGATAGGTGGCGGTGATTGGAGTCTTGTGGTGTAATTTGGAGCCGTGACGATCGCGGGATCAGGACTTAGCTCCAGCCTTTTGATCTACCTCTGCTGGTATTGTGGGTGTGAAACTAAAAAATATCTTTTTCCCTCTTGGAGTGGGGTACTCTTTGGGGGTGGAATTTCTGGTCCAGACCCGGTGTGTTGGGCAGTGGAGTATCAAGAGTGCGCTGGGGTGCCAAAGGGCCAAGAAACGGTTTCAGGGACTGAGGATGTGGTGCGGTGTGGTGTTGCGATGTGATTTGCATCGAATCTTTACGGGTCCCGGGGTGTCACCCGTTGCGTACAGCATCTGTGTAGACTTAGAAGTAGTATTACATATTGTCTCTCGTTAAGGTATGTATTGACTAACTACTGACTATGTGTAATAAACCGGTGCACAGGATCTGGAGATGTCGTTGAAACATGACAGCTTCAAAATATCCAGCACAGAGCTCCCTTTTCTAGTGGCTCGTTCCGGTTTCGGCAGTCCCTTCTTTCCGAGCTAACGGTGATGCGCAAGGTGAGAAAAAAAAAGCGGGGGAGGTGTGAAAACCGTTTGTGAGTGTGAAGAGGTGTAAAAAGGTGACAAGGAGAGTGGTGAATAGGGCGAATGGATGAGCAACAATAGATGATTCTGTGGTGGTGTGGTGTTGTGATTGCTTGATGTGAGACTGTATATCTGAAGGAAACAGTGGTTTGGTGTAAACGGTACAGATTATTGTATATATATTATATAGAATGATCCACAAATAGGGTGACTTGTGTGGATGAGATGAGTTGATCTTGGGCTATAATGGAAAAGAGATTATTGGTTGTGAAAGTCTCAGCTTATTTGATGTCAAATCACCATATGAGTCTTTGTCCTAATCTCTGCCCTAATCTCTGCCCTAATCTCTGCCCTAATCTCTACCCTGACACTCTTCTCTGTGTATTCATGAACATTGAGACGAAAAACTGCTACCGGCGTTATTTTTCTGCAACACCAAGACAGGAATAAATGCTTCCATGTACGAAGAACAAACCGCGTGGAAATTGCAGCTTGTTGCCTTGTGAGATATCAGGGTACCTTTAAGGAGAAATAACAATCTATAACCGCATTCTACAACTTCATTTTGTAAATTTATCCTCAACAGTAAATTTGGCATAGTGCGGGAGGGTGATAAGACGCACATGAGATAAAATAAACTCTACATAAGTTCCTGATTTCTGAGATGGCATAATAGTGAAAAAGAGAACATTTAAGTGTTTTGCTTGTGGTGGAAGCACTACGTGTATTGGTAACCCGAATTGTTTGTCTATCAGTTCATCAGCTCATCAGTTGGTAAAGGATCATTAGAAAACCTCCGATGTTTAATATCAATACCAATTTCAATACCAGATACTGAAAAGCTACAAAATCGCTCCTGAGTCCAGTGCTCAAGCACATATAGCGACTAAATTACTACAACAATAGGAATACGCTACGCAACAATACACTCAATCATGTTGAATCACAACGATGAATCACGATGAATCACGATAAATCACGATAAATCACGACAAATCACGACAAATCAATCGATGCTGTACAATGATCCAGTCCAAGGCATGGCCAAAGCCACCCATAAACAAACTAGGTCCAGACAGTGATGACATTAGCAACTCTCAACCCCCATAATAACCCGCCACACTATTGTTATTTTCAGCACTCTTATCAGATAAGGAAAAAAGCCCCATCTATGGATATTATCGGAGCACTTATTTCCTAGCATACCCCCAACTACCAGGCCCACGTCCACCAAAACCACCCCCAGAACATACCACACTCTCTTCACCACTACGCCACCCCATAGCTCCGATGCCATCTCTATCCGATCCCATCATGCTCCAAACCAACCCCACAACCAACTCCTACAATGAAACCCGTGCCCCTCCACCGCCCCAGTATTACCTCTTCGGGCAAGTAATAAAAATTTTCTTTATCGAAGGGACAGACAAAGAACAAACGGAAGAACAAAGACGGGAAAAAAAATTTGAACGCTCAAAAAACCCTTTGGATTACTCATATTCAAGTAAAGACAAGCATTAATATTCAATTTGAGGCCCTCAATCAAACAGCACAACCATAAAATATTCAAGCACGAGAGAGTAATCCGGATTATCGAATTTGCCCGAGTTTTTAATTATACTTGAGTGAACTAGTAGAGATTTGCCCCGCGATTTTGAACCACTGTTTTCGACAACCGACAAGAACAAGTAATGAGTTACATCACCGAGCCGAGATTGTTATCGGACAGACGTCCTTCCATGGCTGAGCGCAGAAATTCATCTGTGCAACTGGACAGAAGACCGTCGGTGGTGATCCCATCGTTGGTGGGTATCGAGAAGCCGGAATCTGACCAGCAGGTGCCAGACGAATGTGACGTTGTTATCATTGGAACTGGGATCGTTGAGAGTATCTTGGGTGCTCTGTTGCAATGGCAAGGTTCAAATGTCTTGCACATTGACAACAATCCGTATTATGGAGACACTTCGAGCACGTTGACCGTGGACCAGTTGAAGACCTGGACTCAAAATGTTAACAAACATCTGTCAGGCTTCAAAGGTTATGATAACGCTTCCTTATACATTCCGAGACAACTGGATTTGGTTTCCAAGGATTACGGAATCGATATTAATCCGAGAATCTTGTTTGCCAAATCTGATCTCTTGTCCTTGTTGATAAAGTCAAGAGTGTACAAATACTTGGAATTCTTGCCCTTGAGCACTTACCACACCTATGAAAATGACAGTTTTGAAAAAATCGCAAGCACAAAAGAGGATATCTTCACCGACCAATCTTTAACCTTGACCACCAAAAGATATTTGATGAAATTCATGAAATTCGTCTTCAACTATGAAAACGAAAGAGACCAATGGATCTCTTACAAGGACAAGCCTTTCATCAAGTTCATCCAGGATAATTACAAATTACTGCCACCTCAGTTGAACGAAATAGTGTTTTCAATTGCTCTCTCTTCGACTCCAAACATCTCCACAAAGGAAGGTTTGTCACGTGTCAAGAGATATTTGTCAAGTTTCGAAGTCTACGGAGATTTCCCGGCAATGTACACGAAATATGGAGGTCCAGGTGAAGTTTCTCAGGGATTCTGTAGATCTGCAGCTGTTGCCGGTGCCACATACAAGTTGAATACCAATTTGATCTCGTTTGACCCGGAGACCAAGATTGCCAAATTTTCTGATGACACTTCTATAAAAGTGAACGAAAAAGTCGTTTGTTCACCATCACAGGCACCGGAAAACGCCAAATTGGTTCCTGAACTGAAATACCAAGTCTCGAGATTGATCTCTGTGGTCAAGAACTCTTGTAAAGAGTGGATGACTGAGAGAGAAAACGCATGTCTTGTGATCTTCCCATCCAGATCCTTACCAACTTACAACGAGTTCCCGGTCCAAGTGTTGATCCAAGGTGAAGGATCAGGTGTCTGTCCACTGGGTCAGAGTGTCTGGTACCTTTCCACTGTAGAAGTTGGCGAAAAACTGAAACAAGACTTGGAAAGTCTGTTGTTGAAATTGGAAGAGAGTTTGTTGAGAGAAAGTGAAGAAGATGGATTGAATGCCATCTTGGAGGATGATGACATTGTTGTTGAAAACAATCACATCATGATCAACAGTGTCAAGTTGGGTAAATCGTACAAGGATTTTGTCCCAAAACAGAAAATTCAGTACTTGTTAAAATTATCATTTACACAATTCACTTCTACACCACATTTTGGAGTTGTCAACTCGAAGTTGTTTCAACACGAGGAAAAGACTGATACAGGTGCTCCAGATAACGGTGTAATTTATTCGAACATGCCTTCGTCAGAGGTCTCATACGATGGAGTCATCACTGAGGCAAAGATCTTGTATTCCAAGATTGTCGGAGACGATGAAGATTTCTTTGAAATTGATTTCGAAGACGATGAAGAGTTTGAGCACGATCAACAGTTACTGATCCAACTGGTGACGTTGGAAAATGAGAGAAGTAGAAGAAATTCGAGTTTATCTCCGCAACTACGCCAACAAAATCCTCGCACATCTGTTTCGAGCCAATTTTTATCGCCAAATTCGAGACCTAGATCGTCGTTGTCCAATGGCGCACATTTACATGCTGGTAATGAAGAAAGTGCTATCATTGACGGTGACGATATAGAGATGGATTTTGACTTGTAATAATTTTAAAATCGATATATACATAATCTAATACTTTATCTTTCTTTTTAGACTAGTATTCCCCATGCATGTAATGTAGGTTTGAAAGGTGGATGGTGTAACGATGTCACCGTTAGACCTAGCTTTTGTCACGTGAGCATAAAAATGTAAGCCCTATAAGATCATTATTTTTTATCCTCATTTGCACTACCGTAAAATTTTCATATATTTTTTTCTAAAGGTCAAAGTTTTTCATACATACACCACATAGAACTGACCAGTTGTTACTCTGAGGAAGAAGTCTATACTTATAAAGAAATAATGTCTGACGTTGAACAAGAACAAATCATCGAAGAAGTTGAGGTTGCTGCCTCTGAACCAAGTGGTACCATCACCATTGAAGACGCTTTGAAGAGTGTCATCAGAACCTCTTTGGTCCACGACGGTTTGGCCAGAGGTTTGAGAGAAGCTTCCAAGGCTCTTTCCCGTGGTGAGGCTCAATTGTGTGTCTTGTGTGACTCTGTCACCGAAGAATCAATCATTAAGTTGGTTGAAGCTTTGTGTAACGACGGTGAAGAAAAAGTCCCATTGATCAAGGTCTCTGACGCCAAGAAATTGGGTGAAATGGCCGGTTTGTGTGTCTTGGACAGAGATGGTGAAGCCAGAAAAGTTGTCGGTGCTTCTTGTGTCGTCATCAAGAACTGGGGTGAAGACTCTGCTGAAAGAGAAGTCTTGTTGCAACACTTGTCCCAAGAATAAGCAAACTTTTTCCACTCATAAAGAGGTCTGATGTATATATGTAATTATTATTGATTCCTCTTTACATGCTCATAAAAATACTGGATTGTCGATCCGAGGTCCAATATCGATCTCGTTACGTTGGTCTCGGTGGAAAAATCCATCGATTTTCTGCTGGTCTTGCATTGTGATCTGTAATTCCACCACATCTTCGTCGTCTATCAAGTTTTGAACAAATGTGTTATTGTAGTTATGGTTCATGGTGTCATCACTGTCGTCGTCAACGTAATCGTTGATCTGTTCCAAAAGCTTGAACTCTACAGAGGCATGATTCTGGTCTATCAACAATATCACACTTGTAAGCCCATTGCTGTCTTTTTTGAACTTCATCTTGCTCAGTAATCTTGTCAGTCTCATGATTTTCACAAAATATGTGAAGTTGTAGAAACACGTCACGGAATCCTGGTTCGTTTCCACATATTCATATCTGTCATCACTTCTGGGAAGACTATAAGTATCGTTGTGAGAGTCCAGCCCTTTGGGCACCATCTTGTACACTTTCAACTCCTCTAGCAATCTCTTCTTCCTCGGATACTGCATCTTGGAGAACCCCAAGCCACCTTTCGAGATGAAAACCAATTTTGGTGCAAGCTTTTCATTTCTAGTGTCTCCGTACACAAAGATCTGGTCAGTTTGGATCTCTTTCAACTCTTTCAAGATCTGGAACACTATAGAACTCTGCAAAATCATCTCAAACACGATCTTGGTGTTGTCAATCTGGAACATCTCGTCGTCTTCCAGATCTTGGTCCATCAGATCGAGGTTATAAGTTTTCAACTCGACTCTTTCCAACATCAATTCGTCTTCAAATGATAGCACAAATGGCTCTCCATATCTTTTGTAACTCAAGACACAATTGGTCCTCTGTGGTTGCAGATCCAGGTCTGCCCTAATTGCGCTGTTAGCAATCGTCACACTTTCCAAAAACGCCTGGAGATCGATAACTAGCCTTACATCTGTGCCATCATCCATTTGTGAGTCATCCGAGACGAAAGCAAATGAATCAAAGAACCGCTGGTCGAGATTCAGCTGTGCCCTGCAGATATTCATCTCGTTCAGCACGAAAAATATTCCCGTTTGGTTGATTATTACGAGACATTTCGTGCCCACCAGAGCGATACATCCGAGAACATTGGATAACTCTGACAATGATGTCGTAGACAGCGTGAAGAGGATGTCGTCATCACGGATCATCTTTGAATTTGACTATCATATGCGTTTTTGGATTTTAAATCACGTAGAAAAAACAAAAATCAAAAAACAAAAAATCTTAGGCGTTTAGTTGCAGTGGCTGATAGCACAAGATGGGCCAAATACAGAGAAAGAGGCTGGGATTTGCCACATGGATGCTCGGGATCGGAATCGCCGTTGCCGTGACATCAGCTGCGGCAGCAGTGACCTATTTTTATACCAATTTGGACGAAAACGGACCAGATAGGCTCAAGAACAAGAACAGCTCGGTAGTGGTAGTGTTATCGCCTTCGGTGATATCTGCACAATTACCGCTTCTGGAATTGTTATCCAACTACCAAAGGGCTTTGATAGTATTGCCCCCGGGTATAAAGAGACAAGATTTGGCAGAATTCAACATATCTATCGATGACAGTTTCAAGATGATTGAATGCGATTCTGAGTTAGGGGTGTTCCATCTCTTGAAACATTTGAAATATGGCTTGAATTTCGTCTGTTTTGACGATTTTGCAGTCTCGAGAGAGGAATTGGATAAGTTGCAGTTGAAATCGTTCTTGCCCAGTGTCATAGAGTTGGAGCAGAACAATGAGATGATTTATGAAGAGTTTTTGAAGTATTTACTATATTGATGGATGGAATGACATTGTTCACTAGCATATTATTGTAATGACTATCGAGCCGGTATCGCTAACATGATAACATTGCAGTGTCTATTGAACCACATTTTACTAGTCTTTTATCATCTATTGACCATTGTTATGCCTTATAATGTTCCTGTTCGCTCCGTAGGAGATCGTCTCTGAGTCCCTGTTGATCCTGCCATATTCGACCGTGCTCCAGTTCGGATTCTTGCTGGAAACCGGCACATTTTGCTTCAAATGGCTCGGTTTCTTGGGAACTGGAGGTTTTGTCAGCAATTTAGGGCCAATGATGTCCACCTGTGGGTATCTCTTGTTCAAACACCTCGATAACGCCTGGATCGTTAACATAATCTGGTATGGATCCTTCAGCTCGTAAAGATCCACCGTTTGGAACAACTCATCCTGTGGAACGCCAACTTTGACACAGTAGTCCAAGAAGAAAGAGATATTCTCCATCTGCATAAAGGCAATAGATGAGTCCTTATATTTGATCTTTATCGACGAATCGTTGTACTTTTGCTCCAATTGGTTCACTAATTGACACAATATCACTCCGTCTTTCAACAGATCTATGAAATCTGATCCTTGGGGCTGTTTCTGGCTCAACAATTGTCCATTATCCTGCAAGTATTTTGTGATCCATGGCTTGACAACTTCAACCAATTTGTGATATTTCAGTAACCTGGAGTTGCTCAAGTCATCGTCTAATGATGTGACATCTTTCCCCTTCGATGTGTACAATTCTGGCTGGTAGTTCATAGACATTGTGTCAATGATATGGTGGTATTATAGTTGTCAGCTCTTGGATTTACTGTGCCCTGATAAGATTTTTTCTCTATAGTGAAGAAGAGTCCGCCACATTTGCCAGAACACTTAAGGACTCAGTGGCTGAGAGGTTCGGAGGCGCGATGACCACCTTGGAGATCTCTGGAATCTTTGAAGAGCCAGCACCAAGAGCACCAACATGACCAACAATAACCGCCAGACACAGGAAAGCAGTTTATCGATTTTGAGCACACGCCACATCGTGGCGTGGCATTACAGGAAACGAGAGATAGCCACAGGCGCCTCTTCCCAAATAGGTATCTATCCCTGCCGAGTGGCTAATGCACTCAAAATTCTTTTTTTCGCTCAGCGGTCATGCACTTGCCACAAATGCCTACTACTCTGCGTGGCGCTCACTTTTTCTCAGGCTAAATAATCAGTCATACACGGTGCGAGTTAATACATATAAAACAGCCACATTCCGCCACATCACTTGTCCCAAAAAAAACATTTTGAAAAGCTTTTTTCACTAGTCAAATCTCTAACTCTACTTGCACAACCATGTCAACTGAGATGGAGAAAGATACAAATAGTATTTTAGATTGTTGGAAAGAATGCTTTATAGAAAACTTTGATACGTTATGGTTTGCCAGTGTCATGGGAACCGGAATAAGTGGCTGCATATTATACAAGTTCCCATATGAGCTGGAATGGCTAAAAATTTTAGGTCTTGTCTATTTTGCCATTGCTGTGGTGCTATTTGTGTTGCATAACGTCTTTTTCGTCTGCAAGAATCTCCTCTTTTATAGAGACTGGAGTTTTATCACAGATGTCAAGAAATCAGTGTTTTTGGGTTGTTACCCAATGGGGCTTTGTCCCATCTTGAACATGATTGTATATTTGGTTCAAGATTACAATGTGGCTTCTAACTCACACTGGATCAACTTTCTGTACGTTTTCTTTTGGTTCATAGTGGTGATAAGTGTAGCGTGTGCATGGGGAATCACATTTCTCATATTCTGGAAGTCAAAGATTCACGATTACAACAGCCACGGTGTTAATGCCACTTTATTACTTCCCCTTGTCACCATGACTGTGGCTTCTTCTACTGGCTCCATAGTATATGAAATTTTGCCGAGTCACTTGAAGTTGTTCCAGTTGATATTGTGTTTCATGTTATGGGCCAACACCATGGCATTACTGTTCCCATTTATCACTATTTATTTTGCCAAATTGTACTTGACAAAACTCCCACCAAAAAACATGATTTTCACCACATTTATCCCACTCGGGGTCTTGGGTCAAGGCTCATACGGGATTTTGCTCTTTGGTAACTGCTGTAAAGAGTATTTCTCGCAAAATTTTGACCCGGAAACTGCCAATACCATGAGTTTGATTGTGGAGACGATATCGGTTCTAGTCGCATTATTTTTACTCTCATTCGGATATTTTATGACTTTCCTAGCACTGTCTTCAGCATTGAGTGCTGGTTTCCACAAAAAGTTCTTCAAAGGGTTCTGGGCGATGACTTTCCCCTTGGGCACCATGTCGGTTGGTGACAGCAAATTGGGGGTATTGTACGGCTTGGGTTTCTTTAAAGTATTGGGCTCCATCTATGGAGTCGCAGCTGTTTTGATCACCACCGTTTGTCTTTTGGGAAGTCTCTTTGAAGAACTTCCAAACCACTGCCGGGCACCACAAAGGACTTGTACTCCTCAGTGCTCTGCCGTAAGTGATGACGATGTCTCCACTATTGTGTAATCTCTAACCCCTCTAGCATCTTGTATACTATTTATTAAATCTGTCTATTGAGACCATAATATATTATTTTAAAACGTTCATAGTAGCCACTATAACGAGCTCGCAGGAAGTAGATGCTCACACATCTTGTACTGTATCTGGTCTGACCATTATACACAACTTCCCTCCAGAATCAACGCCCAAATATGGGTCGTGCACGCTCAAAACCCCTTTTGGCCAACGCTCATTTTGAAAAATTTGAAAAAATCTTCAAAGCACCAAGATCATACTGAAAGCAAGATCATGTCTTTGGCCACAAGAGGCGTAGCTGCACAAACAGCGCTGTTACACAGCAAATCATTGGCGCTTCGTGCGTTTGGCACGACGCCAAAAGTTCTGAATCTGGAAGTGGATCAGTACAAGAAACAATTGGACCAAATGTTGTACTACGAAAAGACCCCTTTGAAGTTAAAACGGTTTGTTTACAGACCCAAACACGCGGAAAGAGTATTTAGAGCTGAGCTCTTTGATAAAGAAACTGGAAGACCTTTAAGACCAACGAGGTACATGGGCCCACCAAAGATATCGTTGTTGAACAAGTACTTAAACAGTATTGAGACATTCGAAGAGTTGGTAGTGCTGAAGGAGTGTATCCGGAATTTGGACGATTTGAAAGTGTATTTACAACCGGAGCATTTGATAAACTTCCTCATCAAGAGCGGAGAGTTAGAGAAGACGTCTTTTGGGTTGAAACTGGTGTACAATTTGAACAACTTGCAATTCACCGAGGAATTGGTGAGGTTTATCTATCTCTTGAGGTTGTTCAAGTTTGAGAGCATGAAGGTGACTGATTTCGAGTTGTTGAACAGGAAATTGCAGGCTCCTCTGCGTGCTGGCCATGAAGTTAACCTCCAAGACCCGATTTTGAGCTTGTTATCGTACAGTAACTACTGTGCGATCTTTCAGAACGGCAATTTCGATGCCGCAGAAGCTTTCAAACAGAATACCGAGGCTCTTGCTGCAAGAATCCAGAATCTCACGGTGACGCAGCTCCCACAGGCGCACGAAAACTTCTCAATTGGCAAGAAATTGGCCTTGTATTCGGAGTTCAAGCTCGAACATGCATATTTAAAGAAGTCTGCATCGATTATCTCGCAGATCCCACAGGAATTTGTGCCTCTGGAGTTGCAGAGCTTGGTCTCTGGCACCGTGGAGCCATTTGTAGCTGCTTTAGACGACTTAATCTACGGAATCGAGGGCCACCAGGACTTTCTCACGGACTTGGAGTCGAGACTCCAGTTCCCCGCTGCTGAGGAATCGGGAGAGGCTTCGAGTTGATCCGGTTGAGCCATTCATCACATATAGACACCATAACAGCCTGTAAATATCATCACCTCTGTAGAAACCCTCTCTCGGCCGAGAAAAAGCCAAAAAAAATTTTCGTTAAAAATTCACGATCAGTCATCTTGGGAAGTGATTCGCAAAATACCCGGCACAAGTGCAGACGCAATGGCTGAAATTGAGAAGAGAGTCGAGGATGTTCCTGGGGTGAATTCCGGACCAGTTACTGTGGCTGATGAGCTGAAAAAGGACACCGCTGTGGCACCAAAGGGCCCCAGCAACAAGGAGTTGAAGGAGTTGAAGAAGAAAGAGAAAGCCGCCAAGAGAGCCGCTGCCAAACTGGCACAAGGACCGCTGCTGGCACCGAACACATCCGGATCATCGGCGGCATCGGCGCTGGTAATGGACCACGCAAAATCGAAATCAAACATCAAGAAACAGTTGAACCAGACCAGGACTAAAGAGACCCAGAAAGTGGCACCTTTGTTCAGCCACTTGGAAACGCTAGAACAGCGCGTGCTGTCGTCGTCGGTGTTAGCGGGCTTGGTACATCCGAGCGTGTTGTCACTCGGAGCAAAATACTCCTCGTACAAGATTGTAGGGTCTACTCCCAGATGCCGGCTGATGTTGAAATGCTTCAAAGAGGTGATTTCTTCGTATTCTACACCACTGGGGACGACCTTGACGAGAAATTTGACGACAAATCTCTCGCACCAGATCGAGTACTTGAAAACTTCTAGACCTTTGAGTGTCACCATGGGGAATTCGATCCGGTGGTTGAAGCAGGAGATCTCTTTGATCCCGATCGATATGGGCGACGAAGACCTGAAACTGGAGTTGTGTGACAAGATCGACCAGTATATAAAGGAGAAGATCGACTTGAGCCACGACGTGATCATCTCTGAAGCTTCTCAGCACATCCAAGATGACACCACGATATTGACCTATGGGCATTCCGAGGTTTTGGAGAAGTTGTTCTTGACAAATGCCGTGGATTTGAAGAAAAACTTTACAGTAATCATCGTAGACTCCAGACCCTTGTTTGAGGGCAAGCAGTTGCTGAAAAACTTGACCAAGAAAGGTGTCAAGTGCCAGTACGTGTTGATAAATGCCTTGAGTGCTGTGATTTCAGATGTAGACTACATAATGCTCGGGGCACATCTGATGTTGTCCAATGGGAGGTTGTATGCCCGTGTAGGAACGGCGTTGATCGCCATGAGTGCCAATTCTAGAAACTTGCCCGTGTTGGTGTTGTGTGAGAGTATCAAGTTCAGCGATAAAGTGCAGTTGGACAGTGTCACGTTGAACGAACTTGCCGACGCCGATGATTTGGTACATATAGACTCGAAACCGATCACCAAGCAGGGGTTTGCCTTGAAAGAGTACTTGCAATCGAAGGAGGAATCAGAGACCAACAGCCAGCAGAACCAGCAACAGCAGCAACAAAAGCAGCAGCAACAGAAACAGAAACTGCAAGACGGGGCTTCAGAGGCTGTGGATTTTTCAGGTGGAGCAAAAGCCAAAGAGTTGCCATTGCACGGGTGGAGGAAAGTGCCAAATTTGAACATCTTGAACCTCATGTACGACTTGACACCTCCAGAGTATATAAAGAAGATCATCACTGAAGTGGGTGCCTTACCCCCTTCATCGGTGCCGGTGATCTTGAGAGAGTACAAGAATGCGTAGTGGTAAAGTAGATGATGAATAACCTACAAGTGCTGACACAAATGTGTAGTTTTGATGAATTAAATAAACACCTATTTACTGACTTCCACTGTCATATCGACGTCGTCATGGCTGTCACTTCTTCCCTTGACGTATTCTTCCAATTTACTCCAGCTCTCCTTCCTGTGCTCTGCAACTTGTCTCTGTTCTTCAAACTGTTGTTGGTACAGCAACAAACATCTTTCAAACAAGTTCCCGTTATGAGAACTGAAATGGATCAAGGCATTATCTGCCAACAGCTGGATGGTTCTATTCCAGTTGTTTCCAGATACAGAATCGAATTCGTCTTCCAGCAGACCGAAATCCGTTTCCCCATTGAGGTTTCTTATCACCAAGTCGCCATTTTCGTCGTACTGGGCCAATTGTTGATGTCCTTGGCCGTGGATATTTTGTAAATCTCCCTGTGATGACAGCTCGTAAAGAGACGAGAATATAATAGGCAATATCTCTTCATCGTTTTCCATCACCAAATTCAAAAAGTACTCATTTTTCCAGTAACACAACACCTTTTCACTCACTTGGAAATGTGGTGATGCAATACATTTACCCAACTGTGCAAATAATGGGACTCTGATCTTGACAAATTCAGAAGGTTCCATCGTTTCAAAGATATCTTCAATCTCGTTCAAAAACATAACCTCTTTTGGCGAGTTGGTCTTTGGCCAGAACCTCAACAAACCCATAACGACTTCTTCTGTCAATGACGGATCTTTTTCCAAGAATTGAACCACTCCATAGGCAAGTTGTGGGTGGTACAATGAGAGACATTTCGGTTTATGCATAGGAATCAAAATGCGACACAAAAAGATCTTGTGTTCTTCCTTCAAAGGCAAGGCAAACCCGTTGATGATGGAACCCAAGATCTCCAACAACTCGGCAATCCCGTTGAATCTTTCAGTTTCGTAGACAAATTGCAAAAAAACATGGTTGATCAGCTTTCTTATGAAAGATCTTAAACTCAACACTTTACCGTAGATTCTGTGCAAAGTGGTCTTCAAGTAATCTCTCTCTCTTGGATCTTCGCTGTCAAACAATTCCAACAATTTCATCACGAATTCATGGTCAATATACTGCTTTGCCACGGTCAGGTTGAAATTCTTGCTCTCCACGAATCTCAAGAAAAAATCGTACACCAAATTCATGTGTGGCCATGACAATTCACTCACCGGTTCGTCTTCATCCGGGTCATAGACGTCTCCCACGGGGTTAACAGGTGGAGGAATCGGTCTGAACAAATTGACTTTGAACATGTTGACCACATGCTGGTAGATCTCCTCTGTGTAGGTGAAATTCTGGTTTGTGGTCAAGAAGTCTGTCAACTCTTCCAAAGTCATTCTCTTGATCTCTTTGCCCTGAATATCTAATGAAGGGTCATAGAAGTCGAACAACACATTACATTGATCCACTTTCTGGATGAATAATTCGTTCAAATCACGAGTTCCAATCACCTCGTCGAAACTTGGCAACCTTGCAATCTCTGTCGACTGGTGCGGCTCGAATCTCGACGACGAATGTCTCTTTGGCGATTTGATCAAGTCGATGTCCCCGTTTGTAGGAGTCGGTAATCTGTCAAAGGAATGCGTCAGTGCCGGATGGTCCGCGAGCAAATTGAACTCTTCTCTTGGAGAATTGCTGTTGTTATTCGCCTTGTTATGTACAAAGACAGGTACAGGCTGTTGTACTGCGGGCGGTGTCACATTCAACGTCGGGGTCTGGATTTTTGCTGCCTGCGTCTTTGGAGACGGCGTGGAGGGTTGCAGTTGTGATAACGAGGGAGATTTTGTCTGTGGAGAAGATGTGCCATTGGCCTGTTTCCCGCTGGATTTTGTCAGTTTTTTCGATCCGTTAGAACTGCTGGGAGAAAGTGACGATTTTGAAGACGATTTCGACTCCTTGGAGGCGTCTTTGGATTTCTTGGACGTGGAAGATGCAGCGGTCGTCTGTGTCTGTTGCGAAGAACCGGTCTGGCTCTTGCTCCTGGAAAGTCTCTGCTTAAAACCTTTCATCATTTTCTGGTTGTGCGGTAATGGATGTGAAGATCCGGATGTCTATATCTGGGATCTGGTGTCTGATATCTGATGATGCGAAAATGTTTGATATCCTTGGATCAATATGTTGTTATTACCCCAAATGCAGTTGCAATTTATCGGACAGAGCCAATTTTAGTCGGATTCAAAGTAGGCACACTGAGAGCAGATACAATGGTCTCTCGGATGAAGTTAGATCGATGATGGATCGATGGATGGCCAGTGGTGTAGTGCTTTGAATATGTCGCCTGTTGATATTTGACGTTGATTTTTTTCTGTTTTCTGTTTTCTGTTTTGATTAAAATCGCAATATGGAAAAATTAAGACAAATTGGGGGTTGGCCAGGTTGAGGCGGATAGGCGGGGAGATGGGCAGGGCGTGAGTTGGGTCCTAGGGTTGGGCCGGTTTGGGCTGAAGAAGGTCAATGGTGGATGAGAGATTGGGTTTAGTAGTGTACAGTGGGAGATTGTGTCATTTCAGCTGGTATTTGCACTATGTGTGGATAAAGTGGGTAAAAAAGGGGCTTTGGGAAATAGTAGTGTCTATTGGGGGTGTATGTAGTGTTTGGTATTGATTAAATTAATTTCATTGATTGTTTCGAGTATTATTTTACGTTTGGATGGTACTGAATAGCACCAAATGAGTTCATTCAAACGTCTCACTCAACCTCTTAGTGCTGATCTTAAAACCGAATGAAGTGCTTTATACATATAAACCATGCTAAAACTTGTACAATCACTGGTACGTTGATGCACTACACCTCACACTATGTCACATGAAATTTGAATGAGCTACAGCTTGGAGAATTAACCTGTCCCGGAACAAGTCTAATACACGATTTTTATTGACATCAACTACACTCACTCCGGAATAGGTGGGATGTAAATTGGCTGTTCCTTGGATTTGGCATTTCTCACACTGAGGAAACAGTTCCATGCAATACTGACAACGTTCACCGTCAACAACCGGTGCTGCACAGGCACCAATGCAAAGTTGAAGAACTGGAAAACGGGCCAAACTGTCCAATTCAGTAATAAAGTCGTGGTATAATTCAACTTCAAATTCTGCTTCAATTCCAGAGAACTCTGCCTCTCCATCAATGACATACACGTATAATACAAGGGGATCCCCACAGGTGCCCATATCAATTGGTCAGCAGCGACTCTGGCCACAGTGTCTCGGAGCACATTCACCCTTGCACTTGCCGATGCGGCACCAGGATATTTCACCTTGGACAAAAATTTGTACCATCTGTCTCCGATAAAGGCAAATACACAACCTCCATATATCATTGCCCTCAACGTCCTGCCCACATCATATGACTCCACTTTACTTGGTTTATCAGTGTCGGATCCAGGGAAAGGTTTCACATCTGTGAAGAAAAACTGGGCAATGGCATCTCCAGAGCCAAACAAGAACTGTTACTCGTTAGTACCATCTCATCGGCATACGGCTCTCACAGGGAAAAGTGAAAAATTTCAAGTCACACTTACTGCTGTAGTTAGGGCATTTGTGACAATTGGCTTGTTTTTAACAGCTCTGTTGTACAGTTGGAAAACTCTTGACATCTTATGAAGTTGTCGGTTCCAAAATCGGTACAGATCTTGGCTCAGGGCTTGTTTTATATCTAGATCTGATTGCCTTGAAGCAAGTAAAAAAATTGTCAAATTTTTTCTTTTCTTTGGCCTAAGAGCAATTGGAGTGTATGAGAGACACAGAGTCGGTTCAAAGAATTGGTACAGAGATGCAATGGTTTGCGCCCAGACAGTGGCATTTCGGATTCGTGTAGAATTTTTTCAACAAATCAAAAATCGCCTAAGATGAATCTGGTAGCCGAGATTTAGTCAGTATGGGCATGTAGAGATTAGATAAGAGAAAGGTCGTGTCTGTGGAGAACAAAATTTGGGGGAGATAAATAGGCGTAGTCGGGAAGCATTTCGAAGCGGTGAATTGAGAACCACTTGCCTCGGAAAGCCTATTCGTGCAGCCTCGTGCAGTGTACTGGCGATCGTAAAGATCTGTGATCATGGAAAGCGGTGCAATGAGTGGTGTAGTGATGTGTAGAACTGGTAAAGTGGAGTATAACCAGACAATAGCTGAAATGGCCAAGGGTATCTGCGATCACGCATGAGATAAGAATTAAATAATCCTCGAGGACACTGGAGATAACCCAATCTCATGGAATCCACATAGAGTTTAAATTAGGGTCATTGGACCGTAGGAGTCTGTTGCAAAGAATGTGTGTGGTATTTATTGTTCGCAGTTTCCTAATTAGGCAAACATATTGGTGATTAACCCGATCGGGTAATATACAAAAGGTGGTGGATTCCATGCCCCTTTTCTGCCCTCGACCGTATTCCAGAGCGTGTGTGTCTCATAAGGCGTGGATTAAAGTGGTGCTGAACGGCCACCAGAATCCCAATAATGGTTACCACTCCCTTCATTGACAAGACCTCGAGCTCGAAACTTTGTCGATGGTTTGTCCAATCCCACAATTCTACAATGCCCTACACCAAAACCAGCAACTCCAGTAAGCATAATTTCATGTGAGACGTATAGAATTTCATACAAGGTGGAATTGCTATAATTGTCACATACGTGCACAAATGCGCCGCGAAATCCCATTTCCTATACAAAGGGCACGCCACCAAACACCATCTCTAATATGCGCCATTCTCCCCGAAGAAATCCCATTTATCGTACAGGGGCACATAAACCATACGTGCATCTTTTGTTCTTGATATAAAATCTGATATAAATTAGATTCGAAACGTCTCCTTCCAATTGTATTGCAAGTTTTTTCCCACTTGTTCCATATTAACCTTGATATAATCAATTGAATCCAACACGATGCACAGAACTTATTCTATGAGAAATGCCAGAGCCCCAACGGCCTCGCAATTACAATCTCCTCCTCCACCACCTTCCACCACCAAGAGTAGTAGATTCTTTGGTAAGGGGTCTTTGACTGGTTCTTTGAGAAAATCTGCCGCTGGCTCATTTGGTCCAGAAATGGCCAGAAAGTTGTCACAATTGGTCAAGATTGAAAAGAACGTCATGAGAGCTGTAGAATTGACTGCCGCTGAGAGAAAAGTTGCCGCTAAGCAATTGTCCTTGTGGGGTGAAGAAAATGACGATGACGTATCCGATGTCACCGACAAATTGGGTGTCTTGATCTACGAAATTGGTGAATTGGAAGACCAATTCATCGACCGTTACGACCAATACAGAATCACCTTGAAGGGTATCAGAGACATCGAAGGCTCAGTACAACCTTCAAGAGAGAGAAAGCAAAAGATCACTGACCAAATTGCATACTTGAAATACAAGGACCCACAATCCCCAAAGATTGTCGTCTTGGAACAAGAATTGGTTAGAGCTGAAGCTGAATCCCTTGTAGCTGAGCTGCAATTGTCGAACATCACAAGAGAGAAATTAAAGGCTGCTTTCAACTACCACTTTGACTCCTTGAGAGAGCACTCTGAGAAATTGGCATTGATTGCCGGTTACGGTAAGGCTCTTTTGGAATTATTGGACGACTCTCCAGTCACTCCAGGTGAAACAAGACCTGCTTACGACGGTTACGAAGCTTCCAAACAGATCATCATCGATGCTGAAAACGCCTTGGCTTCTTGGACTTTTGAAACTGCTCAAGTCAAGCCAACTTTGTCCATCAGAAGAACCGATGGTGAATACGATGAAGATGAAGACTTGGCCGAAGAAACCGAAAACTTGGCCTTGACCGAAGAGCAATGGGCCCAAGACAAACAAGAGGCTTGATTTTCTGTTGCCTGATTTCCATTCGTTGTCACATTCTCTCATTATTGTTCCATCTACAAATATTACACATTTTTTTATCGCAGTCACAAAATTAGTTTATTTTGAATTGAAGACATCAAAATCGTTATTGATTGAATAAATGTATTAGTTACTATCTTAATTGATGTAGAAATCATTTCGGCCTCGAGAGTACCATCAAATCCACTCCCCTCGAAACGATCTTTCTGGGCTTGTATTCAACCTTGAGTGCACCTTTCTTCTTCTCATCTCCATCTCGGTAGAACCCCTCTGTTGGAATTGAGTCCTCTTCATCACTCTCTACTCTCACTATCGACCCCAGCTCTGCCAGCAGTGCCATTTCCAACGATCTAACCATCAATTGCGTGCTGCCACTGGAAAATTTGTCCTCCTTCTGTAAAGGCAGTTCTGTGTGCAACACAGCATGCCTCAACGTCTCCAAAGAGCGCAAATTCACCACCAACAACACTTTCCACCCTTTAGGTGTGGTCAAGGGCACAGCCAAACGGTTTCTGTTCACCATTGACTCATTCAAATCAACCTGTGGACGTACTGTGCCCTGTTCTGCGTATAGTGTCTCGATGGACTTTTCGAGACAGATTTCTAGCAATTGGGGCCGCACATCCGCCACGAGGCTCTGCATATCGCGGTTCGAGAGCCGAATCCGCGGCAGTTTATGTAGTCTGATCACCAGGCGGTTGCCATGGGTCGCCATCAGGGGCACTGCGTGCTGTGAGAGAACATCATTCTGGAGAATCAGTTTCCTGTTGATAGATACACGTATGGGGAGCACAGAGTCGTGTGAAATTCCGATAAATGAGGTGCTGGAGGTGTTAGTATAAGATGGTGTGGATTTGATGTTGGATTACTCACAGTGGAGCCATGTGGTAGTGGTATTATGGAAGCAAGTACATTAGCGCCCCTTGATTTGGTTTTTTCAATACTTGTGATATGTATGATATTTTAATTTTTTCCCATACTTAATTTTAACAGTGCTTTCTTTTTGGTGCTTTCATTTTATTAGTGCTTTCATTTTTGTCAGTACTTTTAATTTTCTCAGTACTTTTTATTTTCTCAGTACTTTTGATTTTATTAGTACTTTCATTTTTTAGTACTTTCATTTTTTAGTACTTTCATCTTTTAGTACTTTCATTTTTTAGTACTTTCATTTTTTAGTACTTTCATTTTTTAGTACTTTCACTTTTTAGTGCAATTGTTTTTATTACTTTCGCTCAGATTTGATTTTTTTGATCTTTTATTTTTATTTTTCGCTACCATTGCAGGGCCAGAACACATCGATACAGCACCCCAATACCCCCACCAATCACCATGGCGTCTGTACCCAATCCACAAACACTCACTGTGTCACAGCAGCATTATCTCAAAAAAGAATTGATCAACTTGCAATTGCTGAAAGAATTCGCCAAACTATCTGTCACCTATAACGATGTCACTGGATTGCGGAAATTTGGCCCCCCATTTGCGCCCTATGACCCGACAAATCCGCCGTTGGACTACAAGGACTCCTTGGCTATATCCATGAGTTACATCGAACACTTTGACATGGAATTCCCCTTGTTGCGTCATTTCTTCAACCACTTTTTAGTGACGTTCCCCTTCATCGCACAGTATCAAGGCGCCGGAGTGCGCAATGACGATGAGCATTTCTGGGTGAACAAGATCCAGAAGTTCTACGAGATTTGGAAATCCAAAAAGATCAGCAATTCCAACGACAGAGGCGAGTTGTCGAAACGGAAATTGGCCTTGTTCAAGATGATCAAGTTCTTGGTGATGTTGTACAACTCAGCCTTGAAGACTACAACGGAGCATGAATACCAGTTGGAAAACGCCCAGTTGGACAAGAACTTGTACAAAAAGTTGAACAAAGTGTTGCCCTTGGACGAAGTCGCTTTGGGGCTCGATGAGGTTTTGAACGAGACAAATTACGTCAACGGACTCGAGTTGAACATTGTCGGCGTGAGACGTAACCGTGAACTAAAAGAGATCAAGTCGATCGTAAACTCGTTCCAGCTGTTGAACTTCTGGAGCTCCAAAACTGATCCACTGGAACGTAAATATTCCAGATTTTACGAGTTCATCATCAAGGTGAAAGTAGAGGCCACTGGTGACGTCTACTATGTGGCCAGGCGGTATACACAGTTTCAAGTATTGCACAAGCATTTGTTCAAACAGTTTGCCGGCAAGGAGTTGCCCAGATTGCCGTCCAAGATCAAGACCTCGTCTCGTCTTGACTACAATGATGAGGGAAATGGTGATGACGACAGCGACGGACAGGATCTGGACTCTGAAGAATTTGATGACGACGAGGTGCCGGAATCCGCTTTGGGTATCGAGAACGATTTCGCAAACTCGATGCGGCTGTTTGGACAAGCAGCACTGGGCAAGAAGTCTCGGAACTCACGTCCGCTGAACCCGAACTTGCTCAATGTGAAGTTGCCCCGGGAGAAATTGCGTTTGGCGTTGCGTGGATACTTGAAAGACTTGCTCAAGATCCCCAGCGTGCGGAACTCTGAGAGTTTCTTGCAGTTCTTGGACAAAGATAAGTTCACCACGATCACTTCGCCGATGGAGCAAAACGATATCAACGTCCGTCGCCAGCTCGACGTGATGGTGATCTCGCAGCAGTTGCTGTTCCAGAGAGAAACCATCAGATCGATCACCGCATTACAAGGTGTGATAGACCAGTTGAAGCAAGGTGTTTTAGCTGATGATGAGCAGATGGGTTTGATGCCTCTTTTTGAGGAATTGGAGACCAAGAAGTCCATTCTGGAGTTGTCGACCCCGTTGCGCGCGTTTGTAGACTTGTCCAAGATTGAGATCGCCTCGACGTTGTACGAGCTCTTCTTGGCCAACGACCAGTCCTTGGAAATGTTCAAAGTCATGAAGAGACTTCACCAGTACTTCCCCTATAAAGTAGTGGCTCTGTTGATGCGGTTCACAAACCCAATGGCCATCATGAAGAAGTTGATTGACTTGTTCTTGATCCAACCGCCTAGTTTCAGTGGGAACGGTAAATCTTTGCTCCAGTTCATCTTCACATTGGTGTTGAACGACGACGTGAAGCACTTGAACAAGGAAATATCCACCTTGAAAGAGAATATTGTGATGAAGAACGCCAAAAACAAGATATTTATAGACAAGATCGAGAGTTATATGGAGAACAAAGACGACGCAGTGGTGATCCGGATCAAGAAGAACGCTTTCAAGCTCAACATCGACTTGATCTTGGCGGTTCTCTTGAACAACAACGATCTTCAGCAAAAGATCCCCTCTCCGATGTTGGTCGACTTGATTCAGTCCTATAGAAATTGGCATGCCTTGAAGAAAGTGCATGCTGAAGAGATGGATTTGGACCTGCAAAAGTCGTATAACGCTTTATCTGAAGGAGCGTCATTGTTTTCAGATTTGGACGATTTGTTCAAGTCCATGATCAGAAAGAAAGACAAGGACAACTTGAGAGAGCTCTGGGATGAACCGGAGTTGACCAGGTTGATCAGAGAGTTAATTACGATCTTTTTCCAACCTTTGATCAAGATCTTCACAGAAGCCGACATTTACTTGTACATTCCAATTATCAAAGATTTCATGAACGATTTGATCGCTTTGATCCACACATATCAGAACAACTACTCGATTCTCTTGTCCTCGAACAACAACACCGTTGTAAAATTTATCGAGCTCTTGACGAAATACGAGAACCATTTATACACTTTTATCCACAATCTATACCTCAGTGACAAGAAAGGTGGTGCAAGTTCCAAAGTTTTCACGAAATTGGTTGCTTGGTTCAACAGCTTTATTCTTTTCTTGAAATTCGTCAGCACAGATAGACCAGATTTGTTACTCGATATGAATCTGCTCGTGCTGAAACTGCAAGAAAATGGACTCATTGATTCTGTGCAATTGACTCTGGAACTCGATAAGATCATCAATGACATCAATAAGAGAAGACTGGCGTACAATGAGATTCTCAACGAAAATCCCGAGCCTTTGAGAGATGACAAGGGCACACAGTCCAAGATCGCCTCGAACTGGGCAGATATTCATAAGAACCTTTCGTCACTGGTGAACTTGAACTCGGGAGAGATTCCGATCCTGACTGGTGATATGGACGAGTTGAACATGGAATTGGTGGACTTGGAGTTGTCCAAGAAGGAATTCTTTTTGGACAACCATACCGACGCAGAATTCTTGGAATATGTCAATACTGAGTCGCTGTTGCTGTCGGATCCTCTGTTCAACGACGAGGAAGACGACTTCGAGATATTGAAAAGGGATACAGAGATAAAGAAACTCTTGGAGCCGTTTGTTGAGCTGTCGTACAAGGTCTTGAGCGCTTCACCGGTGACGTTATAGGTCGCAGTGCTCATAACCAGTGCTAGGTCTTTGTTTAGGAAGCGTATGTAGGTGAGTAGAATTTGAGTAGCATTGTGATTAGCATTATCAGTTTATGTAGCAGGGTAAGTTTGGTTTTTTCTGTAACATCTCCATTGGTGATCGTCTAATTCACTAGTCAATCTGATAAGCGGAAAAATTCCTAATCAGTGCAGTCGGCTAAATGCGCAACTTATCCGCCGAAATTTTTCACAACTGTGGATTTCTCGGTGTATATATTCGAGGTTAGTAAGGTAGACACTTGCAAACAACAGACAGAGATGAGCACTCCAAGATTCACATTGAACAACGGGTTGGAGATCCCAGCCTTAGCGTACGGTATTGGGTCAAAATGGTCACGTGCCAAGAAACTGAAGCCAGATGAGGTCGACCAGGTGTTGGTGGAGAACATCACCAAGGCCTTGAAAGAAGGATTTGTGCATTTGGATATGGCTGAGACGTACAACACTTACCCTGAAGTGAAAGGTGCTTTAGAGGCGTTGAAAAATGATGACTCCTTCGAGTTTAAGCGTGAAAATTACTTCATCACCGATAAGTACTGGACAGGATTAGGTGAGAGTTACTTGCCCAAGAGTGCTTCTCCGAAGGAGGCCCTTGAAAAGTCGTTGAAAATCTTGGAATTGGAGTATGTAGATCTGTATTTGATCCATTCTCCGTTCTTGGAGGAAGATCTCCACGGTTTATCCACCAAAGAGGCCTGGAAACAGATCGAAGACTTGTACAAATCTGGTAAGGCCAAGTCGATCGGCGTTTCCAATTTTGACGTGGAATCGCTCAAGGAGTTGCTCTCATATGCCGAGATCAAGCCTACCGTGAACCAGATCGAATACAATGCCTATTTGCAAGAGCAGACTCCAGATATAGTCAAGTTCTGCCAGGAAAATGATATTCTTGTATCTGCATACTCTCCATTGGCTCCACTTTACAAGAAATCCGCTGATCCAGAGTTGAACGCTGCCAGTGGTCCTATTGATGACTTGGTAGCATCATTGGCGGCTAAATACGGCAAAACCTCTACACAAATCTTGCTCAGATGGGTCTTTCAAACGGGTGTATTACCTGTGACGACTTCACAAAATGAGGACAGAATTAAACAGATCTTGGACATCTGGTCGTTTGAATTGACGAAAGATGAGACTGAGGAGTTGTCGAGATTGGGATCGACTCATTTCTATAGACAGTACTGGTTGCAGCCGTTCCTGAAGTATGAACTGGAATTGCAGAGCAGAGTGAAACAGTAGCTAGCAAGTAGCACCAATTAGCTTTAAATAGTCTACACCACAGAGTAGCACAATAACACAAATAAAAGCACTAATAGCAAAAAGCACCAAACATAATCATTAACGTCCTATATATCATCCTAATATCTCTACTCAAATGCGTCCTTACTTCTTGACCTTTACTTACATCTTTACCTATTTGCAACTTTAATTCTTGATCTTTACTTTCATCTTTACCTATTTGCAACTTTAATTCTTGATCTTTACTTTCATCTTTACCTACTTGCAACTTTGATTCTTCACCTTTACTTTCATCTTCACCGGCGCCTTTACTTTCATCTTTACTTTCATCTCCACCTCTTTGCGCCTTTATTTTCCCATATTACTTTCATCTTTACTTGACTGTATTATCTCTTTAACACACCTCATCCCTCTTAAATCCCCTCCATCTCGTGGCTGATGCACTCCGATACAAACTGCGAATACCTATCGAGTTTCTCTCTGTCCTCTGTCGAAGTATGAGACTCGCTGAGAATCCTCTTTGCGAACTTGTCATGAGACTCGTGCTCATACCTCTCTCTGAGCTCTATCAACTTGTTCAATAGAATTATAAAGCTTGAATCTGTGCGTAGCTCGTTCACCTCCACTTCTTTATACAATTTCCGCGACACAGATTTGTTGATCTCCGTGTACGTGTTTGTATCAATCTTCTTTGCACTGTATAGAGGTCTCAATTTGCCCCGTACGATGATCTTTTGGAGCAACAGTTTTTGCAGCGAGGACAACTCCTGCGGTCTTCTGTGTCTCGAGGAGGTCGCGACATCGCTGACAGAGTCGTGTCTCGACAACAGTTCCAGTGTGAGTCTTGTGCCCGATTTGGCCAAGTCTAGCAGCGCAATGTCATCATCAGAGCTCACAAATGCCGATGTCGGCGAAGTCTCGTGAGAATTCGACGACGATGCAGGACTTCCAGAGTCATCTACGAAATTGGGGATTGTGTTGTGGCGTTCTCGTGTGGCACTGCTGTGGATTGTTGAGAGTAATTGCGAGAAATGAGTCGGATGTGTCGTTGTGCGTGGCGGTGCTGCCAAGCGCAGATGCGGATCTCTGTGCTTCTTGCGGACGGGCTTCTTGACCTTCTTATCCGATGAGCCACCAGTGGCTGGCACAGGTGTTGACTGTCTGCTTGTGGCCTTTGACGTCTCGGCTCTTTTCGCCCGGTCGTACAACTTCCAGGCATCGGCTTCCTCTTTGGGGATGTGTGGCTGGGGATGTGGCTGAGCAGGTGGCTGAGCAGGTGCAGGCGGGAACATCCCTGTGGCTGAGACGGTGTTGTTGTTCGTGCGCCGCCGGATCGAGCGCCGCCGTGTAGCGATCGGCTCGAAGGGCAATCCGAGGGCACTGCGCCTGCTGGTGCGGATCTCGTCCCGCAATGACGACACGAACGAGCTGACGGCACGCCGGGACGCTCCAGTGCGCCGCAATCTCGATGTAGACGGCAAGACGACACTGTCACTAGACTGCGGACTGTCGCACATCGGACAGTTCCAAATCTCGGTGAGGTTTCCGAGACAGTTGGGGTGGAAACTGCCCGAGCAACTGCTACAGACGACCAAACCAGTGGCCGCAGACGACATTTCGTCACATAATATGCATACAGAATAGGGCACCAAGTAACTGGTTGGCCTGGGCAAGTACTCCGGATCATGGTCCGGATCATAGTACGAGTCCCAGTCGTCTTCAGCCACGAAATCGTCCTCCGGCATCGGGAACACCCTATCAGCCACCGGTAGCACCGTGGCGTCCGCATTTGCGCCACCATTTGCCACCTCAATAGAGTTAAACTTGGCGCGGCATGTGGGGCACGTGTTGGCACGTTCTGACCACGACTTGATGCAGAAATCGTGGTACTGGTGGTTGCAGGGCTTCACCACCGCCAATAGCTGTGTGTTGCGTGTAGACCGTACGATATCCGTGGTGGGGAGCAGGTCTAGGCAGATGGAGCAGAGCTGTTCCTCGTCATCGGTGATACTGTCGCTGAGTGGATCAGGATGTGAAGTGGCGTCGAAGATGTGTGTTTGTGGGTCGGGAGCCATGGGCGCCACGGGTCCATTTGACAGTCCACTTGCCACTGCTGCCAAATCCGGCGAATTCAAGCCACTTTCCGTCATAAGTGCTTTGGGTGTTGATCCTGACGATTCCAGCGTCTTTTAATGTCCTCGATGTTCTTATGGTCCCAGATATGGTACTGCTGGTCCGGATCACTAAGGGCATCTGAAAAAAAAATTTCAGCCGATGCGGTACTAATTCTCGGAATTAGCCACCGACATCAGCCACAACGATGTCCCGCCACCAGTTCGACTTGGTCATGTGTCTCAGGCAGCCAGGGGTGTCTATCGGCAAAGTATGTGAACGCTGTGATGGCCGTTGCCCGGTCTGTGACTCATATGTGTCACAGAAGCTGAAGGTGCGGATCTGTGAAGAATGTGCATTTGGAAAATCCGCTGAAAGGTGCGTGATATGCGGCAACAAGGGCTCAAATGATGCTTATTACTGTTTAGAGTGTTGCAAACTCGGAAAGGACCGTGAGGGATGTCCGCGGATCGTGAACCTTGGGGGGAACAGGACGGATTTGTTCTATGATAGGAAGAAGCCAGGTGCGTAAGGGTACTTAAGGGGTGCTTAAGTGAGCACTTGATTGCGGCAAAATTGGTCTAGAACAGTTTTAGAAGAGGTCCGCAGCACCTCAGCAGTGCCGCTCCAGTTACAGCTACTATCCATGCCGTGGCAATACCGTGGCATCGTCTGGGCCCGTTAGTTAGCGCAGTACATCGTTACACCACCCATTAGTTGCGCATCAAAAACACATCGTTACACCACTCGTGTAATATGCTATATCCCAGCCACAACCATAGCCATTGCCTCAGCCACGCCCACAGGAGACAGCTGCCTTCTTCTATGGTCCCTAGGTCCATGTAATTACGTATGTACCCGTCAATAATTCATCCACTCCACTCCACTCCACTCCTCTAATCACGATATCCTCACACGCCACACCGCCAGCCACACACACGCCACTGCCTTGGCGCAAAAAAAGTCTCTGAAAAATCGCCAGGCCACTCAGACACAGGCCAACAGCATACACAAACCACACTCTCAGATCCCAAGACTGCGCGTTTTATGTGCCCAGAGTGTCGCTGATGTCGCTGCTACGTCACCTGCTGCCCGCGCCGCTGGAAGGCGTGCCCGTGCCCCAGCCACGGCCGAATCTCCAGGACAAGAACAAGCGCAAGTCGTTGCTGTATCTCCGCGGGAAGTCCCATTCGTTTTTGGGTGGCTCAGCGTCGAAGGACGACGGCCAGGAAACCAAGTCACGTGCCAGACATAGACATTTCTCATTGGGGTTGAAGAAACACGACCTGGCAGAGCTGCAAGCGGGGCATTCCCAGCCACATGGTGACCCAATGGCTCAAGAAACCGCCACATCACGGCCAAATCTGCCCAGACCTACCATGTTCCATCTAGATAGTGGTAAAGATGACGTACATTTGGAGTTCTTGACGCCACAAAAGCCAGCCACCCCAGGAGAGCCCAAATTGAGACCGTCATACCACAGATCGATATCGTACCAGTCCCAGATCGACGACGAGTCGGACGCCACATCGACGGCAGAGTCGGGTGACTCGGTTTCGCGGCCCGACGCTGGTCAAAACGCCAAAATTGGCGAGAGTTCACCCAAGAAGTTGAGACTGCGGAGTAGGACCCTCGGAGACGTGGCCGGAACACTTCCGGGGGACAATTTACCCTCGGGGTTCGTGATCTCACCCTCGAAATCAAAAACCCCCCTGCAACAACTCCACGGCTCCAGATCGTCTTTGAACATGTTCAGCCTGTTGACGAACTTTGTAAAATCCCGTAGATCCAGCTCTGTGGTGTTGGACGAGTATCCGCAATCGCTGGCCGATCAATTCCACGGACTCTCTCCTGCCTCTGCCATGTCGGACCGTTCTCCAAGTGTTGAGCCGCACTCGGACTATTTTACACTCCGATCCGGTATATCTCCCGCTGGACGTGCACCTCTTGAGCCGCTCACTGGTGAGAATCCTCAAGACTATATCAACAGATTAGTCCGTGCCAACCACATCACTGAGATCCTTCCTTTGATCTGCACCAAAGTGTCGGAGTTCAACAAAGAGTGCCTCCAGTACTATATGGGATTCTTCCATTTCTCCAAGGAACCAGTAGACTTTTCTTTGCGTAAATTTTTGGCATTCAACGAGTTGCCAAAGGAGACGCAGCAAATAGACCGTGTTCTCAATGCATTTGCCGCAGAATACTGCGCCCAAAACCCCTCGCTTGACTATTCCACCGACGTTTGTTTCATCTTGACGTTCTCGTTGTTGATCTTGCACACCGACCATTTCAACTTCAACAATAGGCGCAAGATGACCAAGCTCGAGTTTGTGCGTATCGTAAAAGAGAGCTTGCAAGACCACCTTGAAAAGGCTTCGGATGTGGAAAAGCTGCTTGTAGAGTTCACCGTGAAGAACATCGTGACCAAAGATATCTTGGAGTATTTCTACGACAACATCACGTACTCTTCTTTCAAAAAGCTTGACGATTGTACCAAGGAGATGATCTTATTGGTAAACGACAACAGAGGAGCAGACCGACTCGAGTTGTCTGATCTTGCACTGGAATCGTTGACAAAATCAATGCTCCGATCAAATCTCAGCTCTTCATCGCTTGCAGTGGGATCACGAAGACGTGCCAGTAGTTTCTTCAGCATTAATTCTACGGTGACTGATCCGCTCTACGACTACATCTTGGCTCTGAAGGACAAAAGTGATTTGCGCTTGGATTACGAGTTCCAATTGACAAACCCTTTTGTTGGCATGGATATTGCCGTTCTGCAGGCTGCTGTTGCTGATACCTGCAAATCGTCGGAAGACAACATCTTGACCGATACCGAGGACAAGATGGACGAGATCGACACTTTGATTTTTACGCAGTTGGTGGACAACATGCTCTCTTGTGTGCCAGAAGCAGTTTTGAAACTCAGTAACGAACGTGGCCAGTGGCTCTCTACGGGACTTCGAGTCGATTATATAGGTGCCGATGTAGTTGATGGTGATGTTGTAGTGAGAGTGCTCAAAATGGGTTCCGTCTACCGTCAAGAGGTCAAGAAGTTGTCTTCGGGCACGCTCTGGAAACCGTACTATATGTTGCTCACGTCAATTGGGCTCATCTGTTACAAAGATCTGACGTGTCTCAAGATGACACAACTTAGTACTGGTAGTTTGTTGATTGAGGAGCAATTGCCGTCTGGATTGTTTGAAAATTCCACCGATGCGAGTTTCTCGGTGCTCATCCACGGGTTATTTGCCATGCGGCAACCTCCTGAGACGGCTAAGAAACCTGTAAATACTCTTGCCTCAAAACTCGCACAACACAAATTCACAGTCTACGGACGTAATTCTAAAGACGTGTATGCTGTATCCACACAGGACGAGTTGAAGGACTGGGTCTACAACATCGACTATTTGACGTCCTTGCACGACTGCTACCTCCACACCGACAGCACACTGATTGAAGCTTTAGAATCTCTATCAGAGATGCGTGTGCAGCCGTCTTCGACGTTGTTACAGAAGGTGAACAAGTCGAACAAGCTGTTGACGACGTCGTTGGAGTTGTTGAAAAAGTTGTTGGTAGCATGTGAGAACCTCGAATTGCTCATGCCTTTTAACGCCAAGACCCGTGAGATGACGGTGTACTCGGCCAAATTATTGAACACGAGGATGAACTGGTGCTGGTTCGAGTTGAACAAGAACTTGATCGTGTTAAAGGTGTTGTTACATGCGATCAACACGCTGGACGAGCTTGACAAGAGGGACGAGAACGAGGATGAGGAGAAACTGTCTTTGCATGGGAAGACCATTGCGAGTGTGTCGCTGGTGTTGGAGTACGATATAGCGGAGTCGACGTTCTGGGACTCTGTGGATGATCTAGGGGAGGCAGAGAAACAGATCAAAGACGAAGCCGGGGCACAGATTCAGGCCGAGAATCAGACCGAGAACCAAATACATACATAGGTCTATATAGCATAAAAAGCTTTGCATTTGCTCAACTGATCCAGCCATGGGTAGCCCGATATTACCCCGATATTACCCCCTTTTTCTTTTCCCCTTTCCCACTACCCCGGGCCCCGGCCGGAACCCTCGCCGAACCCTCGGTATACCCCCGCGCTCCCCTCAATCAAAAAAACGTTTTTTGTTGCACATTTCAAGAATGGAGAACCCTATTTAACGCCCTTTCTGGACAAACAGACGGACAATGCCATTGGGAGGAACCCAGACGTTACCGTCAAGTCTCAGACCCGCTATCCGTGGAGTCGAATACGCTCCTTTAGACCAATTGTTGGAGAAATATGCCCACGATGAGAAGAAATTGCGCTTCTTGAAGAAATATGAACAGTATTTCAGCACCATCACCACAGAAACTTCATATAACCAGTCATTGTTGAGCGAGACCAACGAGAAATCCGATTATTTGAGGGAACATCGCATGTGGTTCCCGTATTTGAAAGTCGAGCTGTTGAATTTACCCACACTGGAGGAATTGGGCGCTGCACAAGAGGGTTCTGGAGACGGAGCAACAACAGAAGCAAAGAGATCCGACGATGACATCACAAATACCACCACCACCACCAAGGACAAGTTGAAAGAGCTCGCAGAGTCATTGGAAACGAATTTTTTCAACTATTTACACATGCCGTACATGTTTGGGCAAGAACCGCTCCCGCCTTTGGTGAACCATGTTTCTAATGTGGTGAACAACGATATCTACACGTGGGGAGGATTGACGTTGATGACGCGTGAAGAACAGAATGCTTTTGTGCTTGAGATCACTGACAATGGATTAATACCCTTGGAAAATGTTCAGGTGAACATGAACTACAACTTGCCTGTGCCTTTGAACAGAGAGATTCTCAGTTCGCCATTTATGAGACCCAATGAGGAATTGCTCGTGTATTCGTCCACTTCACAGACATTATCACGTCCAGAGATGGATGCGGCCCAATTGCCACCGAAACGGTACAAATTTTCGCGCTCGGGGTCCGATCTCGGGCCGGATAAGAACGAAATTCCGCCTCCTTTGGTGTCGGCACACGCCTGTGTCATCTCCAAGCGCCACATCTTCTACTATGGAGGGTTCGAGATAAGGACAACTATAAAGAAACATGACACCTCGGTGATTATCGACAAAGAGGTCGTGGTGAACAACGATCTGTACGTGTTGGACGTGAAGACGATGAAGTTCAAGCACGTTTCTTTGGACGTGCATCCGACTCTCACGACGCGGTTTCCCGGCAAAATTCTGCGTTTCGGACACTGCTGTGTTGCCGTGCCGTTGGAGGAGACAAATCCGGCGATTTCCGGCCATCGTGACACCGTTTTGTCGTCAAAATCCACGACTAAATCGTCCGTTTCCTCGACTCCACTGGTAGAGACACAGTACCCGAACCCGGCTTTGGTGTACATCATGGGAGGGTACAAACAGTCCAAGAACAAGAAGGATTTCATCCCGTTGAACGATCTCTGGAAGATCGAGTTGTTTGTGAACCCGGAAAGAGGTGCTTCTGACCGTTTGAACTTTAACGACTCGAGTTTGGCGTATCCGATTGGAGATTTTGATTTGGACCAGCGGAATTACGACGATTTTCCGTCTAGTAGGCACAGTGTGAAATCCGATTGGTCGTCGTCGGATGAAGAAGATGCGGACGAGAAATCTCCTAATGCAAAATTGAGATCTAGACGTTCTTCTTCGATTGGAAACGCCCAGCAGCACAAAAACGAAGCTGTCTTCTCCGGGATCATCAAAAATGACAACATTGAGTGGCCAGACCCGCGGGGATTCTTCGCCGCTGCCATGTTTGACAGTGCCCTGTTGTACAGCGGCGGCTCCGCGACTGATATAGCCGTATCTCCCGAAGCTGAAGAAACACAACGGTCTCCGACCACGGTCGTGTACCCAATACCAAAAAAAGGTCCGATTACCGGATTGGGCGAAATGAGGACCGGCTCACGTCCTTCTTCGCCCTTGGGCACCACAGTGACTGCTGCCGATGGAGTCACCACGTTCTCCGGGAGCCTCCCAATCCATCATCCGCGACAGTCTCCGACTGCGGAACTGCGTGGTCAGAGACGCAGACTCACAGGATCTGTCGATTCTCTGAGACACAGTCCTCCTTCTACAAACACACCATCTTCTCAAAACACCTCCAGCAATTTCACCTCCATCCCGATTTACAAGACCTTGGTGATACACGGAGGTTCCACTTTACAGTACCGAGTTGTTGCCAACTCAAAATCCTCGAAATCGCTGAAATTCACAAAGAAAAAGATCTTGAACGACTTGTGGTGGTTCAATTTGGCCGAGGAAAAATGGACAAAAGTGACCACTTACATCAAAAACAGCGACAAAAAAGGGCTGGGAGATTACGATGACGAATTCGAGTTGCAAGAACTGCTGGTGAGGAGATGTGGCCATACGGCGTTGAAATTGGACGAAAGGCATTTGGTGTTGATGGGGGGTGCCCTTGAAATTGACATGAGAAACGATCTGTACTATAATGACTACAAAAAAGATTCAGACCGCAAGACTTCCAGTTCCCGGTCGGAAACAACGACGAATCTGTCCTCGGGAAGCTATGACCATCCGGTGGCGTCTTCCTCGGATAGTAATGCGGAAGATTTACAAGAATTCCTGTTAAAAGCCGGTTTCAAACCTACTCAGAGCCCCTCTCTGACCCCATTACAAGATATGGTGCTGAAAAAGACTTCACCACTGTCACAGGAGAACGACTCATACCACAGGTTGTTAATCTTGGACACGCATACCCAGTACTGGAGGACAGCTAAATATTTCCACAACTTTAACCATCGAGCTGTGAATTTCACCGATAGGCCAAGTGCCTCACAAATGGATCCTCTGTTGATGCGCTGGATCCAAGACTCTTTGAAAAGACTGTTTTTCAGCAATATCTGTGGAACGGCAGTGACTTTTGATTCCAGAATTTTTGTCATTGGGGGTGAGTGTAAACCGCATCTTCCAGAAGAATTAGAACAGCTAAAAACGAAAAAATTGGTTAGCAATGAGCAAAAAGTGTTGTTAGGGTGTATGTGTGTGTTTGAGATCCCTTTGGGTAGATAATTACTGTAAACTGATACTTGAGTCGTGTCGGCGATTTCCGGACTTTAGACTCGAAGTAAAAGACAAAATATAAACTCTGGGACAAAACAGAGAACACATTGTATCTGATTTTAGTGTGAAGACGTTTTCCTTCGATGGAAGTTGTAATAATAATCTCATGGAGTTCATGGGAGTGTGGTGAAGAACTATGGCGTAATTAGCTCGTTCCTGATCAGATATATTCGGTTCTGTACCGAAAATACTACAAAGACTCAAAATCAACTCGTTTCCTTGGACTTTATAATTAAGCAGTTGTTGATTATTGCAGAGGATTTATATGGCTTTGTTGTTGATAAGCCTTTCTGCGAATCTTGGTCAAGTGATCTCAGTTTGAGGTTTCTGGGACGCTACTTGGAGAAGTTTTTGAAACGGGTTTTGAAACCATGTTCAGAGCATGCTACTGTCATTTGCCCAATATCAGCTGAGCAAGCATTTGACAGTTGTATTTGCAATTATCTAACCCTAGTTTTCTTATAAAATCAGAGACGAGATTATGTGTCAATACAGAAACAACTAGCGACTTACTGAACAGAAGCATGAACTCAACCATCAAGTTTATGAGTGAAGCGAAGAACTGACTACATTGTTAAAAACTAAAAAAGCTGATAAGTCTTCGAACATTTGGCGCTACTCATTGTGTCTCAATATTAGATCATTTGGCGGAAGTTCAGCTATAGATTTAGATTCTCATGAAATTTGACAATTCAAGTGAAGTGAAATGGTACAGAATACATTTTTTTGGTTGACCACTGCCAAACTGCCGAGCTTGCTAACACATATTTCCTACTCGGCAAGACCAGTGAATCTAGGACCTTTATCTGTGGTCCAAGAATATCACGTGAATATATATGTACAATTACAAGTTTATATATGTCAGAAAAGTAAAAAGGTAGTGCACAGGAAAAATCAAAATCGGACTCTCAAACTTGTCCGTAAATTTACGGTGCGCATCATTAGAAATTTAACAATTTTGATTGGCCAAAATCGGTGACCCGCTCCCGTAGTAGCATCATCTACTCTACTATGGGAAAGAGTGACTTTTTTGCTTTTATATGTGAATTGATTTATTTATTCATCTTGACCTTGACGATATACAACAACATTACAAGATGCTTACACAACGTTTAGGATTAGGCATAAGACCAGGTATGTGTTATTGTGTTTGAAATGGGCTTCCGTTCTGTGGCTTTAAATAGATTCTAGGCCCAGTCTAGATCATATAGGTCTCCGATGGACCTGTCCATCACCATTCAAGCATTCAATACTAACAGGACGAATAGTTCTCGCTGGCTCTTTCAGAACCACTCTTTTGAAGAGATGTGTCTCCACAGTGCAGACAAGTCATGATTATGAACAAGATATCTTGGTTGCACAACGTAAAAACAGACCTACATCTCCACATTTGACCATATACGAACCACAATTGACATGGATCTTGTCGTCATTCCACAGAATCACAGGTGTTTATTTGGCTGGGGGATTCTACGCATTGACATGTGGTTATGCCGGTGCCGCTATCTTGGGTTATGACGTATCTGTTCAACCTTTGATCGATCTTTACTCGACTTTACCAGAATTCATCAAATATACCGCCAAGGCCGCTATGCTGTTCCCATTTTTCTTCCATTTTGGTAACGGACTCAGACACTTGATCTGGGACTCTGGAAGAGAGTTGACTCTCAAAGGTGTCTACAGAACAGGTTATACCGTGTTGGCATTCACGGCTTTGCTGGGTACCGCATATTCGTTCTTCTTCTAATGCGCGAATAGTGGTTTATTTATCGTAACAACGTTGTCCATTGGTGTTATTTATATGTAATGCATCGACTCATATTCTATAATCTACAGTAGCATATCAAGGAACTTTCAGATTACATATTGAGGTTTAGATTCAGATTTCAACTTAATTTCAATCTCAAATTCTGACTCAAACTCAGATTACAGATGATATAAAGTTTACAGGCTACAGATTACAGACCACAAACTTCTATTTTAATATAAATACCCTCTGGTGCTCATCTCCTGAAGTCTCATAGATGTCAAAACCGTTCTAATGTTTTCAATTTTAGTGTTATGCCTTTGGATCATCAGCGTAGCAGCTGTTCCGCTTTTCAACTCCACTACAGATTTCGTCAATTTCAATACTTCACACATCCCAGTGACCTTTGTCAGCACCGTGAAAGAACTCGGAACTGAACAAGGTCTTGTCTATGTCCGGGAAACAGAAGAATTATGCGGAGAAGATACCAGTTTCAGAACTGAAGAAGTTGATCTGCAAAAATTGCCCAAGATGGGCGAGAAGAAGTACTGTGTCTCTGGGTTGAGTGGAACCAAATTAGTATCTCAAAAGGCACTTCTGGCTCCTGTTACGCCTTGCTTGGATAGCAGTTTAGGAGATGGTGGTAGCATTACAAAAGGGATCTCGGTCTCTGTGGCATTGAGTGGACTGATAAACCCAGGTTTGGCTGAGCCTTTGTTCAACTTTATCTCGTTGTCTCTGGGACTCACAGCTGGTTTGACAGTGGGATTGTCGTTTAGTCATTCTTGTACCGCTGCAGCTGGTGACTCTATACAAATGTGGTTCACACCAATTGTGGGTGTGACCAATTTTCAGTATAGGACCTACCACAAATGGGGAGGTCAAAAACACTCTTACTCTGATTACAAGACTGTGTCGGACTTCCAGTTTCCAATCGGTGGACTCCAACCCGCAGTGGAGTGTTATAAGAGTGAATATGTTAATTGTGGGGCATTGGTTTCCAGAACAATTGAAATTCCTGTTGAAGGTTTATAATATAATTATAGGGTATCTGAGTAGAATAAATTGAACTCAACAACTTAGGAGTATCGAGAGGCAATGGATATAAACTGGTGTATTGTGTCAGTTTCTTTTTTATTATTAGCTCTCTCATCAAGGTGTGAAACTCGAAATTAATTAGCTAAACACCATCTTGCACCCCCAAGATTGGGGGTTAGTCTGTGAAACACCCAATCACGTGACCCAAAAATGCGGCTTCCGTCCCCAAACTTTGAAACCATCTTGTTCGCAGCACAGTCCTCACCAATCATCCTTCAACTGCACTTTCGTTACCAATTACGGCTCCGCCCATGGATTTTACGTTCTCATCCCCATCAATCTGGAAGTGCTAGAAATGAAATGCAGAAATGCAGGAAAAAAAATTTCGTAGCACTACAGAGATAAAGCCAGATATAACTCCCTAAAAGAACCCCATCATGGCGTCTTTAAACATTGCATTGTCTTTCAAGAAAATCCCGTTGTTGATCGAGGAGACTCGTGATCTCGCAGATGAGAAAATCAGATTGGCAGAATTGGATGAGGCTCCCGAGGAGGTAGATGATATAACCGATAACTTACACGCCATTGTGAAGCAGTTCAACTACATCGACTCAGAATTGGTGTACAACTTGAAACAGTATCTCAAGGACAAGCTGATATTGGAGAGAAACCTCACTCTATATAATGAATTGATCGGCTTCTTGCTGGCGAATAGCGATAAGATTCCGATAGGCAATTTGGATGGGTATAGGACTAAGGAGTTACAGTGCCAGAGGCAAGAACAAGAGCAATTACTGACCGTTCAAGGTCCTGAAGCTTCGTTAAAGACCAAGAAATCGGTGCGATTCAAAGATTCGCTCATAGACCCGCCTTCAAGCTCACAGTTGTCGTTGCTACAAGACACACAGAGACAAAACTTGTTCCAACACTCAGATGGAGATGACCATTCTACTGCGAGCCAAGAGGATCTTTCAAACAGGCAATTGTTCATCAATAACCAACAGGAACTCTTGCAGCAGGACTCTATGCTAGAATCTCTTTCAGGATCCATCCGGACGCAGCGCGAGATGGGCCTCTCCATCAATGAAGAAGTCGATGATCACATGATTATCTTGAACGACTTAGAGAGAATGATCGATGGTACAGGGGATAAATTGGCTAGAGGACGAAAGAATTTGGACAGAGTCAATACAAAGATTAGAGAAAACGGCAATGTGATCACTATCTTGGTGCTATTGCTCATCTTGATATTTCTTGTGGTTGTATTGTGAGTACATGATGCGTCGACCGGGTGATCAATCTGGCAGTATTAAATCCCCAAAAATGATCCTCAAATGGTTGTAGCATGGTTTTGAATGTTGTGATATCATATCGGAGATTTTTGATACTTTTCCGTGGCATTACGACACTCAGTGTCCAATCATGATCTCACACTGGTGTAACGATGTAAAATCTTACTTTTGGCGTTGAAATTCGTTTTTCCTTTGTTCTCTCTATTTTTCTTGTGTTTTTGTGTTTTTTTTTTTATTTTTTGATTCTATTTTTGTGACACGTTTGGAGTTATTAAATTGATCAGGATCTTGCCATTTTGATAGACTTTAGACCTGGCATTGAACAACGATTCATCACAAAGACCATGACATCACCAGATATCAAACAGGAGTTTATCGAGCTGGGCCAAGAGCATTTGTTCCAGTATTGGGACTCGTTGACTGGAGAAGAGCAAAGCTCATTTTTGGAACAACTCAGACTGTTCCCAGATCCCAAAAAATTGTTGAGTTCTGTACAAGAGGCGATCCAGCGGTCAATTCTGCAGAAAACAAGCGCAAAAAACCTGCAACCTTTGCCGGAGCAGAGTTACTCATCATTGTTGGAGACACCGAAACACGAGATCACTGAATGGGAATCCAAGGGTTTGGAGTTGATCAACAGGGGTGAAGTCGGTGTGATATTGATGGCCGGAGGTCAGGGTTCAAGATTGGGTTCTTCAGCACCAAAAGGATGCTATGACATTGGCCTTCCTTCACAGAAGTCACTCTTTCAAATCCAGGCTGAAAAGATTCGTAGAGTTGTGAAATTGTCCAACGAGAAATTTGGGAACGATAAGGGCAAAATCACGTGGTACGTGATGACATCTGCAGCCACTAGATCTGTCACGGAGAAGTTTTTCGCAGAAAATGATAATTTCGGGTTTGCAAAACATGATTTGATCTTTTTCAACCAGGGAACGTTACCTTGTTTCAACCCAGATGGATCCAAGATCTTGTTGCTGGAGAAAAACTCGATCTGTGAGAGTCCCGACGGGAACGGTGGGTTCTATAAAGGTATCTATACTTCCAAATTGTTGCAGGATTTCGACAAGAGAGGTATCAAACACATCCACATGTACTGTGTCGATAACTGTTTGGTTAAAGTAGCTGATCCGATCTTTATTGGATGGTCTGCGATCAACAAGTACGAGTTGTCTACAAAAGTTGTGAGAAAGAGAAATGCATCGGAGAGTGTTGGGCTTATTGTGTTGGACGCCGATAAAAACTGTCCTACAGTTATTGAGTACTCTGAGATCTCGAAAGAGTTGTCAGAGAGGCAGAGCGAAGACGGAAGCTTGTACTTGAAGTCGGCCAACATTGTAAATCACTATTATAGCGTAGAGTTGTTGGAGAGAGAAATTTTCAAGTGGATCTCTTCACAGGAATTTTTGCCGTACCATATCGCTACGAAAAAGATCCCCAATGTGGACCTGCCGCACCCTAAAGAGCCCAACGGGATTAAATTGGAGCAGTTTATCTTTGACGTATTCCCGTCTATCAAGTTGGACAAATTCGGGTGTCTCGAAGTGGACAGGCACGAAGAGTTTTCGCCTTTGAAAAACGCCCCAGGAAGTGCTAACGATTGTCCAGAGACTGCTAAACTGGACAGTTTGACCTTATCCACGCGCTGGATCGTCCAAAACGGAGGAAATTTGGCCACACCAGAGTCCTTGGTTGAGGTCAGTCCGCTCACGAGTTACGCCGGCGAAGGTTTACAATTTGTAAAAGGTCAGCATTTCAAAGATGGCGACATCATATAAGTGTCCTTGGCACTCTTGTATAGCTAATTGTCCCCTCATCGACACAAAATCCATTTACAGTAGTAAACCCACAGAAGGAAAAAGAATTAATTTTTAATTTTTTTTTTCACTTTTTTTTAATCTTATCGTTGAGAAAACGAAAACAGATCATCAATTACGGTCCAACACCCACTAAACTCCATTCAGGGAATCAGACACTAGACAATTTGCAAACAGTTGCAAACAGCATCACGATCGAATCGAGGTCATTTGATTTCATTTCACGCCATTCAACGCCATTTCATTTCGTATCTCTGCATTTGCATACCACTTGTTCATAATCTCACTAAAGCCCCGAAAACTCATTAATACGCCACCAAAATGGCAGAATACACACCAGACCAGGAGTCGATAGTGAAGAAGATCTTGGCCATTGAGAAATCCGATTACTACAAGATACTACACATTGAAAAATCCGCCACCGAAGTGGAAATCAAGAAGTCGTATAGAAAATTGGCCATCAAATTGCATCCGGATAAGAACAAGCACCCGAAATCCGCAGAACTGTTCAAAAAACTCGCGAAACTGTTTGAAGTCTTGAGCGATAACGATAAGAAACGGATATTTGACCAAACTGGGTATGATCCGGACGAAAGAGGCGCCGGTATGTCCAGTGGCATGTCATCAGGCAGTGGTGGTAATCCGTATATGAGGAGGAATCCGTTCCAGGCAGGAGCTGGTGGTCTGCAGCTGTTCGATGCCGATGATTTGTTCAGTTACATGTTTGGAGGCGGCGGTCTGTCACCATTCAGCACATTTGGCGACGGCAATGGGTTCACTTTCCAGTTTGGAGGACCGTCTGGTTTCGGCAATGGAGGCGGTGGAAATCCGTTCTTTGCCTTCCAGCAACTGCAGCAGCAACAACAGCAACGCCAACGTCAACGCCAGCAGGAACAGCGTAGACAACAGGAGCCGAGGACACCTGTAGAACAATTGAAAGAGACCCTGAGACTGTTATTACCATTCATCTTGGTTTTTGTCTTGCCGATGTTGTTCAGTTTCTTTGGAGGTGACGATTCCACCTCACTGACGGGGTCTAGACTTCCTAAATACTCCTTTGAAGTCCAGCCATCGCTCCCGGTCCAAAGATTTACCACAAAGTACAAGATTCCATACTACATCAACGAAAAAACCTTCACCAATAATGGAGGATACCAGGACCCAAATAGCAGCAAGTTGAAAACGCTAGACAAGAGAGTGGAAAATCTGTATGTGAACGACTTGAAATACAAATGCCATAGAGAACATCTCCAGAAGCAAGATGCCATCGAAGATAGCACTTTCTTCTTCTTTGTGAACGAAAAGAAGTTGGCAGAACTGAATGCAATGGAAACACCGAGCTGTGACCGGTTATCGGATTTGGGATTACTTTGAGTCTTGGGCTCTGGAATTGGAAAATATAGCTGAAAAATTTAATAAATATTTAAGTATGCAATCTCACCACAGTGTCGTATCCCATTTGGACATTTCCTTGGTCTGTTGGTTCAAGTCTTTACCCAGTTTGGTTCTCATGTAAAAGATTGGGCAATCGTTGTTGGAACACAACACTTCTTGGTGCAAAGACCCTTGACAACGTTGACATTCTGTCCAGAGCTTGGAGAATTTCACCTCCAAGGCATTCAATTTTGCCAAATCTTCAGAGTAAAATTTCCCACCGAGGCCCTTCTTGATACAGTCTTGGCACAATGCTTGGTCTCCGCTTGAAAGAGGGCTCTTACAACTCTTACACAACTCTGTCTTTTTGGCAAATCTCATCAATCCGCCAGTTTTAGGTGCAACCATCGCAACAGTTCTTGTATGTGCACCTGTTAAAAGCTCTTTAGCCCTCCTTTCACCCAATATTGGCTCGAAAATTCTCATCAAAGGTTTACTCAACTGGTTCTCCAAATAGTATTTGAAATCGATCGGTAAAGAATGTTCCAACACGTACAATGGGTCCTCAGATTTCTCATAGTTCTTATCACTGGCAGTCTTGATAATCACATAAGCCACACGGTCACCAATTGAAGGCGCAGATCCGGCATCTCTTTTCTTCATTCTCTCGGCCAACTCTACATGGGCTTGCTTTCCAGCATAATCGTATCGTGATAACGCTTTTGTTATCACCAACTGCGACAAATCGACTCTGTTTTGTAACAAATCTGCAATTGTCTTTTTAACAAAATCTTCGGCACCAGCAACGTCTCGGTCGTACAAAATCAATTCCAACACTTTCGTGATGACGTTTTGCACCAATCTACAGTTATCTCTTCTGACTGTTTCGATACCTTTTGTGTCCATCTTGTCAGCTTTCTCGGTGTTTGTCCAGAACAAACCGGCATAACGTTTCTTGTTGATCAACAAATAGGGGAAATAAACCTTTTCAAATTCCAACTTGATCGGATTTATGAATTTTGTAGACACAAACAGTGCAGCTTCTTCACCCAATTCCATACATTTGGCCAAATCTTGATACCCGAACTTTACCATCACAGAATCGGTATCACCGTAGATGACTTCAGCATCAAAATCGTATCCATTTGCCTTTGTGTACTTGTCAGTGACTGACTGTTTAGTCTTTTCAATCATGATTCTTCCAAAGGCAGTAGTAGATGACGATATGGCCAAACAGGGCAATTTACCGATCGTAGCACCGGTGAAACCGTAGACAGAGTTTGCAGAAACTTTTAAGGCGAGTTGTCTACCGTTCAACACCTGTTTTCTGAACGGATCAGTCTCATTTTTCAAGTCTTTCTTTGCATTCTTTCTGGCCATCAACAACTCCTGTAAAATCGTGGGCAAAATGCCCTTTTTCAACGACGATTTCACAAAGCAATCGTTATTGGGAGTCACCGTATAGTCTTTTCCTTCTTGGAGCCCCAATCTGTCAATAGTCAGTTTGTTCAAAAGAGTTGTATAACACAAGTTATGAGCCATCATGATGGACGGATACAAAGAAGCGAAATCCAAAGTGGCAATTGGCACGTCGTAGTAACCTCTTACAGGCTCGATGACAGTGGCACCTTCGTATTCTTCATTGGTGCCCTCGTTTTTCAAGTTCGGCACCACTATATCCAACTGAAGACATTTTCTGAACAACTGAGAGATGACTTTGATCTGTTGACCCCTGGTTATCAAAAATGAGAAGGGAACCCCGGTGACTCTTGCCATTTCCGTATAGTTGACAAGACACATGAGCTTGTCCAACAACCTCAAGGGCAAATAGGCATCCTTTAAACAGTACACGGCCAATCTTCTCCTAGAATCGGAATCTCCGTTCTGGAGATCCGTGATGATGGAATGGTGCACGTCTTCCTTCTGTTCGCCCAAGAAGTGTGAGGAAACCGCATTCAAAGTGTATGAACGTAATTTGTAATCTCTTTGGATGATCTGTAACAAATCCAACTGCATACGGCCCTCTATATTGATGACTTTGTTCTCACGTGTTCCGTATGCTTTCGAACTGAACACAGTGTCTTTAATCTCCTGCTGGACGTTGCCCAATTTGCCAAAGTATGGGAATCTGTCCAATTTCAACAGAGCTGCTCTGTTGATGAGATAGGGCAAATCGAAATTGGCAGTATTATATCCGATAATCACATCTGGATCTACTTCTACTATAAATTCTTTCCATTTCATCAACATTTCCTGTTCAGTTTCGTACGAAAACGTCTGGGAGCCGACGATGGGCGAACAACTCTTTACGGTGAAGACATTCCGGACAAAAGGGCTCGATTCTCCAGTTCTGCTGACGATATTTGCGATCTGGATCACGGGATCGATCTCAGCTTCTGGGAAAATACCTTTCCTACCGGCACACTCGATATCGAAGGACAAGATTCTCAACGGAGCGATTTTCGAGAATTCCCCCTCTGGAGCATGGCTGATCAAATCTTTGTAGTGGATACTGACTTCCAACTGACAGGTGGAGATTCTACTGGAGTTATTGACCACTGTGTATCTACCCTTTGGCAAGGTAATCCAGGACATTCCTGTGATCTGACAGTCGATCATCATCCTCAAAAGATACTGGATGTTGTCGAAAGTCATCACCCCTTCGGCAGAGAACAAGTTTTGGAATTGAACTTCGCCACGCTCAAAAGCGGACCTTAATTTACCGATATTCTTAGCATTTTCCACCACCACTTTCAAGAACGGAAGCTTGGTGTTGTTGTTATAACCCCAGATGTTCTCTTTGAATACCAATTCCACGTGGTGGACGCCCTGGTAGTTGTCCTGTAATGTACGAGTCAAAGCGGGCAAATCTTTCTCTCCAAGGCCCTTTGGCACGGGCACATAGAAGTAGTGGAGAAATCCAAACACGGAGCAAAAAACGGTGTGTCCCTCTTCGGTAACCCCGAAAAACCGGATCGCCGAGTTGTTGCTGATCATGGATTCTTCGGCATCCAACTGCTGGAACACGATATCTTGCTTTGCAGGATCGAAATTGGGATCAAGAGCAGGTCTTTTCCACACTTGACGGTCAGCTTGCGCCTTTGAGAGCACTTTGGAGTCCTCCATCTCGATCAACTCCTTCTCAAAAGACGACTGCTGGTCCTCCACGTCTTTGAGCCGAGATTTGTACCCGTCTAAAGTGGTGTAATGCTTTATAGGGATGCCGCCGTTGGAATCGATCATCTGGTTTGCTACGGGCAACGAATGCGCCGAATTTGCGCCGATATCCACTAATGCGGACCGCAGTTTCTTGTTCAAGTCATTATCGGCGTACGCATCTGTATTTGCGTCGTCGTTCGCATGTTTCACTGCAACTGGAGCCATCATTCACGGTGTGGTTAAGTATTACAAATGATTTGGGGATTTTTTTTTTCTTAGTACATAGTTAAGACGCGTTTTGGCGATGCGATGATTCGAAATTAGGGAACCGGATCTAGGCGTTGGATTCGGTTTGGACATCCGGACGAGTCATATGCTAGCACACAGTGTATAGCACACAGTACACAGCACATCGCATAGGCTAGTCACATCACATCCGACCCTGGCTTGTGCCTGGCCTGGCATTGCACGGTCAAGGCCCATCGGATAGTACACTCTCCACGATTAAACGCGTAAATGGGGCGATTGACGCGATCTTGGACCAGGGACAGGCCTAGACCGAGCCAGAACCCTTCCCACATTCTCGTCGCCCATTCGACACGATCTCACGCCTCTCGGCCCATCCGATCCCCCAATACCGGCACCTCTCGTCACTTCAACAACACCTCAACGGTGAATTGATCACCCCACACGACCTTTTCATTTTCCCTTTTCCCTTTTTCTTCTCTGTGGTTGGATGAAAAATACCATACAAACACACATCAGCATATATCAACGACGCCAGATGCTTAAAACACCGTTGAAACACGCCAGAACACTCTGGAACACACACAGATACAATTCCACTGTATCTCTGGTGCCATTGGGCTCGACCAAATCGCCTTCATTCAAGGCTGTGGGATCTCCAGCTTCCATGTTGGAAGTCAAGTTACCCCTGTCGGTCAGTTTAAACCTCAGATTGGGCTCGCACGCTTCAATTGTGGCGATCAACGGCGAAATTTCAAACATTGGCAAAGAAGTTGTCGTTTTGCCGGGTTCTGGGCCGAAACCGTTGCTATACCAGCGATTTTTCAACCCATCTCCGTTGTCTTTCTTGATCTCCGACAACTCCAGGCACCAAAAGTTCACCATTTTGAACACCAAACACAACGAGGACTGGCATATCAGTGCCCGGAACCTTGTGGCCTGGCACGGGGCAGATGTGGACTTGAAGTTCACCAACAAGTTGCTAGACCAGTACAACGTTGTACATGCATCTGGGCCTGGAATCTTGGCCGTAAAGGGTTCTGGATCGGTGTTTGAGTTGAAATTGGGACCACAAGAGTCGCTGTTGGTGAATCCTTCAAATTTGATAGCATATAACACCGACAAGGTCACTGAACAGAAGCTCGCAAGAACCGTGATCGATTTTAGACTTCCCTCGTTCTCGGTCCTTCAGAGCTTGCTGTTGACGGTGTCACAGGTGTCTTCTACTGTCCAGGGCCTCGTTCTGCCATCGGAGACCCCAGCTGTGCCGAAATCAGTCCAAAAGCTGGCTCAATCGGCCCAATCACTGGAATCAAGCCCTTCATACTATGAGAGACTGACCAGATACTGGAAATCCAGGCGGGCCCAGAGCAAAGCCGATAAATTGCTCAGAGTCGTCGGACCACTGACACTCATCTTGAACAACAGACTCTAATAAAATTCCCATTCCCGTCGCTGTAGCACTAAGCATTGCTCCCACGTCAAACCCACGCTTCGAGTTTTTCACATTCAGTCGTGCACAAAACACTAAAAAAAGATCGCGACCCTGAATCCCCAGGGCGATAGCAGGGATTGCAGCGATTAGTAAAACACTTGCAGACATCCTTCCCCACGACGAGCCATGGCGAACGATCCCGACAACAGTAGGAAGCGATTCCGGATCCCCGTGAGCTGTCGCGCGTGCCGCAAGCGCAAGACAAAGGTGAGTACACTGAAAGACAGCCGCAAAAGACGTTACTAACGGCGGCTAATCCCCTCCAGTGTGACAGATCCAAGCCCAGATGCGATTACTGCACTAAAAACAATCTAGAATGCGTCTACGAGGACTCCAGCTCATGGGAAGACATCAGTGTGACAAAACCGGGACCTGCAGCGGACCTGGAGCACCATATAAAGCCCCAAGCCCCAGCACCAGTAGACTATGCCCACAGGTTGGAGCAGGAGTTGTTCGAGCTCAGGAACAAGATTTCGGATATAGAATCCAAGATTGCCGTGCTGGAGACACAGAAATCCAAGGCTTTGTTATCGACAACTCCAGAGTTGCCCCCAGATCATCCAGATGTGAGCGCTAAAGACGTGATAGATTTCTACGCACGGTACTATAACTTGGCCGGGTTTGCCAAGATGAGCCCGCAATCGACTGTGATATTTTCCTGGAAGACCATGATCAAGAAGGATCCTTTCATCCAGATCTTGTGGTTGAAGCTCTTGTCATCGCCCGAGAAGAGAGCTGTCATATCGTCGATCCAGGGCTTGCAGAGGACTCTGCTGGAACCCATCACGATGTTCGATCTCACCAGGGACGGCAATTTCGTGCCAAATGACATGTTGGATGTGCCTCAGGAGCTCCATAAACACAGACCCCCATTGGGTGATCCGAGCTCCATCTTCAAAGACACCACAGATTACGCAGAACTGGAAAAAGACGAAACCGTAAAATCGATCTCGCAGAGGATCGGCCTGTCTTCTAACCCGAACACGACAAAATTCACAATGATCACACCGAGAGTAGCCACTGTAGACCAGTTGAAAGAGTTGGTGTTGTCCAAGCTTCCAAATACCAAGGTGTTGTGGATGTTGATCGACAGGTTCTTTCGGTACGTGTACCCCTTCATGCCGTACATTGACGAGAATTCGTTCATAAAAATCATCAGTAAAATCGTCGGACAACGTACAGATGCCAAATTCGACATCACCGAGTTGCATATCGATAAAAAGCTCGAAGTTGCACATCTTGGGATCTTGTTATTTGCTTTGGAATTTGCATCGCTATCTTTGGTGAGTAATGACCCGGGTTTTGTGCCCGACGACTCGGATACTGAGTACTTGTTGCGGCATCCCATCAAACTGGATAACGGTGCCCTGGCGAAATACTGTTTTGCACAGTTCAAGACTTTTAGACATGTCAGTCTAGAGATCTTGCAATTGGCGATCTACAAGAGACTCTTTCTGAGATATTCTCCCGTAGATGGCGACGGCATCGATGTCGCTGAAGTGCAAGTGTTCAACGGCTTGCTCTTGCAGATGGCTGTGGCTTTAGGACTCAACCGAGATAGTGATGCCTACGGTTGTGGCTTCTTATCTGGAACCAACAATCCCGTCTTGAATGAGACAGTGATAATACCGGAAAATGTTGCCAATTTGAAGAGAAAGATCTGGCTCTTCATCGTGATGAACGACAGTTACCATTCATCTGTTCTCTCTGGGTGCTCGTCCACTAGGATAGATTTCTACGACACCACACTTCCTCGTAAACCAGCTGAAAGTAATAGAAACAGTAACCGTGACGACGTGGAAACGTTTGTCCATGAATCTGCTCAACAGTTCCACAAATACGATCAGTTGTTGAAAGGTTTCATCTATGATATACTCTCTTTCAAACCTTCTAACGCCTTGACAATTATGTCTGAGGTTGCTAAGTTTGAGCAAGTCTTGAGTCTGGATTTCAACAGTCTCAACCATATTTTAGTGATGAGCCAGACCTCTGACAGTGCGTATTTGACGAATTTGAAACGGGTTTTCACTTTAAACCAATACCTCGAGTTGAAGGGCATGTTGTACTTGATTTACTACCATCTTTTTGTGCACTACGAGGCGATAGGCTCAAATGACCAAGTGGCCCTACACTACTTGTATAAAGTTGCCCTGACAGCATCGGAGATCAGTGAGAGTTTGCCCTCGCTTTTGTTGCACTTAAAGTCGTATGTAGGACACGGATTCGACTACTTCTTGACCCCCATCTTGGAATTGACGTTCCACAAGACTGTCCAATTCAAGTACGGATTACAATTCCGCTTGAGACAGTTTTCTCTTTTGAACAGAACCAAATCTTCTCTGCAACCAGGCCTCGCAGAAACCTTGGAGACCGCCTCGAGACTCCTACAGAGATCGTATTTGAAATCCATAAAGGCATTGGTATCGATCACACACAGATATTACTATGCCTGGAAATTGTGCAAATTCCAAAGGATCTGTATCTTGATCCTCGCGGACAAGAATGATCCATTTGAATTGGGTCCCGATGACGAGTTGTACATAAAAGGTGACATGAAGTACATGCTCAAGCCGCCACAGTCGTCGTTGTTGAGTAGATCCAGTGCGGAGGAAGTAGAACTGTATCTCCGGGTCTTGTTTGCACATTTGGATCCAAAGACCCAGGAAATCTCGCCTTCTGTATACAACAACGTAGCTGACCGGATCATCTTCGACCGTCATCAAGGTATGGGGATCTACGCGAAGAAAAACTCCCACCCTGACTCTGCAGAGACCCATAATGGGGCAAATGGGTCCGGTAATCCAATGTCGATGACCAGCAGTACTCTGGATATCGACTCGCCTACATATTACACCACGAACCCTGACACCGATAAATGGTGGATGGAATTCTTGGCGGCAAGGGCCTCGCTGGGGAAGATCCCGTATTATTCGGAGATTAATGGTGCTATTGAGCTGGTAAATTCGTCGCTGTTGAAACAGCAGTTCACACCGCAGATCCCGAATAGCACAACAGAGTTTGACTACGACACTGCTGCTGTAGAGCAGTATTTGAGCGACAATCCGGGCAATGCTGGATTGGGGCTCTCTTATGATTTTGCAGAAGATTTAATCAACTATGGATCACGTTTCAATCCAGGCGATGTCTATTTTGATGAGTCTGGATTTGAAGGTGTATAATTGTGTAATAATTGAACTAATAATATCCGATAACACTAGTGGTAACGGTCCTGGTGCAGGGAAAAACTGAAATTTTTCCGGACGTGTAACTTTAATCTAGCTCAAATGCGGCGCGGTGGCACTGAGATGGACCTGCAATGGCACAGTTTTGCCGAAGGAAACCTGAATGTAGTGTTTGTAAGTGACGACGGTCGCCATGTAGCGAGGGTGCCCAAGAAGACTAATTTGAACACGGTCAAGAAGATCGTTGAGAATTTGGAGTACTTTGGGGCAAGGTTTCCGTTACCTGAGATGTCAGTTATCACTTTACAAGAGACAAAGTTACCAGCTGGTTCTGTAGCGGCGCTTCAAGGTGACGGGAAGTACGAGGCGATCTTGATGCCGAATTTGGTGTATGGAATGACAAAGAAGCTCTCATCTGTCAATACGCTAGTGTTTTTACACTACAATGATCGCTGTGACGAGGCTGTATTGGAATTCAAGCCCAAATGGTTGTATAGATCCACCACTTTAAACTGCAGAAACTGCTGTCTAGATAAGGTCAAGAATCGGGGCACACTGCTGTGTCCACTTTACTTGCTAGAAGAGTCTAAAGTGGATGAATGGTGCAACAAGTGCATCCCACACGTAGATGAGCTCTCCTGGTGTATGTCCAAGTTTTCGCGCGTTTTGAAGCGTAGTCCTGTAATCCTGACATTGGTAGAAGAGCAGCGAGATGACGACCACCACAGGAGATTGGTGGGCATCCAAAGTGAGTCAGAGGTGACACTAGCTCTTCGGAGGCAGATGACGCTACGCGATGTGTCGGTATTTATCAGAGTGAGTAAGCACCGCGACACTGGTGCTATCACATTGACGGATTTCGACTTGAAACCCAAGCAAAAGTACAAGTACTGGCTGGGACTCGAGCAAAAGTTGGGGGAATTGTATAACAAAGATTTGGCGCTAAATTGTAGCCGATTTTAGTACATAGTAACTATCTGGCCTTCATTTCACAACAGAGTAGTCCGGAGTCATCGGAGATCCACACCTTGTAATCGTCATCGGACCTGCCGACGTTTATGTGGAGGTTGTCAGAGACAAAGAGAGGTTGTATATTTTTGTACCGCACCGACGTAAACGTCCGGTCAGGAACACATTGATGGAGGAAATTCACCATCAAATTGACAAGCAAAGGCCCATGGATCAATACCGTGGGATATCCTTCAACTTTTTGGGCATACGCTTCGTCGTAGTGAATTCTGTGCGAATTATAGGTCAAGGCAGAGTACCGCATCAATTGAGTAGCAGTCAACTTGACCACAACCTGGTGGTCCAGCTGAGCCTCGGAACTCCGTCCAGATCTCTCTGTGAACACTGACGGCAAGTACATCAACTTCCTGCACTCCCGTAGCAACAAAGACCCGCCCTCGGAGAAATCTCTCTGTATCTCCACCATGGTGGAGTCGTGTATCCGCCGCACACTCCTGATGTGCTCCTGTAGCTGGACTTTGGAGCCCAATTTGATGGCGCCCAACTGCTCAACGGATCCGCCCACCCAAAGCCGCCTCAAAAAGTGGGGCACTGACTGGTACGAATCGTACCCGTCTGCATCTAGCTCATCCATCCTTGATGCCGGGTTCAGGTACACGAAATGGTACAGCAACGGCATCTCAGACCCGATTACCGCCGCAATTGGAAGCGTGTTGTTGAGCTGCCGTGCTTTCCCGGCACTCGCAACGTCTTCAAACCGCCAATTGCCCCGGAGTAACCGTTCTTTCCACATCTGTCACCTTGGTGCATCCCGGTACTTTATCTTGAAAAAAAAATTTTCAGGTACTAAAGGCATCGCATCTCATCGGGGTACATGTTGACAAAGGCTCTTGGGACATTTCGGAGAGCAATGAGCAGTATTACAGAGCAGTTATCACACCCGGCGGTGAACCGCGGAATGCGGGAGCTCGATCGGGCTTCTTTCGACAAGAAGTTTTCCATCTGGTCGGTCTTCTTGAGAGACGCTAGTCACATCAGGTACTTTGTCCAGGAGTGCAAAGACGACCTTTTGCAGGTCCCCGGGGTGAATTTCATAGTCAGATCGGACAAGGATCTCGGATCCCCGGAGAATCCCCAGAGCAAGTTGTTGTTGCTCACTGAGAGAGTCACCAGGGCAGAAGATCTGGATTTAGTACTCGGGCCGAGGACTTTGAAGTACATCGAGCAGTTTGGCGCTGAATTGCGGCCGTATGAGTTGGTGGTTGGATACGACTTTTGGCGGGCCGATGAGATCCTAAGAGCGGTTTTGCCCTCGGGATTTTCCGAGGACGTGCCCTCGGGGTTCACGAGAACGGGACATATTGCCCATGTCAACTTGAAAGCAGAGTACAAACCCTATGATAAGTTGATTGGCCAGGTGATATTGGACAAGAACAAGTCTGTAAGCACTGTCGTAGATAAAGTAGAGTCTATAGCGACGGAATTCCGGACGTTCCCGATGAAAGTGATTGCTGGAGAGGACAATTTTATCGTTACCCAGGCTGAGAGTGATTGCCAATTCCAGTTTGACTTCTCCAAAGTGTACTGGAACTCGCGGTTGCACACCGAGCACAAACGGTTAGTAGACTCGTTCCATGTAGACGAGCTGGTGTGTGATTTGATGGCTGGAGTCGGGCCATTTGCCGTGCCTGCAGCCAAGAGGCACATCGTGGTGTTTGCCAACGACTTGAACCCGGACTCGTTCAAATGGTTGCAAACCAACGTCCAGCTCAACAAAGTCGGTAATTTCGTCAAGACCTTCAACGAGGATGCCCGTAAATTCGTGCAGAAGTCTCCGAAACTCATCTCGGATTTCAGCAACGACGAGAAGTTTGTAGAGATCAAGTCTGTCAGGAAGAAGAAGAAGACAGAGGCCAACAAGGACCAGCCGATCCGTAAACCGATCCCGCAGTTCTTCTCTCACTACATCATGAACTTGCCCGATTCTGCGATCAACTTTTTGGACGCCTTTGTAGGATTGTACAGTGGACAAGGATTCACCAAGGAACAGGTCTATGCTGTACCCGGGTTCAAGTTGCCCACTGTCAATTTCCACCATTTTGAGAAATTCGAGCACACAGAGTCGCCTACGGATGAAGAATTGCATCACAGAGTGCACGAAAAGGTCAAGAGACTCATCAAGCACGACATTGCGTTCGAGGAACTCAAGTTCCACTTGGTGAGGAAAGTGTCGCCGACAAAGCCTATGTACTGTGTGAGTTTCGTTCTTCCAGAGAAAGTTGCGTTTGCAGATGTAGAGAATAGTAGCTGATAGTGATAGCGAGAGAACAGATATACCAGCTGATTGTGAAGTGTTGAAATAATTGCAGACATCGATAAATACAGTCGAACGGAACTTGGACTAATCAATGGAATACCCTTCTGTTTCTAGAAAGTATCATTTGCAGATGTAGAGATAGATAGATAATTACACTGGTACACTGGAATAAAGAATACAATAATTATGATTAACTATAAGCTTTTAGATAAGTGCATTCACGTTGTCAAGACAGTGTCATCCAAATGTGCATCTTTTCAGATAAGTGCATTCACGTTCCAAGACTGTGTCATTTAAATGTGCATCTGCCCTGTCTCAAATAAACGGCGCACTCGCACCGTCACCCCTCAAGTCACTGCCACCAGCCCAGACCAACTTCTCCTGAGGAATTCTCTTGATAATCTGTCCTCTGCCACAGCTAGACCTCTGGTTTCCCCTGATCACTCTCACTTTGTGACCCAAATCTGCCAAAGCCTGCACGACATCTTCGTCTACACCTTCCTCTATCAACACGATGGAAGTCGGAGTAGATGCAGGACCGTCACTACCGAAACCTTTGTCCTCGTTTTCTTGATCTGGATTTGGGATAAGAGTGATCCTAGGAGCATCTAAAGACTCCTGAGGGTTGAACCCGAACAAAGTCATGTTCAAAAACACCTGCACATGAGCCTGTGGCTGGTTGAAACCTCCCATGATACCGTAGCTCGCATACAAGCTTTCCGTGTTGTCTTTTTCTGGGGTAGTGATCATGCCCGGAATAATGGTGTGGTAGCACCGCTTGCCTCCCTCAAGACAGTTTCTGGACTCCGGGTTCATCGAAAAATTCCCCCCTCTGTTGTGCAAGGCAAATCCCTTACCCGGGACCAAGATCCCGGACCCAAATCCCTCATAGACGGAGTTTATAAAAGAACAGGCATTACCGTTGGAATCAGACACGGTGAAATAGACAGTGTCGGATTTGAACATGTCGTTGGGGATTCCGTGCTTTGTCTCGGAATTATCAATGACCTTGTCCTTGCTGAACAACAGCTTTCTCTCGGCAAAGTACGTGGAGTGCAACAACTTGGCCACGGTCTCCTCTTGGCTGTATTTGGAGGTCTTTTTGTAGAATTCCGAGTCGTTGACGTACTCGTCGCTGTCTCTGAAACTGATTTTCAAGCACTCGATGATGAGATGCAAATACTCGGTGGAATTGTGCTCCAAGGACTTCAAGTCAACTTCTTTGGACTCGTCCAACTCTCTGATCAACCCCAACGTGAGAAGTGCTACCAACCCTTGGCCATTAGGCGGGATCTCCCACAACTTCTGGTCCCCGACCTGGTACGAAATCGGGTCTACGAAAGTCGTTGTGTGGTTCTTGAGGTCGTCCAAAGTCATCAAGCCACCTCTTCTCTGGACCTCCTTGACAATGGTTTCGGCGATCTCGCCCTCGTAGAAACCGGACTTCCCCTTCTGAGCAATCGTCTTCAAGGTTTCCACCAACAACTTGTTGGCGACGAACTGGCCCAGGTCTGGCCCTTTCAAACCGTCGTTAGGAAGGATGTTCAGCAAGTCCGCATCGGCGTTATCCTGGGACTTGAACTTCTTCTCCAGGCCCCTCCACAGGTGTGCAGCGATCTGCGACACGGGGAAACCTTCGGCCAACTCGATCGCAGGGGCCAAGATCTCTGCAAAGGTGACATTCCCTGAGCCCCATTTCTCGACGGCATCCCACCATCCGGCAATGGCTCCGCTCACGTTGACCGTGAAAATCGACCCCTCTTTTAACCGGAAACTGGGCAAAATATCCTGCGGATAATGCTCCTTGATGTAGTCCACCGACAACAGCGCCGCACTGCGGCCGGTTCCGTTCATCCCGTACACCTTCTTGTCGTCGTTCTTGTAGTACAAGCAGAAACAGTCGCCTCCGATCCCGGTGGATCCCGGCTCGGTGACACAGAGCGCTGCACTCACAGCGACACTGGCGTCGATACAATTTCCGCCTTTCTCCAAGATCTTCAACCCGGCGGCATTTGCCAACGGTTGCGTTGACGACACGATTCCTTTGGCCGAGTACACGACGGATCTGCGCGAATTGAACTGTGTATCCATTATAAGTGGCAGGGGTGCGGTGGTTTAGTGCTTTGGTACAAGTGCTTTGGTACAAGTGCTTTGGTACAAGTGCTTTGGTACAAGTGCTTTGGTCGCCTAAGTACCAGGCAAATTTGCCGATTTGATTTTTTCTCTTATCGGTGCGCTTATCGGTGACGGATATCCGAGAGTGATGAGAGGCGATGGCAGGGCAAGGCGGGGAAAAGCAGGGCAATGCAGACGATGGTGAGACAGGGACAGTTCAAACCAGGACTCCAGAAGCCAATTCTACAAACCTAACAGCGCAATTTTCAGTACAATAACGACGCGGAAATGAGTTGATATAGATGAAAAATTGCCTATATATGGACCCTACTCACTGAATACCCGGAGCACCACAGAAATAGCCCCGCCAACTACGCTGCCTACGTATCCGCCCACCACCAACGTGATCGGCCACGTCTGCCAGTCCCTGTCCCAATCCAAAGGGATCGGAAAGCACCCGAGCCACGTCCCAACGACGCTTCCAGCGCAAATGCAATAAATCTCGTTCTTAAAAGTGAACTGCTTCACCAAGGACTCCCAGTACTGTTTCAAGCTGGCGGAATCTGCGAATTTGAACGTGATCAACAAGGGAAACACCGCAATTTGGGAGAGATGGAGTGCCAACAAAAAAGTCTGCAATGAGAGCGACAAGAAAGGTGCACCAAAGAGAATCAACGCCACAAAAATCGGTACCGAAGTGCCCAAAGACACCAGCATCGACGCCACTACATACAACAAGTTGATCTCTTTCCGCTTCTTTGGCGCGCTTGATATACAATGCTGGATCACATACGCGTACCCAATTTGTAACACCACCAAAAGCAAAAATCCTTTTGTCAAGGCCGATATTTCGTTCACTGTGATACCGTAGTACTTGAATAACGTCCATATTATAGCCAAATAGTGGTATGGTACTAACAACAGCACATTGGTAAACGTCACTTCTTCCAATTGCGGGGAATTTTTCAATTGTTCTGACTTTAGTGTCGGCAAGTCTGAAAACGAAACCGTTTTCTTCGGCTTCATGGCTTTTCTCCGCGAACTCATGATGCCGTGAATCACTGTTGATGTTTGGTGATGATTTGTGTTTTGTGTTTTGGATTTTGGATTTTATTTTTTTTTTCAGATTTTGAGATTTGAAATTTTTCACTCTTAACTATGGCAGGGCCCGGGCAGAGCAGAGCAGGACAGAGAAGGACAGAGCACTGAGGGCTATAACTATATACATGTCTAATATCTACCCATCTCAGGCAGTCTCAACTTTTTCCAATTCAGGCTTCAGTTTACTGAAATACTTCTCAAAGAACCCGATCTCGTGCTTCCTCTTAGGGTCAACTGATCTCTTGGCTACAATACACCATGTAGTCCCGAAATGGTGCCTCTTCTCCTCGACAATATCCAAGCCCGATTGGTCTACAAGCTCGCCGATATCCAAGTTCCAACGACATCCCCAACTTTCACTATGCTTATGTGCTCTGTTGTCCAAAATGTTGTTGATAAAATCATAAGAACCTCTTCCATGCTCGAGCAAGATAATTCTTCCACCTGGTTTCAACATTTTCTCCATGTTTTTCAACAGCAGCACCGGATCCTCATGGGAACACAATCCAAATGTCTCAATGATCGTGTCATACTTCACGCCATTGGCTATTTCTGTCAAATGCTCCAGTTTCCCCGTGACAAATGCCGCATTCTTGAACTCTTTGAACTGTTTCCGGAACTTTTCATTCGTGATCTTCATCATCTCTGACGAAGTGTCCAAAAAAGTGATCGAGTTGATCTTCTTCGGGTCTATGTACTTGATATTACGTCCTGTTCCACATGCCACTTCCAAAACATCGCCTTCGATCTGTTTCATGAGCCATTTACGCTTCCCTCCGATGAACGACAACGTCTCTTCAAACCCGATTTCAGAGTCGTATTTCGGCGCAATGTTGTCGTAAAACTCCGTCAAATCACGCAGTGGCAAGATTTTGTCATTACTGCTGTCCGAATACTGTTCTCCGACGTCAATATCCGACGGCTGCGGATTGAATTCACCCTGGGATTCGTCGTGCTGGTCTCTCAACTTGTTGTACTCTTTCAACTTCAGGATCTCAGAAGAACGCAATTTCTCTCTGCTCAACTGCTTCAACCGCAATTTCTGGTACTCTGTATGGGTTTCCTCCGCTGTGCTGTTCAACTTCTCCAACAAATCGTCGTGTTCTTTGTCCTTCATGAACTCCTTCTGGAAGTACCTGATACCAAAGATCAAGAACATACCGTACCCCAAAATGTACCATTTGATCATCTTTTTCTCAAAGGCATGTGACGATGCAATAGCGCCGTACTTCTTGATCCAAGACCCGGAATTAATCGCCTCTAAATACGCCTTATGCTTTCTCTCTTCCTCTAAAGCCTCCTCGTTCTTTGGAAATTTGGACTTCTTTCTGAAGGCCACTGGTTTATGGGCCTGGCGTAGTATAGAGACCGCGGAAAAGGAGCGGAATTGGTGTATACTGACCTGGGACCTGAACCCCGGCTTGAACGCCGCTGAACCGCACCGCATCATGCTCATCGCTGCTGCCATCTATGTGTGCCACAAAATCGAACGTCCTCGATTTTTCGTTTTTTCTTGAATTTTTCACATCGCTACACCAGTCTGGTGCCAGGCATCGGTACAACAAAGCTGTAAGTGTATTCTGTATATATAACTAACAAATGCAATCACCAGACATCTTCCTGGAATCTATTGCTGGTCTTCAATCCCCTGACCAACTCTGCAGCAGTGTCCTGCGAGATGTTTCTCTCCTGGACCAAGATCTCCACCAAGGCAGCATTCACGTCTCTGGACATTCTCGAGGCATCTCCACAGACGTAGAAAAACCCGCCATTTCCCAAGATCTCGTTGATTTCTTTAGAAAACTCTTTCATCTTGTGTTGGACGTAAATCTTGTGTTCTTGGTCTCTTGAGAATGCAGTTACCAACTTAAAATTGTCACCCAATTTCTTTGCATATTGAACCCATTCGTCTTTGTACAAGAAATCCTCATTAGCGGATCTGGATCCGTAGAACAAGTACGAAGGACCGACATTGGTCAAACCGTTCTCGACTTGCTTGACTCTTTCTCTGATAAAACCCCTAAATGGAGCTACTCCAGTTCCAGGACCGATCATGATGATAGGTGTGGCTGGGTTTGTAGGCAATTTGAAAGTGGATCTTCTCACATGGACAGGTAACTTGTAATTTCTAAACAAATCTCTTGGGCCATCGAGATCATAGGTGACATTTGGCTTGTGATCGATCTTGTTCTGTTTCAATTGCACGTTCCACAACAAATTAGTGGCTACACCGGTAACGGCATGGTCACTTCCCTGTGGTTTTTCGTTTTCAACTACAGCTGTGATGTGGATCGTCTGCTTTTCAGATAATGAAGATGACGAGATCGAGTAATAACGTGGTTGCAAATGCTGGATAAATTCGATGAGGAACGAAAATGGGACTTCGGACCACGTTTCACCATCAGAGATCGCCAACAAACAGTGGGTGATGTCCTGGTACTTCACAGTTACAGCGGAATGGAACTTTTCACTTGATCCACCCAATTCTTTCAGTAACTCCTTAGATTCTGGAGTTGGCGCAAACTGCTGGACACTCTGCAAGAACTGTCTCGAAACTGGGCCTGAAATCTCCAAGAAATGTCTGACTACAGCCTCGTAAGTAGTTGGCAAGGGGAATGGAACGTGGACAGTTGGATCCAACTTTTCCAAGGAGAAAACTTGATCTTTTTTGTCAAACAAGCCAAACAGTTTCAAGAAATTTTCGGTATCCTGGTCAGAATTCGAAGGCCAGATGGCCAAATGGTCACCAGTGGAGTATTTCAAGTTGGTGCCCGAGAGATCGAATTCTGCATGGATACAGTGTCTCGAATCTGATTGGAACAACTCCTGGGTAGCAGAGATAGGTGCCAAGTATGGATGTGAGTGGTCAAATGGACCCAATTGGAGTTTCTTCAGCTGTTCTTCAGACTTTACGTTTATGTAATCGGCCGTTGGTTCACCGACAGCGACAGACAGATCAGATTTCTGCAAGCCAGTGTCCACCAATTTCAAAGCCGGTTGGTACTGGACATCGTGTTCCTCCAAACTCAAATGGTCTTTCAAGTTGTCAAATGTAGACTCCTTCCAGGTCAAATAATCTTCATCCATCGTAGCAGCACCATCGTCTCCTTCTCCGTACTCGGCAACACTGACAGCGCCCAATTCCAAAAACCGCTTGTTCAAGGCCTTTCCAGAGGCGTTGTAGAACTCGTAGGTGGAGTTTCCCAAACCGAAACAGGCAAACTTGAATCCCTCCAAGGACTCACAGTCGTTGTTCAAATAGTCAAAGAAATCGACGGCATTATCTGTGGCCTCACCTTCTCCATAAGTGGCCATGAAAAAAAATACAGCTTGGAAATCTTCAAATTCCGATGGGATCGATGCAAAGTTATCGTAGTCGAAATCCGCCAAATCCGCACACATGGTGGCGATGTGGAATCTGGATTGTAACTCTTTGGCGAATTTGTGGGCATAATCCTCGGCGGTTCCAGTCTGGGATCCATAAAACACTATAGCCTTCTTATCGGTCTTAGTCAACACCTCATGTAAGTCTCTTGAATCCACAGATACTCCAAGAGACGGATCTCTCGAGGAGAAACTGAACTTGTCCTTGGCGAAATAGGCAACCAAGGCCAACAACACCGCGGTCAAGATGCTGATATCCAATGTGTCCAACGCCATTGTGCTTGTTCGTCGTCGTGATGAAGTTGACACTTTTTCAGATTTGATCAAGGGCGGAAAAAAATTTATTTACGACAACGTACGATAAACGGGTCACGTGACTGCGCGACGCGTATACGATAAGTCCTATACGAGATACTGGATAGGATTCAGCATGAAGTGGGAAGTGGGACGAGTAAAGCAGATACAGAGCAAAGCACATAGCTTAATACAGAGCACAGATCACAGATCACAGATACAGATCACATCAGAATTCACGTCTTCACTAAACACCACCCAAATATTTTAACGACTCTTGAGCTCTCTCTACGTCAAACTCGTCTCTATAAATCAGCTTCAAAAAATCCATCATCTGCTCTTTCGGGAACTCTACAGCGACTCGTTTACCCACCAGATACGTCACAAACTCGTCTTTGCCGTTATCGGTGATCCTACGGCGTTTAGAATGCGTAACGTGGTCAACGGCAGAATTATTCACCACTTCCTCTACAAGGTACTCTTCTCTCACTGCTTTAGTGATCAATTCATACACCGTGCTGTTCTTAACTCCGAACTTGTTCAACACCGTCACCAACTCCAATTTCCCGATGTTGTTCTTGTGTAGTATCACGATCCATATCAACACCGTCAAGGGCCCATTCGATCCCGTCCCACTGAAATTGTCGTTGGCTTCCATGATAAAATAATCTCCAATAACGTCTCTGTACCTCTGTGGGAGACTCGATCGTACCATATAAGAATGGGCCAATCCTTGGACCAGTTTGTCCAATTCTACATGTGATTCGCTCTTGTTTGGAATCGGCACGAGCTCAAACCCAAATCTGTCCAAGTAAAAACTCGCATATCTGAACACATGTGAAAATTTGACCAGTTTTTGGTTCTCTAGCACGTACTTCGTGATGAATCCCTTGGACAACATCTGGCCCTTCAATTCAGTGGCCAAAGCGGCTTTGCATAGCTTGATCCCGGAATCCATGGCCAATTCGCGCTGTCTCGGCGTGAGCCCGTGCTCAAACATGTACTCATCCAAGCTCAACTGGTTTTTAAGCGCCAGGCCAGGGCGAGCGCTTGGGCCGGGATTTGCCATGTAATCTTGGTCGTCTTCGTCATTCTCATCGTTTCCGTCATTTTCGTCATCGTTTAGCCCGTTCCGGTCAGTCTCAGCCCCGGAATCGTCCAATTGGCGTCTTTGGCCCCTTTCCAGATCCAGATCATCACTCTCACTCTCTACACGTCTAGCCCTGCCGGATTTCTTTGCCCTGCGCCCGTAATTTCTCAGATCACTCATTGTACAGTACTAACCCCAAAACGCTCAAATCGCCACTTTCAGCTCCCCTTGTGGCCCTGATCACTGGTCGCTGCTGGTTCTCACGCTACACCGATGCCTCGCGTAAATCCGTAGTGAAAAAATGAAAACAAGAATTTGAAAATATCTGAGAAAAAATAAAATGTCATCTCTAGACGCTGATAAGATAAGCAGATCAAGACGCCACCAGAGGCCACCTGACGACACCACGACAGATCAAAATGGCTATACACTTTGATCCCAGGTACACGAGTCTCTTGTTCTCTGCAGTGGCGGCAATTGCTGCAGGAACGCCGTATTTATACGGGGTCTATGCACCACAGTTGGTCCAGAGATGCCAGATCTCGGCAGAGTCAGCTGCCACCATCTCTTTTGCCTCAAATGTCGGCACCGCCATTGGAGGGTTCCCCGCAGGGATCATAATTGACAAGTACGGCGTCAAATTGTCGCTTATTTTGGGCGCCGTGTCGGTTTTCATTGGCTATGGCAGTTTACATCTCTGTTACAAGCATGCCCTCTCGAGTCTCTTGTTGCTCTCCATCAGTATAATGTTTGTGGGATTCGGGTCTATCACATCATATTATGCCACTTTGAAAGTTTGTACGTCCAATTTCCCACATAGTAAAGGCACTGCTGGGCTGTTTGCCGTGTCAAGTTTCGGTCTAAGTGCCTTGGTGTTCAGTGCCATTGCCTCGTGCTTTTTCACCGACAATTCCCAGGACTTGTTGCGGTTCTTGTCCATATTCTGTGGCGCCACCATCGCAGTGTCATCGTGGTTCATCCGGCTCTACGACAAGGACGAAATCGACGCCTTGGACGGTGTTAACGACGAAGAAACTCCGGCTCTAGAAGCCGCGGCCCCGCCGCGCAGTCACGTGACCCCGCCGCAGGATATCAACCCCCCACAAAACTCGATGAACCCGTTTTTGAGTGGGCACAGGGGCTCTTTTGCCCTGATCAACTTCAACGAGTCTACAAGCTCGTTGTTCTCGTATGCGTCGTCGTTGATGTCGCGGTCGTCCAGCTCGGTGTCGTCGATCAGTGCATCTCCGACCAAGAACCAGGCCATTCCTAGCATTAACAACATCAATAACACCTATTACAACTCGTCTCCGACGCTTTCACGGCTCTCGGGATCCCCAAACACCGTGTCTTCCACCTCGCCGCAGGATATCCCGAAAGCGATGCACCACCACAGAAACTCGTCTTTCAAAGGCGTTGTTTTCGGTCTTGGGGCAGGATCTTCACCTGGTGACACTTCACCAGCTGTCCCAGAGAGAGCAATGCAATATTCCAACGAAAATGGTTCTGCTGTCGATGAAGAAACTCCGTTGATAGAGACCAGTATCAAGAAACGCACCCCCAGAGCATCTCCAAAAGAACACACTCCAATTGGCCATCTGAAGAACTTGATCCTCGACAGATCGTTTTTATTGCACTACTTGATCTTGGGGTTGTTGTCTGCTGTTGGCCAGTTGTATATATATTCTATCGGGTTCATAGTGAGAGCTTTGTTCGACAAGAGAGATCTGGCGGTGATGTCGGTGCTGGAAAGTAACGATTTCATCGCTTTCTTGCTCAAACACAAGAATTTGGTCATGGTTTTGAACTCTCTTGTGGGCGTTTATCCGGATCAGGTGTCTGTTCTGAGCACTGACACAGCAGAGCTGTACCAGGCGTTGCAAGTGTCTATATTGGCATTTGGCTCGTTCAGTGGCCGGCTCATCTGGGGTCCTATCTCGGATTTGTCCCACAAAACCTATAAATACCAACGGTTGTGGCTAGTTTTGGTCTCAAGTCTGTTGTTGATGAGTGGACAGATAGCCACGTTGTACATCGACAACGTTTCCACCATCTGGGTGTCTTCTATCTTGATCGGTGTAGGTTATGGCTCGATCTTCAGTGTGTATCCGGCCATCATTGCTGAACAATTTGGGTCCAGAGGCTTCACCACATCGTGGGGTTTGATCTGCACTGGACCGCTTGTCGGGTTGTTCTTCTTGACCAAGGTTTTTGGCCAGAATATTGACAGGATGAGTGACTGGATCGATGGGAAATACATCTGCATCGTTGGCAGGAAATGTTACGATGACATCTTTAGAATTGATATTGGGCTCTGTGTGTTTGTGCTGTTGATGATGTTGGGGTTGATCTACCAGAGAAGGACATTGTGATGGTGATTAAAATATTTATACACTGTAGATCTGTTAACGGTCTAATATAGAAGTGTTTATTCAATTATCCAGTGCATTCAAATTTTCATACCGTAGAAGGTGCAATACAGAGTACTGTTAGTGGTTTGGATTGGACACTCAATTTGGTCGCAGAACGATTCAGTATAGCATGGTCATATGACTTAGTCTTGAACATGCAATCACCGAGAATGAATTACTTATGTCAATCCTATAGTGCAATGTGCTCTACTAGAATGTCCATTATAGAATCATGTAGATTATTTCATTCAGATCTCTGTAAGAGAATATAGACTGATTATTTCGTTCACTTTACACTGCTTCAGATTCTTGCATCAGCCACGTTTATAGGATGGTGGTACGTTTATGAAGCTACATAGATCTAGAAGTCATGTGAATGGTTAGATGGCTCAAACCTGGGTAAGGTAGAACGGATAACCACCGTTCTTGATGTGGTAAAAGTTGATCACCAGACTGTACAACACAAAGATGCACACGTTCAACACCAACACACTGACGAACTTGGCCTTTGCATTGGAGAGGTGATTCACTCTCGAGATCAAGAACCACATGGCAACGAATAGGCCAAAGTACACGATGGAAACCAACTGGGTCTCAGCACCGAACTGTTGCTGGTGTCCCGGGGTGAAATAGTGTACGACGCCCTTTGCCTCTCTGGAATAAGGAGTCGATCTGATCTGGTTAAACATGAAACCAGCAGTGAGTGAAAAGATGGCCAACAACGATACAAATGCGTAGATAAAAGTGGATTTGACCACTTTATCGAATTTGTAATATGTCTTGTAAACCGTCACGACTGCCAAAAACAAGAACGAAAGTCTGGTGAAGATGGTGGCATAGTCTTTCGGCTCACGCACTTGGAACAACGACTGTGGTAACTTGGATTCCTGGAGCAGGAACCCCACAATACCGCTCAAGAGCTCTTGTGTCATGAAAGTGTACTCGTTGAACTGCAGAATGTTGCTAGAGGATTTTTTAGCAGTTGCTGGATAGAAGTACAACTTTGGCACGCTTTGCAAGCCGATTTTCTCGAAGAACTTCTTGTTATCGACGAAATCAGCCACTCCAAAGAAGAGCTTTTGGTGTTCACCCTCTGCGCCTTGGGCATCCCAGTTCTCGGCAAATGACAGGGCAATGTTGCTGAAAACCGGCACAACTTCGGTACACAATGTACATCCGACACGTGCCGAAGATGCCGTGATGAAAACCAATATACTGTAGTCTTCTCTGTCGTTCAACACCTTTTCGTAGTTCTTGTCTGTAATCTTGACGATGTTGGCACTTGACACCTGTTTGGACAAATCCAGCGCCGTCAATGCATACACAGTCGATGCCATCAGGCATACCATGAAGCTGAGCACTTGTGACACTCTCATTGGACAATTGGGTCTATGGATGTTTGGTGGCCTTGTGTTGGTCAGTTCAAGTGCCAGAAATCGCAACGTGTTTTTTTATTGAATTTTCCAGAGCGGTTTACGAAAATGGGAAATGTGAAAAATTTTTGGCCCGAGGTGATGATGAGATAGAAGGACAAGATGAAGGTGAGTAATGATGTGGTCACGCCGTAGTCACAAAGTGATCATGCGGTGATCATGTGGTGATCTACAAGTGTGGATCTCCAGCCAACCAGCAAATACTAACAAAGCCAGGTGGAAGTGGCTAGGGACAAGTTCTTGTCCAACTATGAGGTCTATGACCATTTGAAAGAGGTGCAACAGATGCACAAATGGAACTTTGATCCGGACTCGAAGCGGGATTTGTCCAACAAGAAATACAGACAGAACCATCTTGTGAATTTGGAGCTGATAACGAGGGATTTGTATTCCTATCTTTCGAAATCAGAGGTACAATCTCATAGTGCTGAATCTATGAAGAAGTTGATCTATGGGTTACAGAAATTCGAGTTGGAGAAGATAGAGCTCTTGCAAATCTTGAACTTTATCCCGCGGACAATGGTTCTCTTGTACACGATTATTGAGGAATGTGACCAGCGGTTCAGTGAAGACCAGTGTGAAGAGATGTTGTCTTTGATCAACGAGTGCTGTATTGTTTCAGAGGCCCAAGATGATGATGTAGAGATGGATGAGAATGAGTTTGAAGAGGCCAGAGAGAGTTAGGTCATGGTGTGTATATTATAAGATAATCAGGTCAATTTAGTTTAGAGTAGAAGTGAATTGAAACGAGTTGAAATGGGCTGACATGGGCTGAAATGGGCTGAAATGGGCTGAAGTGTGTTGAAGTGTGTTCGAATCAGTTCAAATCAGTTCAAATCAGTTCAAATCATTCAAATCAGTTCAAATCAGTCCAAATCAGTTCAAATCAGTTCAAATCAGTTCAAATCAGTTCAAATCAGTTCAAATCAGTCGAAATACGTTAAATTAAGCTGAGACAACCTTAAACTACTCGATGTTGAGTGAATCGTCAATCAGTAGAACTGATTAAAACTTGTCATATTAAGCCGTGCAATAATCATAGCGATATGGTATCATCGGGTGTGTTATTTCAATCACTACAAACATCAGAAACTTGTTCATCTAGGTATTCCTATAAACTCATTGTCCTCCACCTCTTCTGGCTCCACTGACAATGTCGTCCACTCTCAACAACAAACAGGCACTCTCGATAGCAGTCTTGATACTCTGCTGCTTGATCACTTCCGGTTCCCAAATACCGTACTCCTCCATATCGACAACTTTCCCATCTTCACCATCGATACCAAAAGAGTAATGGCCCTCGGCGTGTTTGGCTCTCAAACTACTCAAGAGTCTGATCGGGTTACCACCACAGTTCTGGATCAACGTCCTTGGAATCACTTCAAACAGATCGGCAACCGCTTGGTATGGCCATTGCTGTATACCTTCGATCTTTTTCAGTTTCTCCGAAAGTCTTACTGATACACACATCTCAGTGGCACCACCTCCCGGTGATAAAGAGGGCTCAAACATGACATTTCTCGTGACAGCCATTGCGTCTTGCAAGTTTCTCTCAATCTCGTTCAATATATCTTTAGAGGGACCTCTCAACAACACGGTACAGGCCTGTGGTTTGGTACAATTGGTGATAAACGAGTAGTACTCATCACCGATCAATTCCACTTTGAACAACCCACAACGTGTTCCGACATCGGTTTCTTTCAAATCTTCAACTCTGTTCACGATCGTGGCCCCAGTGGCCCTGGCAATTCTATTATTATCAGACTTCTTGACCCTTCTCAAGACGGTGACTCCACCTTTCAACAAATAATGCTGTGCCAAATCACTCACACCTTTCTCTGTCAAAACCAAATCCGGTTTCTGTTCCAAGATTTGGTCACAGATCAATTTCACCTGTTCTTCCTCTATCTGCAAGATCCTGTTCCAATCACTTTCATTGGTGATCTCGATATTCGTCTGTGATTCACCTTTCTTGTACTCCAAGGGACAGTCCAACAATATGATACGCGGGTTTTCAATGTGTCTCTTCATCTTTGGATGGGTCACGTCTTTGTTCAACAAAATTCCGTCCAAGACTTCCGAATCTGTAATCTCACCTCCAGAGATCTTCTCCACTCTGATATATCTCTTGATATCAATCTCTTTATGTCCACCTTGGTCCACCAATACGGTCCTTACGGCTTTTAAAGACAATTTGCACATCACCTCGGACCATCTATTCACGTATTTGGTACCAATTGACGCCTTGATCAACTTGATCATGGCTTCTTCGTTGTCCAAATCGATCGGTTTAGAAATTTCATGGATGATCTCCAAGGCGTCGCTCAAGGCCTGTTTTAACGCCTGGATGATGATAACTGGGTGGACGTTCTTCTCAATGTATGGGAAGGTCTGTGCCAAGATCTCTCCGGCCAAGATGATCACAGTGGTGGTTCCGTCTCCAACTTCTTCGTCCTGTGTTCTACTCAATTCAATCATGGATTTTGCCGCTGGATGGGCAACATCGATCTCTCTCAAAATAGCATGACCGTCGTTCGTGAGAACGATCCCGCCCATCGGGTCTAACAACATCTTTAACATGGCTTTTGGGCCCAAACATGTCCTGATGATATCTGCTACAGCTTTTGCCGCAGTGATATTGGAAATCTGCGCCTGGCGCCCAGATTGTCTTTCTGTAGACGTATCTAAACATGATTAGTTAGTATGGTGATCCTGGAACGGTGATGGCGCGATTGGACTTACTCAAAAACACTACTGGTGCTTGCATTGCCGCTGTGATTCTGATCCTTGATGTTCAATTTCGATTTGATTTTTTCACGCGTTGAAAAATTTTTGTAACTTTTTGGTCGTGTTCTTGTGATCAATATTCTGTTCGAAGTAGCTTCTCGTTATGGAAGTCGGCTATCAAGATAAGCGCCTATAGTCTCAATAAGGAAACGGCAAAAGGTCACGGTATAAGAAGAGGAAGATCTGCCGTCGAAGTTTGTCCAACTCAATTCCCCAAGAATCACATCTACAACTCCTTGTGCACATTCCCCCATCAGAAACAGCTCAAAATGCCTTCAATTGTCTTTGATATCGTTGGAACTCTCATCAGTTACCAAGTCACGATCGATGAGGTCGAGAAACAGTTGGGTGACAAATTCAAGAAGGACGGTATCAGCACACAGTTGTTCTACTATTTCTGGGTTGCCGGTGCTGAAAGAGATTACTCTTATTTGTCCCAGTCAAAAAACTACAAGCCTTTCTTGGAAGTCATGGAAGCAACTTTCTACAGATCTTTGTTCTTTGCCGGTATAAAAGAACCAAGAAAGTACTGTACCAAGGAACAGGTCAACCTGATCTGCGAAAATGGAGTCTATTCCTTGACTGCAAGAGCCGAGACAAAAGAAGCCTTGAGATTGTTGAGAGAGTACGGATTCAAGACCTATGGATTGACTGACGCCTCTAAAGACAGAGTCTTGGGTTATTTCAAGAATAGTGGCATTGAGATGCCAGAGGAGAATGTCATTTCCTGTGATTCCATTGGCCAGGGAAAACCAGAACCTATTGTGTATCAGACCATTTCTAAACAATTGGACGAAGAAGATCCAGATGACAAATGGTTCTTTGCTGCTCACATGTGGGACGCTTCTGCTGCTAAGCATGGTAAATTCAGAACTGCTTGGTCAGATGTCCATGAGCTCGAACCATGTACCGAGATCTTTGGAGAACCGGATGTTCTCGGTACTGGTTTGATCGACACCGTCAACAAGGTCATTGCAAAGCACAAGGAGTTGAAAGCTGCCAAATAACGGTAAGATCACGTGACGTGTGTATCCCTAATTAGAGTAATTTATTGCGCTATCAAAAGCTATTTCAATGCCCTATCTAAATGCCCACTGTCATTTACTATCAAGTGCCCATGGCCATTCTACTGCCATAGGGCAATTTCCTTTTCAGTGCCCACCTGTAATGTCTCTACGCACCTACGCACCTACGCACTTACGCACTTGCGCACTTACGCACCTAATCCTAGAGTACTCTTTACTATTAAATCATAAACTAATATCAAAACATAAACGCAACTGTTGGAGGGTATTAATATGTTCATTTCATTTCACATTCGTGAAGGGATTCAAAGCTCTCACGGTCAAACATGGCAATGCCATTCCAATCTCAGCTCTTAGCAAGATCGGAACTTGTTGCAACACTCTGATCTCCTGTATGTAATTCTCACCTTCAACTCTGGTGACACAATTCTTCAAATACGCATTCAAGACACCAGAATCTTCCTTTTCAAAGCTCTTAGATGTCGTTGAATTGAATGACGAGGCTGAAGGTGTGATCAAGGACGACGAAAACGTTCTCGTGTCGGCGTCATTTGGTCTTCTCAACCAAGGGTTATCACGAGGTGTAGTTGGTGCACTTGAAGTCGCTCCCTGTCTCTCTTCATCAACAGGTAACAACTGGATTTTCAACTTTGGTGTTGGAATCGAAATCTTTGGGGGTGAAATGTCAAATCTGGCCAATTTCTCCACCAAGGCCTGTGTCACAATGTCGTCACCTTCAATCACCGACTTGCTCTGCTGTTTGGCAACTTCTAAAGCTGGAGATCTGTGCTTGTTCTTGATAGAGGCACGGTATGACAAGGCATCATTTTCATCTTCTGGTACAAACGTGGCTGAATCAACACCCTTCTCCCAATACAATTCCAAAACACTGTTTCTTTTGTCAAATTCAGCTTTTGCCAACGGCAATTGATCTCCATGGACCCTCTTTTCGATTCCAATCTCGGGGATCAACACATCAAATGACGATTCATACACTTGCAACACGGTTCCCATGCAGAGCAATTGGCCTGTAGTTTTACTCATATCGTTGATGGACTGTGATAACAACAAATGGATCGCCTGTTCCTGTGCAGATTTGGCACAATCTTTCTTGAAATTACAGTAATCTGCAGTCATCTTCAAAGACTCAATGTCGTCCAAGTACTCGTCAACCTTGTCGTGCAAAACTGCCTTCAACTGTCTGTGAACCATGACATCTGCATATCTTCTCAAAGGTGCAGTGAAATGGGTGTACAAAGGCATGTTGAACAAGTAATGAGGAAATTGTTCAGCGTCAGTCTTACCTGCAATGGTGTATTTTCCACGGTTCATACATTTGATGAGCAAAGTCTCTGCGGATTTTCTTACAGTTTCGTTTTCAATCTTCAAAATTGACCTTTGTAAAGTGGCAGACGTCGAAGTATCTAATTCTACTCCCAAATCGGCAACCTTTTTGTGATAAGTCTCCAATTTTTGTAAGGTAGGAACTGCATGTCTTCTCAACAATGTTCTGTCACCTAATTTACTGAAAATCTTTTGTGCAATGGTGAAGTTCACCTTGTGGAAAATCTCGTCAATCAACAGAGAACTGGCCAATGAATCAAGAGTGTTCAACGTCAATTTCACGTGCTCATCGTCGAGTTGATCAAATAAGGGTAACATGGGTTGCGCTTCCAAATTATGGTCATCCAATCTCTGTCTTCTGAACTCTTTTGAGATCAACGAAAACGTCCTAATATAGTCAGCAGTGGCATTTGAGACACCGTCAACGTTCGAATTACTGGTCAAAATCTGGTCAATTGCGTCATACGAGATTCTCTGCTTTGGCACTACAATAGATTCACCGATCCAGACGTCATCGATTTCAAAACTGGATGCGTCAATCTCGAAAACGACACTGATGGCCAAATTCTGCTCTTTTTCCTTGAAACTGAACAATTCATTCACTTTTGAGGGGAATAGATGTGTCGTTCTCTGTGGTAAGAACACAGAATGAGATCTCTTTTTGGCCTTCTTATCCAAAGTGGATCCCTGTTTCACACCATAAGTGACGTCCGATATGTGGACACCGACTTCGATCTTTGATGATGGAAGACTCTTTACGTGGAACGCATGATCACTAATGGATCCCGTCTGTGTGGCACTGATTACATACTCATTGTTGAAAACTTTTCTCCTCTTTTCTTCAAGCGCAATTGCTTCATCAATATTGGGCAAATCCGCAACCAACTTATCTGCTTCCTTCGAAGTACTGTTTTCCAATGGATATTCGTCGCATAAAAAGTTGTTGTCTCTTAAGATGGCATCTACCTCAGTCGACAGTTCTTCCATTGGCCCCAAAAGTGAGATCAAAGTACCAAATGGATGCAATGACGTGATTGGCCATCTTTTGATCGATGCTACAAACAATTGACCTGCGTACTTCTCATGGTTGTCTACGAAATCCTTTGGTGCTTGTTCTGTAGGAATGGCAATCAAAGGCACTTTTTTGTCAGTAGGTTTGAACCAGACAATCTTTGGCTTCCGCTGGTGGTTGTGAGAATGATTATCGTCGTTGTGGTGATCTTTATTACCGTCTTTCTCTTTCGATGCTTGAGAAGGTCTCAACAATCCCAAGGTTCCGGAGAACAACTGGCCTGGAATTCTATCGACAACGGCAACGACATGACCGGCATAGAGAGGTTTGTATTCATCACTAATCTCTTCTTCTTCCACCAACAACAACGATTGACCCTCAACTTCAACATCATCGTTCTTCTTTTGGGTAGGTCTCTGTTTCAAAGAGCCCTTTCTGCTCAAGTTTCCACCGTTGGAGCCACTGTTTTTACCGTTAGAGTCTACAGATCCACTATAAGTGGTCGAAGCATCGTTGTGCACGTCATCGTTCAACTTGGATGCCGGTTGTGTGGTGTCTTTACGTCTCTTCTTCTCCTCTTTTTCTCTCTTGGACGACCACACTTCGTCTACAACCAACAATTCTACAGCCACGAGATCTCCCTCCAAAGCTCTATTACGGTCTTTCGATCCACAGATAAACACGTCGGCATCCAACAAGCCATCGGTGGAGACATAGGCATCGGATCTGTTCTTCTTGTTGACTCTCAATGTACCAGTGACTAACCGGCCCTCTGCAATCAATGCTGGCAAAGATGACTGTGGAAGATATGGGGCAAACAACGATTTGCGCTGTGAACCTCCATTGGGCAAGTTGTGACCTCCGTAATTGGCCAAAGATGATATAGATCCACCAAAAGATGACCGTCCAGCTCTGTGTCCCGGGACAAAAGTTGATCCGGCATTAGGAGTTGCAAATTGATCCTGGTTTGCACTGCTGGGAGATGGACGTCTCCAATTTTGGTCGTTTCTGGCATTGTTCCGATAACTCCCTGACTGTCTTCTGTCATGGGTCTGGAATTGTGGCTGTGGAGGTTGGATTTCCGAGGGAGATCTCGGTGGGAACTGGAAAGAACGTTGTGGAGATTTTTCATTCTGCTGGGATTGACCATAGGTCAGCATGGATCTGGATCTGCCGTGGGATGGCAGTCTTTTCAATGATGAGGCATACGTTTCTTCACTTGACGTCGGAGGAGTCAGAGGGAACTTGAAACTAGGAGGTGGCATGGTCGTTGATAAAGAATCTTCTGTCGAACCTTCCTCATGTGTTGGAGGAGAAGCAGTGAATTTCGAAGGTGAATTACTTGATCTCTGTGATTGCACCATTGCAGCAGCCTTCTTTGCCTCGTTCAAGCCCAAAGAGTGTCTTCTGGAATGGCCCATTGCCTGATTTGGTACAGGAGAAGGTGAAGGAGACGCACTGGCCTTGAAAGGAGCCAGCAAGGGCATGGCGAAATTCCCAATCGAGCCACTTCCTGCATTGGAGAAGTTTGACTGTGATCTACGGTGTCCTACTGGTTCCACGCCGTTGTTGGAAGGTTTCCTCTGGTGCCCTGGTACATTTGGCGAATTCGAGCTTGGAGGTGGGAGCTGTACTGATGGCATTTGAAAATGGCCAAAAGCTCCAGAAGCTCCAAATGAAGAACTGTTTCTGTTGTGGGCGAACGGTGCCGATAAGGGTGGTTGCAATTGTTGGGCCAGTTGGTCAGGAGGGAAATGGTGTTGTTGTTGTAGGATCTGTTGTTGCTGGGCCTGGACCTGTTCCAATTGACGCTGGAGATTGAATTGTTCGACTAGAGTCATCGGTTAGTAAAGTGCATGGAGTGAAATGAGTGGTGGAAGACAAGAGGAAGTGAGTCACAATAGGCCCTGCTCATACTCTGGCGATTTAGGTGTTGAAATAGCTCAAAATAGACAGTACCTCAAGATCTAACATGCCTGAGATCTGAGACAGAAAATGACGAAATTGACTCCGGATCCAGTGACTTGATGGCTAAAAATAGCAGTATTCATAAAAAAAACAGTCAAGAACCAAGAAGAGTAGAGCACAAACAGAGCACAAGCAGGGCACAGAAGAGCTGAGACGCATCGACATACCCAATTGAGTCTGTTGCCGCAACAGCACTCCATCATTTCGGCTAAACAAGGGCTTGGCAATTGCCTTTGTCCACGTCTGTAGCCACATGTACTGTAATGTATGACCCATGAAAAAAAAATTTTCTGCCCCATGTCTTCTCCACTGTTAATAGACAAAGTACTTACTCATCAAACTTGTCAATTCACTCGGAGATCTTCTATGTGCAATATGTATTGTCTTTGGTTTTGAACCTCCAATTGTAGTCGTGGTGACTCCAGCGCCTTGCTGCTGGTCATAACTGTTCCCCTCTGGGACGTTCAAGTACTGGTCATGGTTGTATCTGTTGTTTCTATAACTCATGCTGATGGATGCAATAAATGAGGGACAATGTGTATCAGGGATTGGTGAATAGAATCGGGCTTAAAAGTGGTGAACTTTGAATAATTAGTGAATAAAATTGGTGACTTGTTGTAGAATTGGTGAATCGTGAGTAGAATTGGTGACTTGTTGTAGAATAGGTGAATCGTGAATAGATTAACGGCGAATCGCTACCAATGATCGTAATGACGCGTGTATCTTTGTTGATATGGATCTAGTATTGCCAAATATCGTGAGTTCAATGTGAAATGATGTAAATAGCGAACCAATGTGGATTAATGAAATCCAGTGTAATCCAATGTACCAATGTAATCAATCAAAGTGATGACTTGTCCTTGCTGATGATTCTGCCAATGTTCAAAGGATTGTTGATTAATTGCTGCTGATGTCTCAGTGGCTCTGAATCCAACACGACAGTCTGGTGGCAATATACAGATGGATTGACACAATTGGTTTGCCTCTTCAATTGATCTCTGATCTGTCTGCTCAAATAATTACAACTCATTTTTGTGTTTTTTTTTCCTCTGCCAAAAATTATGCGTGCTAATGTTAGAGACACAGTGAGTGGTGATCGTCCAAAGTGTCTTGCTATTGCTAGTTTTAGGAAATTTCGTTGCCAGGTGTGATAAAATTGTTTAAGCAGCAATGCAGGACTTTAGGGTATTTAGTGATCTAGATCTGTTATCTGCTTTCTGTTATCGTGGGTCATCTGTGCTCTGGGTCTATTTATGGTAATATATCTGTTATATTGGTGAAATTCTCAGCTTGAAAAGCTGTAGCTAATGAGGTAACAGTAAATAATTCAATAGAATCACTCCATCACCCCCACTAATGGTCCAGACCATTTGGCCGTTCAGCCTTATAGTTCATCTACAATTCTAGACTACAAACAACTTTGATTTAAACTATAAAATCAATCACTCTCATCTTCATCAGCCTCTTGCAACCAAGTGATGAATGGTTTACCGGCTCTTCTGATCTTCTTGACCAATTTTTTGTCATCAAGATGCTTGGTGGAGACAGTAGTTCCCCACTTCAACAACTCTTCTTCGCTTATCAAATCTTCATCATACAATATCATCAAGATCTTTGGAACTTTGTCGATCAAAGACTGGTATGATAATCCAATCAATCTTTCCAAACCCCCCAAGAACAGTTTTTCATGTTTGGACGAAGTTATCAATTTTTTTAACAAACCCTTGTGTTCTTTCAACTCGGATTCGATTTCTTCATCAAACAAACACTGTACCAATACGGTGATAGTTCTTGGCTTGTCAACAATGGACAAATCACTGGCTTTCTTGTAAATCTCAACGTCACTTGGCAATTCTGATTTGACCTCTGTGAAGAGCCATTCACCGAATTCTTCGTATTGGTCAAGACCGGCAGTCTTGTCATCGATGGACAAACCTTCCAACTCTTGCAGTCTCTTGGCAATGGCCTCTTCAGACATATCAACGGCCCAATCGTCGTCATTTACAGGTCCAGCATCTGGTAACAGTTGCAGTTCTGCATTGAACCTTCTTGCCAACTCATCGTCGTCAGATTCCGCCTCTTCCAATGTAGTATCAGCCAAATTGCTCGAGTTCAGGTTTCCAGAGGCCAAATCACTGATAGTGACACCTCCACCGACAACATTGGCAGAAGCAGTGGCAGATTTCTTGGAATTCTTACCCTTGGCACTCAGAGGTGGGTTTTTCAAGATAAAAGTGGCCAATTTGTGTCTTGGATCGATCAAAGTTCTCTTACCACACGCTTTACAATCTCTTGTCAAGGAATCATCTTTTCCAACCAAGATTTCCGTCTCCGGGTTCTTACAAGATCCACACAAGACAAATCTGTTGATAAAACCATCCAACAAATCTTGCAATTTCAGCGAGTCATGTTGTCCGTTGACCAAGAATCTGTCCTCTTTTGTTTGGGCACCCAATTCTGATCCGAAATACTTCAAAACGTACGATGGAGGTCTGTTCAAGGCACGACTGACCTCGGCTAAATTGACCACTGCTGTCTTGATACCGTTACCTCTACCTTCAATCTTTGACTGGATTGGAGGCATCTTATAACGGTAGAATGGATCCGTGTTTTCACGACAAATGTTGATAAATGACATCTTGAATAGTTCTGTGTTCTTATATCGAGTTCAATATAGATCGGATTTGCTTGAAGTGACTTGATGGAAAGTTAGACGCGGATAGACTTGACATATAAAATGGGGTTTGTCTGGGATTTTCTTTGATGTCGTTCCTGGTTGCACTATGACAAAGATCTGATGGGACTTTGTTGCTAAGTATACAGTTTGTTTGAACTGAGATCTGAATGAGTAATAACGAAACACGGTTCCATTTACAATTTTTCATCCAGGTTAAAAAAAAATTTTCGGATCTCTTCTGGAGAAGAGATGGTGTAGTGATGTAAAGAGAAGGCTGGGCCGGGCTGGGCTGGATAAGGCTGAATGAACTTCTTGCAGTGAGTAGTCACGTGATAGTTATGGCTAGAGGCTCGGTGTGTTTAGGGCCTCTGAAGAGTGTTTCTAGGGTAAATGACGAGGAATTCGGGGACAGAATTGGGACTTGGTGCACGACCTTTCAACACCTCTTGTGAAGTGCTGAGTGCATTAGCACTGAGCTGCAAAGGTTACTTCTATCCATGCAGACAATCTACATAACTTTTCTAAGCGTTATTTTATTCAGTGTATAAACGGTCCAGCTTACGATGCAAAGCTGTTGGACACCAAGATTTGAGTCGTCTTTAAAGCCTCATACTTGACATCACTGTTCTTCGAGTTCATGAGACTCATGATGGAGTATTTCAAGTTGGGATTCTTTTCCAAAAATTTTATCGTCTCTGGCGAGTGTTTGACAATCATACCCAAATCGTGGCATATGATTGTTTGGTTCAATTCTTGCTGTTTCTTGTCTGTGACAGCTCCTTCAGATTCTTCCAACAACGAAATCAACTGTTGGAACACCTTAAAGTTGTTCTGTTTGAACTTGTCAACGTTGTCGATCCAGAACTCTTCAGACTTGTGAGGAGGAGACCAGTTGAACTTCTTCTTGGACAATTCAATCTCATACTCGTCAAATGTGGTCAAACTGACCACGGCATCGTTCAAAATCTCCAAGATCTCTCCGATATCGTTCTTCAAATCGTCATCGGCCCATTTTCTCTCACTCAACTTGTTAAAAGTGTCAACGGCTTTCTCATAGAGGAAAACCTTGATGATCGACTCGTTCTTGCTGACTTTCAAGAAATTCAACAACGTTGCAATGGAAAGTCTGGCAATTTTCTCCTTGATAGAGTCCTTGGCCAACGTGAGGTACTTACCGATGATGTCTTTGTATAGTTCTGGCAATTTGGCAGCGACTTTGTCGCTGAAAGTCAACAACCAGATCAGCACCAACAAGTTATATCTTAATTGTAAATCTGTAGTCTTGGTGAGAACTGAGTACGCATTGAGAAGGTATTTCTCCTGTAACGACCAGTACAACTCTCTGTTTTTCTTTATCGACAACAATCTGGACAACAACTGTGAAACAAAGAGATGGCCATCTGAATTTGTAGGTTCGGCAAAAGTGGCATCGATCAAGTTGAACAATTGCGAAATCACAGATTCACTCACCAGAGGTGAGCTTGGATTGATAATCAACAGGGTCAAAATATACGCCAGTTGGAACTTGATGATCTCCTTAGAAGAATCCAAATACTTGGCCAATGTACTGAAGGGCAACGACTTGTCAATCTTGTTCAAACCTAACAAAGCCAGTGATAATTCGTCGTCCTGTTTGGACTCGTACACCTTGACGATATAGTACAAGATTTTCTCAACGATTTCGTCCGAGGTATCTTTGTTCAAGATGGAGATGAATTTGCTCGAATAAACCGAAGCATTGGCGTCAATCTCCACAAGTTGTGCTTCACTACTGCTGTTGGTCAAATCTTTTAACAACTCCAGTTCGTCATCTTTCAAACCCGCTTGGGCATCGCCGATTGAACGCGACAGTAGCGGATCTATCAATTTCTGGAACGACTCCGAGTCAATGACGAATTTGTTGAGCTCAACGGTCATCCTTTAACGTGATTTCTCGGTACTTGCTTGAATGATTAGGTGCTGCTTTTCGGTCAATTGATATTTTCTGATAAATTCCATAATTTTTTTCCATCTGCCAATTGGTGTATGTACTGTGTCAGAAGGTGATAAGGATACAGGGGAGCCAAGGGCGAGCCTGGCGAGCCCTGGTGAGCGATGGGAAGTGAGATTGGCAGGATGCTCAGGCGTGAGTGTGAGACATCTGTACGATCTATGGCATGTCTACAGCTTACCTAAATTACACCTTTACACTCATAAAACACAAGCTTCTTAATTACTCTGAATCTGTATAAAGCCATGGAACCACCAAATACAGCTGAATACAGCTGGGGGCAGTCCAATGAAAAGCTGGGACGCTCCCATGAACTGGATGATGAAATCAAACAGCAATAAATAGACGTCAATAAACAGACAAGAGAAAGGAGAGCGAACTGGGTCTTCAACCCACAAACGTCTCAATAAGCAAACAAAATTAAACTCTCTAACAAAACAGCGTCACCGTATGTATCGACACACATTATGTGTTGACGCACATTTTTCTCCATGTGCATCGATCCCCAAACGGATAATGATGGACAATTGTCCTGAATTTTTTGAAACATTTTGTCAAAACCATTAAATCAATTTTTTTCAAAACATCAACCAGTTGAAACAGATATTTTAGTGAAACAGCCAACTAACAACATCAATGAAAAGCAAAACGATACAGAAAAACGAGCCATGAAATAGCTCAGCAACACACATTAAATCTGTAACTGAAAAACCGCAAAAAGGACACAAAACCCACAAATTTACTCACCCACTCAGACTTTTCTAACTTTTTTAACCCCAAACACTCATATCGTTATTATTGTTCCAGATGTTAGAACTTGCACCACCGTTGGTTCCGGTATTATTATTGGTGCTCGTCTTGTTAAAACCACCGTTGGCAAATGAATTTGTGCCGTTGGCCAATGCAGGGTTCAAACTGAAATCTGCAGTGATTGCATTTGGAGATTTCAAGAAATTGGCTGTTCCTAAAGAAGACAAACCTCCGACTGCAGTATTGGTACCGGTCAGGCCGAATGGGTTGAACTTCGGTGATAACAACTCGTCAAACGTCGAAGACTGGCTCAAACCTCTAGCCGTTGTAGGATTTGTCGATGTTGATGCCGCAGAAGATATGGAAGAAGTCGTGGACAAGTTGTTGACTCCAGGAATCGTATAAGTAGGTGTGACGTTGGCAGGAACCAATGACGATTGTCTCAGCATCTGAACAGGTTGCTGCAGCAACAGATATTGTGGTGACAACGAGCTGCTACGTCTCATAGGCATTTGGTTGCCGTAGTGGTGCTGTTGCTGCTGTTGGTGTTGAATTTGTTGCTGTTGTTGGTGTTGTGTGTGTTGCTGCTGTTGAGGCAAAGGCTGTTGTAATCTCTGTGGGGCTTGTCTCTGTTGGTTGTGCAGTTTGTATTCCAGAAGTTTCCTGTCAATTTCTGTATTTATCGTTCATGTTAGTATATCTGATCGGATAACTGGCAATTTGTATGCGTCGATAAAGAGGGAAAAAGACCCGACGCATGTAGACTGCCCAATAAGCGCGAAAGAAATAGTACTCACCGTCAAACTGTTGTATAAAAGGCACCGCGCTGACTTCACGTTTCACCAGCGACATCGTCGAAGGAGTTGACGGTGTCGACGAGCTCACGGAGGAATTCGACGTGTTATTCGTGGATAAAAATGGTGTCATATCGTCAAGTGGCTCTTGTTTATGTGATCGTAACGCCTTTTGAAATATGACGGATGGAGAGCCCAAACACAGGGGAAATGGTTGAAATGCCGATGGGATGCAAATGAAGCACGTTGAAGATGCAAATGGATGTATATGAATGTCCTTGACTCAAGACCCGTTTTTTATTGTAACCTCTGTTAACCCCTAAGTGAGTCCGTTTGATTTTTGCAAAAAAAATCTTTTTGTCTTTGTCTGAGTTTTTGATTTTTTTTGTCCATTTTTCGTGCAGCCTAATAAAATTTTCACTTGAAAAATGGTGTTGTGGGGGGTTAGATAAGTAGGACTATTATTTTGGAATTTTTTATCAATTTATATGCGGTCTGTCTAGGCGGTTACTAATTTGAACAATGTCAGTGCATAGCAGCAGATGTAGGCTTATAAGTTGAGAACAGTGTCTAGTATTAAACCCAGCTAAGAACAGCAATAATAGTACAATTACAGTATATAGAATCATTTGGTCAATTCTGGATCCACAAACATCGCATTGTGGCCGATATTAGCCTCACCCAGCGCCGAAGTGTCGGCATCCTCTTTCATCAACAGCGAAGTCGCATGCTGTTGGGCCTTCATTGCCACAGCTGTGATATTGGCAATATCGGCATCGACAACTACATCTTCTTCATCCAGATGTTCTTTTTCAACCGACGGGTTTTGTAACTTCTTGTACTCTGTAGAAACAATCAGAATCAGTTTTTTAATCACTTCCAGCGAGATCATATCGTTGATCTCATTACTCATGTCGATCAACTCTTCGTTCAACAAGATCTTCATCGTCTCTGGAAGCAACAACACCAATCTGAACTCGTAGAAATTAGGATCTGAACCTTCAATAGAATCGAACAAGAATCTAATATTTTCTTGGTGTTTTTCAAATGTTGGGAATTTGGTCAAGAAATTTCTCGGTTCAGTGTTACGGATTTGCAACAGGAACTCGAAATTCGTGTCCGATGACAGCGATTTCAGTTGGGCCAATACTTTGGAGAACTCTGTCGATAAATCGCCCAAGTTATCGGCGTCGTGAACTTCACTGATCTTTTGTTTCTTTCTACCATTAGTGGATTTCTCCTTGTCATCGTTTTCTTTCTCCAGTTTCAAAGACTCCCTTGGAGGTTTTGCGTTTGGAGGACCCAGTGGCATCGTGGTGTTGTTAACCAATTCAGTTGTTGTCATCTTGATACCGTCCAATTCGTGCACCGTGATGGTCTTCAACTCGTCCAAGCCCAACAACTTGCCCAAATCGCCGTTCTCAAAGAAACAGTCCAGATGGTTAGACAGTGTACAGTAGTTTGTCACGGTATATTTGTCGTTCATACGGTCTCCGTCAATGGTCTCGAGGCAGAGATTCGACGTCGTGGAGTTATCAATGGTCAAGGGCAAGGGTAACACTTCGTCGTGGTTGTGTTCCATGTTGATCGGTTTCAATACCCAGAGCTTACGACGTTGTTTCAACTGGATCTCGGCCCTGAATGGGCATTGACACTTGTGAGTCTTTGCTGATCCAGTGAACGTCGACTGCCCATTAGCCGAATCCTCGGGCTCGGAGTCTCTCTTTTTGGTCTTCAAGTTCCGGGATCTGTTAACCCCGTGCCTGGAACACAACAATATAACTCTTCTGCTGTCATTTTTGTTTATCACGATCCGGTACCCGTGTTTGAGCCCGAACAGTTTGGCAATCTCAATCAAGAGACGCTTGTCTTTGCTGTACATCAATGGAGGAGGCGCAAAATTCTCATATTGGTACTGAGGAGATTCCAAGATCTTTCCGTAGTTTTCCAACGTCAAAGTGTGCTGGGCGGTGACCCTTGAATGGTCACTTGGGTGTATAGTCAATGATCTGTAATTCGTTCTGAAGGAAGGCTGAGTTGAAGGTGGCGCAACTTCACTTGCCGTGGAACTGACACGTAATTTGTGCAACAATTCTTGATCTGTCAGTGAAGTCATCTCGGTTCCTTTGAAGTCTTCAACGCTCGCGCCTGATGGGTGTTTACCTTACAGCAATTAGATAGCCCTTGTTTATCCTATTTCAAAGTTATAAACAATTTTTTTGTTGATACTTGTTCATTGATCACAGCCCCTGTTGGGAGTGGGCTTGAAGACGCATCGGGTAGCTTCCTGATGTGGAAGGCGGGGTTTCAAGTGCTTTGCATTACCATTCGGCGTAGCGAGTGCCCCATGCACACTGCTCCAATACTTTTCCAGTACCAGAAAACAAGGAAGCCACAACAGATAAGCTTCTACCACCACGAACAGCAATGGATAAGGCCCAATGGACGGGTAATATTAATACTCTTCTCCACAAACTATTTCTTTTTCCCTCTCCCCTTGATGTTTACAGTTTCCTCATTCGATAAATTGACTAGTCTTGCTAAATTGAGTGGTTGTAAATCTAATGACCAGGTTGAAATGACTCAGGTGATTAAGATTGATGGTATTATGACTCTTGTGTTACATTGCATTTGGATGGGGGTTCATGACTGGAATACCCCATCAAAATTGAAATTCACCAATCACAAAATTGGGGGTAATTGTGCTATATAAGCATCCACTTTCTGAATTCTCTGTGCCTTAAAACTATTATAGATTCATATCTATTGAAATCACAAGCACAACTTACTTAAACCAACCAATCATGAGAAGGAAGTCATCATCTGCATCAACAAACTCAAGATCATCCATCTCGTCTGTAGAACCTTCCTCCAAATTGACATCACTTGAACCAACCCCTTCACGTGAAAAGGCCACTCCACCTTTGAGAAAATTCGACGACTTGCACAGTTTTGAGCAATATTTGAAAGATGAGACTTGGGATAACGATTTCGATTTCATCCATCTGAAATTGACTTATTATCCACCTTTTGTCTTGAATGAGTGCCATGGTGATTTGGACAAGATCAAACCAACTATGAATTGTTTAAACAAAAAATTTGTCCGTAATTTACACCACCACATCGACAGACATTTAAAGAATGACATCAATGCAGTAACCGGTGTCGATTACCATTTCGGTAAACCGGTCGAAGAGTTGAAAGATGGTAAGATGGTTATGCATTTTACTGATCAGTCCACTCATGGTTTTGATGACTCCACTGATAGAAAATGGATCTCAAAGATGGACGTCTATACCACCAGTGGTGACGCCCAAGTCACGGTTGATTTCGAAACGATTCCAATCGTTGAATGAGATTCTAACGATGAGATAGAATTTCCGCTTGGTCATCTGGAATGATCAATCTGTTGCGTGTATGTTCCCCTTTTTTACCATTATCTTGACAGGTTCTACGACAGAAACCGCACAAATATTAGCTGCTGATTTACGATATTACGATTTATATGACTTATACGAATGAACCGGACTACACGAATTTATATTACTTCAACTCTGTAAAGTGGGGGAACAGATACTGTGTTTTACAAAGAATGTGGCTCCTCACTACACATTTCAAGAATAAATAGATTCAATGCTTGAATAACATAGGATAAAATACATACGATAAATTCTACTCTAGAACAGCCATGAGATCAAACTGTACCAGGTGAAACCACCTTTACCGTTAGCCTTTCTCTCCAGTAAGATGGCTTCATATTCCTCCTCTTCGGCATCAAAGATGTCCTTATAAGTGTACAAATCGGCCTCCTCTGGTCTGACTCTTTTACTCTTGGTGATCAACTTGTGACCAACGTAAAAGGCAACATATGCTGGAATACCAATGTAACCAGTGATAAAGTTCTTGTAATCAAAGGTATCGCCCAAGAAAACGGTGAAATTCTTGATGAAACAGATCAACACGACAAAGAAGATGGCGAAATAAGATGCGTATGGTTGGAATGGTGCTCTGTATCTCAAGCTAGCTCTATCGAAATTCTGTGCTTTCAAAGCATTGTAGAAACAGATATAGGTCAACAAGATGGTGAACCATGTCAACAATCCAAAAATGGAAACGACATTCACCAAGTATCCGAAAACTGTAGTCGAAGATGACGAAACGTTCATGTAGGCCAAGAGACAGAACAAGACTGATACCAGAAGTGCGTAATATGGTACACCTCTCTTGTCGGTCTTGGAGAAAATCTTTGGAGCACTTCCATTGACAGCCAAACCGTACAAGGTTCTCGAGGCAATGTACAAATCAGAGTTACAAGCACTGAAGATGAACAACAAGATACAGGCGTTCAAGATGTGAGGCAAAGCTGGGATCTTGGCGTTGACAATCAGAACGACAAATGGAGAAGCCAGAGCTGAAGTGGATTTCGACGTTGCAAAGATCAATTCATCGTCGTTGTAAGCGACACACATTCCCAACAAGAGCACACTGATACAGTAGAAGAAGACAATACGGTAGAAAGTCAACTTGACCAGCTTTGGGATCAGATGTCTTGCGTACTTCAATTCACCAAAGGTGACGGCAACTAATTCGGTACCCAAGAACAGGAAAACAGCAGTCACCAAAACAGACAGGAAAGCTACAAACTTTCCCTTGTCACCTGGAATGGAGGCATAAGCCTCGAAGGCTCCTGGATCCTTCCAGTATCTGAAACCCAATCTATCGTGAGTTGGACCACCACCGAGCATCAAGACGAATAACAATACAATCAATCCAAGTACAGTCACCACTTTGATGGAACTCAACCAAAACTCAAATTCACCAAAGAATTTGACTCCAAACATGTTGATAATCACGATGACCAATAACAAGATGGTGATCCATACACCTGGATTCACACGATCTCTGTCCACCCAATACTGCATCACCAAGGCACCTGCAGTCAACTGGTTAGGAGTGACAATGAGGTACTTGATCAAATAGGAGTAACCGACAGCGAATCCCACACTAGGATCACAGTATCTAGTAGCATAGCCTGAAAACAGATCTGGCAATGGGATGAAAGCCATCTCACCAAGACAACAGATAATGACGTACACCAACAAACCGACAAACGAGTAACTGATGAAGACAGACAGAGGACCGGCTTTAGCCAAAGCAGACCCGGTACCGATGATCAACCCAGTACCCAAGGCACCACCAAGGGCAATCATGGTAACTTGTCTGGCATTCAAGTCTCTTTTCAAACGGTGACCTTCTTTGATAGCAATCGGAGTAGATACAGAAGCCTTTAAAGCATACTCTTCTGTATGTTGTGATAAAATTGGATTCAACTCTGCGACAGAGGAGAAATTCTTCTCAACGTCTCCAGAGTTCTTACTTGATGAGAAGTTGGACATCTTTGATGAGATTTGAACTATGTACAGGTCTATTCACAAGTTGCGGTGTTCCCCCATCTTATATAGCATACCATTATTTCTGCAGAATGTTTATTCAAACAATAGCCTTATCAAATTCAGATAACCCACAAATGGATGTAAAAAACAGAAATTTTATCACAAGGGTGTGGTATTCATCACGGATTCCAAACACAGATTGGACGTTGGTCCAAATTGTATTTGATAAGATTGGAAATTCCATAGGGCATTGTCGAAAAACTCTCTTGTGTGCCAAGATCTTCTCCGTAAAGTGAAAAAAAAATTTCTCTAGCCCCCCAAATGACATGCAAGCGCCACACCTCTCATCATGCAGAATCTTACCAGTAAGCACATTAAGGCTTTCCAGTTTTTTTTTCAGCCTCCAACTAGTACTTAACACTGCGGGCATGAAGGATAGTGTGTTAAAAACCGTTAATTGTCTAAATACTTATCCCGGGGAATCTTTTCCGTTTTGGATCCTCTTGGGTATGTGAACATTCACCTGCCACATGACCTAGTGGCAATAGCGATGGCAACTAGTCAAGTTTTGAGAGTTTTAGGTATGAAAAATAAAGTTTTGTCTCAGTAGTTTGCACTTTAAAGAGAGGGGGAAACTAGTGCGGCATCATCGCTTTAGCGACGATCCCAAGGGTCCCTGAATTGTCAACATCGGTCTTGTTGCCTCTACTACATGGCAATCAAGTTGGTTATCTCTCCTCAAGAATTCGGGCTGTGTTATCAGGTGTTCCATCAGGTTTACAACCACAAACACGGAATTATTCACTTGGCACCGGGAAATCTTTTCATGCCAGTTTCACAAAGTCGTGCATAAAGTACATATTTTCGGAAAAGCGAAATAGGGATGCTTTATTCGGAGACTGCTTTCTACAACTCTGCCTGGTATGTAAGCTTGTGACTCTAAGTCCTATGTACATGAATTGTAGTAGATAGCACTGGCTTCATGGCCCGCGTATATCTTTTGCTCGATCTTTGTAAGTTTCTTGCTCTTGGTGCTGTGGAATCCCGTGTCTTTCAACTGCAACCTATCGTTGATTTTACGGTATGTAGATCCGAGCAGAGCACCTTCCGGTGACAGGTTTTGGGTTTCGGGTTCGATCAATCTCGGTATATTCAATGGTGAAGCATTCTTCACTTTTTTACCGTTACCCAACTGGCAAAACTCATTATCGCCAAAAGTCAAGACATCGTTGTTCGACAAAGTGATGATGGAATGTTTCGAGCCAACAGATAAGTCTTTGAGACCAATGAGTTCAACCTTACCGGTATCTTCGTTATAGAATTTGAGATTCGACAAGTTTTTCAATTTGAGAGGATCGTTTTGACAATGCACGTAGTGTCCAATTCCCAATTGTCCGTTCAAACATTTACCCCACCCCAAATGTAATACGTTCTCTGAGCTCGAATTTTGTAAATCTTCGCTCATCAGCGAAAGATCTCCCTCGTGATTCTTGACGTAGTCTTCAAAAATGTTGTAAATGTTAGAAGATTTGAACGAACCAAAGGACGAATATCCACCTGCACTGATCTGGAAACATTGAGGCAACTCATTTCTCTTGAAATAAGAACGGTTCACCTCGATTTTTTTCGGGATCGGAATCACTTCAGAGTTGTAATTGATCATGTGTCCCAGGGATCCAAAGGTGTTTACTCCCCATGACCACACAGATCCGAAATCGTCAAGACACAAGTTGTGGAAATCTCCGCAGGCAATTTTTTGGAAATCCCTCTTCTTGATGGTACCTGTTTTGTTATCTTTGAAGTAATTCAAATTGGTCAATTCGATCAACTGATTAGGAGCCGGTGGTTTATCGAATTGGGAATATTGTGGTAATCCGAACTGGCCCTTGGATTCCGTCAATTCTTTCAAGCCTGTTGCCATGGTATAGATTTTGGAATCGGTGGATAACAACAACAAATGCTGTTTACCAGCTTTGAGATCCTTGAACTTGACCGCATTGTCGATATTTTTGAACGTAGAGCTTCTCAATCCCAACATTGAACTTCTTTTGAACGAATCTTGCAAATTCTTCTCCTCTGGTAAGTAGATCAACTCTCCTTTTTTGTTCAAGCAGTAGATAACACCATTACTCAACTCCAGTGCCGTTAATGATTGACCCTTCAAACTGTACTGAGGGTCGGAGTTCTTTGAGAACCCGTTTCCCCATTGGATCAAATCTCCTTTGGAATCAATAGCCAACGAAGAAGTGTCGCCAATTTTCACCTGCTTCAAAAGTTTATCGTCAAACCATGAATTTCTCCTAAAATGCGTAATCACTTTGACGTCTTCGTTCACCAATTGCCTGTTGTCGTTGTTTCCGACAATGTATAAACCCGGGACATCCGAACTGTTGGGATTGGTCAGTTTGAAAACAACTGGCTCAGTTCTGGATTTCTTTGAAGTCTTTTGCGGTTTTGTCATCTTGTCATAAGAGGCACCAAATCCTGAAAGGTCGTACTCGTTAAAAAGCCAGTATTTTAATCGTGCCCTGTTTTGATAAGCTTCAAATGCTCCAAGAGCACCCACAAGGACCAACAGCCCGTATACGACAGCCTTGAACCTCTCAACCCTTTCTATTCTTTTGTTGATAGCATATTCAGACTCTCTTGCCTGCTGGATCTGTTCTGGTGGGACCTTTTTGAAAGTGTACTCTTTCTCGTTATCGAGAAGAGGCGAATTTTTGTCCTGCTGCTGTAGACTGAAACTGCTACTAGTTATAAGTCTTCGATACGCCAAAGGTCTTGACGGCGCGCGGACGCTTCTCACTACAAACATCCTGCCGATGACGAATAACCGCCATCTAATAGGTCCGTTTACATACTTGAGAAAAAAATTCTCTCTTTTCCTGAATTTCGTATTTTGCTCTTGATTTTGTAGAGGGGTTAGCGAACAGAGAGGGAAGTGGCTGAAAGGGGGTGGAGATATGTTTGGATGTGTCCGGGTACTTCAAAATGACATAAGTACTATGATGCGACGTGGGTTTTGGATGCGACGTGGTTTCGCTGGAATCAAATTTGCATATATTTTATTTATCCAGAACAGATAGAAGAACATTAAAGTCCATAATTTGCTTGAGATCTAGAATAACTCGAATGCAACAAGGTACTATCGATTAGCTCAGCTGACATCATTTACTCGCTTCGGAATCAAGAAGTTATCTCTTATCTCTTTTTACAGCTTTGCCGTTTGATATAGATACTCCACACAAGACATTTTCTACCACAGCCTTGTACTGAGAAGCCCACAACTGCACCGCATGGCGAGCCAAGAACACACTACTTATTTCGGCCCAGATTGTGCAAAGAGCCAGCCAAACATTGTACGGCATCGCTTTCAGGCAAATTCTTTACAAAGATAACTGAAAAGATACATTCCAATTCATTCATTCCAAACACTAGACACCTTGTTATAAAAATCCACACTCTCAGCACTGAAAATGGCCTTTTCGCCTTTCCCAGAACAGTATTTGTAACCTATACATTCCGAGGTACTGACCCACTGATCAGGAATTATAGAACCATTAATATACAATTTCTCCTGGTAGTACTCCTGTAACTCTGTCTCCGAAGCGAACTTATCTCTGAGATCTTGGTTCTTGACATAGTCATCGTGCAGATACATAAACTTTTTACAAGTCTGCAAACCCCCATTCGCCCACAACAAGTCTTTCTTGTCCTTTGTCAAATGACCTAACTGAGTTGCACAGATCTGGTCACCGGTGAGAGTTCCTATAATGGACAGATCGGTATCGTATATAGCGAAATCGTTGCGGGCAATTGATTGCCCCAACCAGAACAACTCTTTATCTCCGTAAAAGGCAGAACTGGTCTTGTACCAGTACTGCAACACTATCGACACCAACAACCCACTCATATGGGTCTCTTTGTCCATGACAACTATGCCACTGTCGACAAGATGCCTGTACTTCAACTCCGGGACGAAAATCTTCAGATCCGGGTCATGAACCCCCAGTTGAAAGGACCCTACAGCTTCATCGTCGTTGATCATCTGTTCAAACATCTTGGTCTCGCCGGGAGACAAAAGCTCGTCCGGCAAGAAACGATCTTTGAAGAAAAGAGCTCCGGTGGTCCGATACTCCTCCAAGTGGAAGAACAGGTCCGGTTTCACGAAAGGTATCGAGTCGACATCCATCAAGATCACCTCTTTGAAAGAGGAGAACAAGATTGCCAACCATTTGTTGTTGAACCTCTTGAAGAAAGCGGAATACTGGGGATCAATGACGTTTTGCACATCTACAAACCAGATCTTTTGCAGCGATCTGTTCTGCACGATGTAGTCTTGCAACTCTTTGGCCAAATCGCCCTTGTGGACGATCTGGATCGGAAGTGTATTGCCCAACGTGTGTAAGACCTTCAACAACTTGAGCAACCAGTGAGTCTGGCCTGGATGAATCGTGATCAGGATGCCTCTTCCGTAGGTCTTGCGAGCCCAGTTGTTCCAATACGACAACGCGTCATTCCATCGCACTTCTGGGTCGAACAACACCTTGGCATCCCCATTCAACTGGTCCAAGTAGTCTGGAATCTCAGGCTCCTGCTTGAAAAACGGGAACAAGAGTCTCTCAATGGCGGCATTTTCACCCAACTCGAAATCGTTTTCAACGTAGCATCTGTTGAAGATCTTGATCTGGTTTATGGACTCTACCAAATTGGCACTCGACTCAAAGTACTTGAAAAAGTCATTGATACCCAACACAGGCTGCGATTGCAATTTCAGGAAGTAGACATGACATCTATGTTTCAACGGCGCCTGTTTCTTCATCGTGGACACTATGGATTTTGTCGTAGAGCTCTTGCTGTTGTAAGCCAGGATCAGCAGCGTCATGACGCACCCCAACAATAGTACCGATAGCACACAATGGTGCACCACTAGTCTCTTTAGGAACCGTAATTTCACCATATTTGTGGTCTAAACAAGCCAGTCGGAACCGCAAAGTGTTGTTTCGTATTCGCAGCTCACGGTAGGCCTCTGCTGTGTATTTGCACCTCAGAGAGCACAGCACCTCAAATTCGTGTCACGGTACTATAGATCTATATAATACCCAAAGAAAAAAATTAGGTCACATTCCCCAATTTGGAGAAAACTTGGATCACATTTCTTGGCCCCGAGGAAGCCGAGCTTTTTGGTGAGATCGAGATATGGTGCCGCGTGCCTGGGGTTTTGGAACATGTGGCGCAGCGTGTGAAGTTGTTGGACAAAAGCACTGGGATTGGGGGCGCAAAAAGGGGGCGTTTGGCCGTTTGGCCGTTTTTTGCTCAGTATGCGGCCACAAAAAGGACTTTAATTCTCTTTTTCCTACAATTTTGGGGGTGTTTTATGAAAATCAGCAATGAATATTAATGTAAAAACTCAGGCAAATCACCAGGTGTACCGGAAGGTATCAGCTTTCTCTTTGTCAGTCAAGTCCAAACTGTCCTCCTCGAAATTGAAAGAGCTCTGTGGCTGTCCGTACTTTGCATCTCTCTTGCTGTTCTCCCAGAGACAGCCTGCTCCATAAACCAAGATACTCAGCATTGCGACTGCGATGAACAGCAAGATCGCATTGTAACCTGTAGGGTAATCTGGCAGCTCGGAGGTGATGAAGAACTGTGGTGCAACGATGTTGGCTACACAGTACGAGATAAAGTTGACAGCATTGACTGTAGTCTTCTTTGTGTGGCCCGAAGTGTTGGCCATCGAGAGGGCGACCATTCCGACGTAGGGGCCCCAGTAGAAGTAAAAGAAGTAGTAAGCCAACAAACGACTGGTCTTCAAGGTCTCGTCCAACTTCATCATCAAGATACAACAGACCATAGGACATACACACATGAGGGCAATGAGGCATGTTCTGAGCTTTTTAGGCATGAAATGGTTTGGGATGGCAAGCATGAACGAGCTTACAGTCATAAAGACACCAGTTGGCATTCCCAAGAGAACAGTTTTCAAAGTCGAGTAACCCAACCCACTGACGATTTGGGCCAGAAACGTGACGAGTCCACCGTTTGGAATGTTGATGGCAAACACAAAGACAGCCATGACCCATGTCTTCCAGTCCAAGAGAGCCTCTTTGATCTGGTGTTTCTTATATACGATGTTCTTTGTACCTGTTCTGTTCTCCTTAGTTCTGTCGATGGCGATGTACTTCTCTCTGTCGTTGAAAAAACGGCAAGTCATTGGAGAGTCGGGGATCAAATAGAGCATGAAAAAAGACACCACAAAGGTAATAGCACCAAAAGTCAAGAACAACAACCTCCAGTTGGCAATCTTTGTCGATGAGGCATTACCCAAGGCATAGGAAAGAACCGAAGTGAACAAAGAACTGAACCCGTTCATCCACAAGGCTGTTCTAATAGGTTGTTCACTTTTCTTGTAGAACATGGACGTGATCACAGTGGCCGAGGGGAACAAGAACGTCTCGCCCATTCCTAACAAGAACCTGACAACAGCAAGACCAGCGAAACTGTTGGCAGCGGCCATACACATCAAGATAGAACTCCAGACGACAAAAGAACCCCCAAGACATTTAGCCACGGGGTACCTTTGGATGATGAAATTTGCCGGGGCCTCCATTATCAAGTACCCAAAGTAAAAAATAGATCCGAGCCAGGAGTACTGTTGTCCCACTAAATGGGCATCTGTCTTCATACCGTACAACGAGGCATTTGAAATGATGATCTTGTCAGCAGCTGCCAAGAAGATCAGAATCATCATGATCGGCATGATCATGAGATCTGTCTTTCTCAACACCTTTTTGGCCTCTTCTTCTGTGTAGTCAGCATGTTCTGGATGCTCCAACAAAAACCGGGCACCGAGATCCATATCTTTCTCGTCATGAGCGATGTTGGACGTCACGGATTTCTCCACCACCGTCGAATACTGTTTCTCTGTGTCGTTATCAGCAGTCATCGTTGTTGGACCAGCTCGTGCTAAAAAAAATCAAAAGATGACAACTAGGAGGTATTTATATTGGCATGTGAATGTGCATAAAACCATAAGGGTACTTTTGATATCACTAGCGGCGGTTCGAAGATCCTAGTTTGAAATTTTCCCTTTGTGATAAAAAATTCAACGATAAATATATTTCGAGAAGACTGTCGCGACAGTGTTAGAACGATGATCACTTACTGTAGCAAACCGCCTTTTGGCTTTACAGTCTATCTGTATCGCTACGTAGCGATCGACGTTCTTCGCACCGTTGAAAAGTTTATCGTGACCCTAAAATCCCTGAAACTCTTTGTCGAGCGGTTACAGTTGCCCCGAGAATTCTCCGCTCTTATCGTGATAATTTTTTTTTACCCCCAAATATGCACTTCCAGTTATCAGTGACAAGTGCAACCGCCGGCCAGATAAGGTTGTTGGACTTTGAGTTGACTCGGAAACTGATGGTGGTCTTATCCTGGTGGGAAGCAAAATCGTTCCTTTCATAACTAACCCACCACTGGTGCACATTATATTTATTGCCATATCCCTTAGCTTGATCAACTCAAACCACATACACCAAGATGACGAAATCGGTTCTCATTGTGGGAGCCGGAGTTATGGGCTTATCCACGGCAGTCCATCTTGCCGAAAAAGGCGGTTATGAGATCACTGTGATGGACCCTCATAAGGTTCCCTCCATCTGGTCTGCCTCGAACGACTACAACAAGATCATCCGTTGCGAGTACACCGACTTTATCTACACCAAGATCTCTGTTGAAGCTGTCAAGCAGTGGAGATCTGACCCGATTTTCAAAGGTATCTACAACGAATGTGGTCGGGTGATGGTCACCCCAGAGACGCACCAGGGACGTAAAGATTTCGAGGCTAAATCCATCGAGAACTTGCGGAAAATCCCCGGAGAAGGTTTGAAGCTTGAGTATTTCAAAGGCGGAGACGAGTTGAGAGCGAGATTCCCGTTTTTGAAGTACAACTCTTTGGTGAGCACTGCGGAGCTGAAATTCAACGCAGAAGCCGGATTGGCACATGCTGCTAATGCCTTGGAGGCCATGTATAAGAAGGCCTCATCTTTAGGTGTCAACTTCATCTTTGGCACCAAAGGATGGGCCCAGAGCGTTGAAACTGTAGACGGTAAAGACTATATCACCGTAAAAAGTGGCGCCAGATACACGGCAGATACCATCATCATATCTGCTGGAGCATCTACTGGAGCCATTGTAGATTTGAAAAACCAGCAGAGTGCTACTGGTTTGTTTGTGTCACACATCAAGTTGACGGCCTCCGAGTACGAGTACTTCAAGGACATTCCGATCGTTTTCGATGCAGAGATGGGGTACATGTTCCCACCTGATCAGAAAACGAGGTTGTTGAAAATTGCGCTCCCAGGCTCAGGAGCGTCTCACATGGTGACGAATCCTTACGATTCCTCCAAGAAGATCTCGCTCCCTCGGTATAAGCACGATTTTCCAGCGGACACGATGCCAGAGATCGGGGCCCAGCAGTGTAAACAGATCTTGGGCAAGTACTTACCGGAGTTACTGTACCATGAGCTCGTAGACTCGAAGGCTTGCTGGATTGCCGATACCGCTGACTCACATTTGATTGTGGACAGAGTTCCGGGCAGGAACCAGACTTATGTCGCTACTGGAGACAGTGGTCATGCATTCAAGTACTTGCCGAATATCGGCAAGTATATCGTTGCTAAGTTTGAGGGGACTTTGGCTCTGGAATACGAGGAGCCTTGGAGATGGAGAGAAGACATGGGGGCATTTGACCCGACGGCCTGTGCCTGGAGAGTCACCAGCGAGGCGCAAGATTTTGCCGATCTTGCATGGATCAAAGAGAAAAGGAGTTTGTTCAAATTGTAGCGTATAGAGTTGCTTAGACATATAGAGTAATCAAGGGACTTAACCATTTCGAGGCAGGTGTAATCGGTAGATATCGCGGCTACAGCTTCTTCGATAAGAGACGAAAAAGTGTCGCGTCAGTTCCCGTGCGCGCATTCTCAAAGGTAGCTGTAGCCGCCCGATAGGCTTTATCAGTGAAAAAACGTTTTGCTGAGCGATGGAGTACCAAAGATTAAACTTACTTAAACCAGTCGAACCCTTAGATTCCCAGAGCCCAAAGAGGTTAAGCTAGAAGGATGACAGTTGAAAGTGGAATAAGAGTCTCGATCGACCGTGGAGGAACTTTTACCGATGTTTTGGCGATAATTCCGGGCCAACAAGACTATGTCTTCAAGTTGTTATCGGTGGACCCTGGAAACTACAAAGACGCAAACATAGAAGGGATCAGAAGGGTTCTTGAACGGGCAAATGGCTCCAAGATTCCCCGCGGAGTACCGTTGGACACTTCTTGTATTGAAAGTATCAGGTTGGGGACCACTGTGGCCACAAATGCCTTGTTGGAGAGGAAAGGTGAAAAATTTGCCTTGTTGATCACCAAGGGTTTCAAAGACCTCTTGCACATTGGAGACCAGTCTAGACCGAACTTGTTCGACTTAAACATCGTGAAACCTGAGCTGTTGTACGACAGAGTCGTGGAAATCGAAGAAAGAGTCACTTTACCTCTGTATTCTGAAGATGCCAAAGGTTATCTTGCGACAGAGTTGGTCAATGGGAAGGATTATGTCTTGGGAGCCACCAAAGAAGTGGTCCAGATCTTGACACCTCTTGATGTGGAAAAGACCAGGCTGCAATTGCTGGAGTTGAGAGCTCAGGGCTTCAAATCCATCGGAGTGTGTCTTGTGCATGGTTATAACTACCAAGACCACGAGAAGATGATTGGCCAATTGGCCCACGAGGCCGGGTTCTCGAACATCTCGTTGTCGCACGAGTTGTTGGCCATGATCAAGGTCGTCAACAGAGGCCAATCTACGTGTATCGATGCCTATTTGACACCTATAGTGAAGGAATACATAGAGACGTTTTTGAGTGGGTTCCAAGAAGGGTTTGAATCCCACACGAGAGTGGAGTTCATGATGTCCGATGGAGGATTGTGTCACTACGACAAGTTCACCGGATTGAAGGCGTTGTTATCCGGACCAGCTGGTGGTGTCGTGGGCCATCTGCAGACGTGCTACGATCCTGAAGAGGGCACCCACACGATTGGCTTCGACATGGGTGGGACGTCCACGGATGTCTCGCGATACGCCGGGAACTACGAGCACGTTTTCCAGACCATTACTGCGGGGATCAAGATCGCTGCGCCGCAGTTGGATATCAACACTGTCGCTGCCGGTGGAGGCTCGATCTTGTCGTACAAAAACGGTATCTATAACGTGGGCCCAGAGTCTGCTTCTGCACATCCTGGACCCGCCTGTTACCGGAAAGGTGGGCCCTTGACTGTCACCGATGCCAATCTCATGTGTGGGCGGATCTTGCCGGAGTTTTTCCCCAAGATATTTGGTCCAAACGAGGACCAGGCCTTGGACGAGGAGATTGTGAAGCAAAAGTTCCAGATTTTGGCCGATGAAATCAACCTGGACCACCACCAGACCAAGCCAAAGTCCGCGCACGAAGTGGCCCTTGGATTCTTGCACGTTGCCAACGTCTCAATGGCCAAACCGATCATCCAGTTGACCGAGAACAAGGGCTACGACGTGACAAAGCACAACTTGCTGTCCTTTGGAGGAGCCGGAGGCCAGCACGCCAACGCCTTGGCCAAGGTGTTGAAGATGCACAGAGTGGTGATCCACAAGTACTCGTCCATCTTGTCGGCGTACGGTATTGCGTTGGCGGATGTCGTCCACGAGGAACAGGAACCCACTTCCACACCTTATACTGACACATCCAGGGCCAGTTTGTTGGACGCATGTGAGAAGTTGAAGGCCAAAGTGGATGCCGAGTTGCAAGAGCAAGGTGTCTCCTCTGCTGACCACCAGATATACTTCAACATGGGGTACAAAGGGTCTGATTCGCGGCTCATGATCTTGCAAGAAGCCGGTGAAACGTTCGATTTCAAGGAAAAGTTCTACACCGAGCACCAGAGAGAGTTCTCGTTCAACGACAAGTCCCGAGACGTCATTGTGAGCGATATCAGAGTCAGAGGCAGCGGGAACATCAACAAGATCACCGAGAGATCGCCTTTCAAGGATCTTGAGATGGTGACGGAAAGTGCCGTTGCAAACGGTGTAGAGAAGTTGACGGCACCTATCTATTTTGAAAACGGGTTTGAAGACTCCAAGGTGTTTTTCTTGAACGATCTCCCCGTGGGCTCTGTCATCAGAGGCCCGGCTTTGATCTTGGACTCCACACAGACGATCTTGGTGGAACCGCATTCGAAGCTCACGGTGTTGCCGCGCCACGTGATCGTAGACTTGGAGGGAGAAACCAAGAAAGAGATCTCGTTGACGCAGGTGGATCCGGTCCAGTTGTCGATCTTTTCGCACCGATTCATGGCCATTGCCGAGTCCATGTGCACCACTTTGCAGAAGATCTCTGTGAGTGCCAACATCAAGGAGAGGATGGACTTCAGTTGTGCTCTCTTTGACGACGAGGGGAACTTGGTCGCCAATGCCCCAGCTGTGCCCGTGCACTTGTCGTCGATGTCCTTTGCTGTCAAGTACCAGATCAAGCACTGGGGAGCAGATGTCCACGAAGGAGATATCTTGGCCACGAACCATCCCAAGGCCATGGGCACCCATTTGCCCGACATCACCTTGATCTCTCCGGTGTTTATCGACGGCAAGATCACCTTCTATGTGGCATCGAGAGCGCACCATGCGGAAATCGGGGGTACCGTTTCCGGAAGCATGGACTCCAATGCCACGTCTTTGGACCAAGAGGGAGCCAAGTTCATCGCCTGGAAGGTCGTCCAGCAGGGCCAGTTCGACTACGACGGTGTCCAGAAGTACTTTATCGACGAGCCACAGCAGTTCGAGGGCTCTTCTCCGTCGAGAAAGGTCAGTGACAACATTGCCGACTTGAAAGCCCAGATCGCCTCCAACAAGAAAGGTATCAACTTGCTTGCCGATGTGTTCAACGAGTACGGCACGGATATCGTGTTGTTCTACATGAAGGCCATCAAAGACACTTCTGAACTGGCTGTGCGCAAATTCTTGAAAGGTCTTGCCCGTGAAAACAGGCACAGGTTGCCTTTACATGCGGTGGATTTCATGGACGACGGGGCCCGGATCGAGATCACGATCCAGATCGATGAGAACGACGGCTCGGCAGTGTTCGACTTCACCGGAACCTCGGAAGAGACGTATAACTGTTTCAACGCTCCGAGGGCCATCACGCACGCCTGTATCACCTACTGCTTGCGGTGCCACATCACCGACGGCGACTTACCCTTGAACGAAGGTGTCTTGGCGCCTTTGAAGGTGGTTATCCCCGAGGGAACAGTGCTCAACCCGAGCGTCACGGCAGCTGTCTCGGGTGGAAACGGAATCACGTCGCAGAAGATCACCGACACCATCTTGAAGGCCTTTGGCACTGTCGCTGCGTCGTACGGGTGCATGAACTGTATCTGTTTCGGGCAGGGCGGTATCGACAAGAAGACCGGCGAGATGGTGCCGGGATTCGGGTTCTGTGAGACCATTGGTGGAGGTTCAGGAGCCGGGAAGGGCTTCAACGGGTTCAGTGGGACGCAGTGCCACATGACCAACACCTTGATGACGGACCCGGAGATCTTGGAGCAGAGATACCCGGCGGTCTTGAACCAGTTCTCGATTAGGAAGAGTTCCGGCGGGAAGGGGAAGTGGAACGGTGGAGACGGGTTGATCAGGGAGTTGCAGTTCACTTCTCCGGTGCACGGATCCGTTTTGACACAGAGAAGAACGGTAGCACCGTACGGAATCCAAGGCGGAGGCGATGGTGCTAAAGGGGAGAACAGATTGGGTGTTAGGGCGGAAGACGGCACTGTTTTCTGGAAACATTTGGGCCCTACCGCGGAGTTGGAGTTGAAAATTGGCGATATCTTGAAGATCTCTACCGCTGGAGGAGGTGCCTATGGAGCGGTGGATGATGAGGACGTGGAGCACAAAGTCAGTGCGTTCAAGCATGTGCCAATTGCCGGTGGGAGTGCTGCCCAGCTCAAAGAGTCGTTCGAGTCGTCGCAGTAGTGCAGTCTACATATACTCGTGTCTCTAGATATAGTTATATCCGAGATTTTTCACTCCGATAAGAAAAAATAAAAAAAAAATTAAATCCGAAATTTTTCACTGATAAGAAAAAATTCCCCGATAACAAACTTTAAACACGCTAATCACCAACGATGAATTGCGGATGTGCTCACGGATTTGACTACGCGGGCAACGCCGTCAGGGATCCAGACCCGCCGTTCCAGGTCCATACAAGCCAATTGTTCGACCCAAAGACCAAAAAATTCGTCCAAAATGTCTCCATGGTGGTGGACCCTTCCAGTGGACTTATCACCAGAGTTTACACCCGGACCTCGGATCCCGGGCAGATCCAGCAGCCCGATATCGATCTCAGAGGCAAATACGTGCTCCCCGGGCTAGTGGACGCGCATACTCACATTTTTCTCCACGCTTACACAGAAAGGTCGGCTACTGAACAGATGCGTGATGAATCTTATGCCGAAAGAATCTTGCGGGCCTCGAATCACTGCCGGAAGCTGTTGTTGGCTGGTTACACCACATACAGAGATTTGGGATCTGAGGCACTACAGGATGCAGACGCAAATGTCAGAGACGCAATAAACCGAGGAATAATTGCCGGGCCGAGATTGTACGTCGCGACAGAGCTGTTGGCATCGACTCTGTCGTACGAATTGCGCACCGAAAACGCCTTGGGGGGCTTGAAATTGCCCCGGGCAAGTGAGCCGTGTGATGGTGTCGACGAGATCCGTAAACTGGTGAGAAAGCGGATCGCTGCAGGCGCAGATATCATAAAATTCTACGCAGATTACCGGAAACGCATAATGAGGTTCCCACCTCTGGTGCAGCACCCATATAAGGGCTCTGTCAAGTACCCGCCTGCAAATCTGAACCCTGCTATAGTGTTGTTTGCACAGGAAGAGATGAATGCCATTGTGGAAGAGGCAAAGCGGAACCAGTGTGCAGTGGCTGCCCATTGTGGAGAGAATACTAGCGTCCAAATGGCAGCGCAAGCAGGCGTCTTGACGATCGAGCACGGTTATAATGCCGACAGCGACACTTTGGCCATCATCAAGAAACACGACTGTATCTTTGTCCCGACCTTGGCCGTGTGTGAACTGCTCCAGCCGGCCAATATCCCCCGGATCTTGCAAAATGTCAAGAGTGCGTATCATATGGGTATTAGAATGGCCTGTGGGGGCGACACAGGGGCATTTTCGCACGGTGACAATATACGGGAACTGGAGTTGATGGTCCAGGCGGGAGTTCCCGTTAGCGAGGTCTTGGTAGCATTGACGTACCGTGGATGGGAATCGTGTGGTGGAGATTTGATAGGCAGACGTTTCGGCTGGCTCGCAGAGGGTTGTGCTGCGGATTTGATAGCTGTTGAGAGTGATCCAGTTGCCGATTTCTCTGTCATGAGAAATATCAGCTTCGTCATGAAGGATACAGAGGTCTATAAAGTGGAGGGTACTCCGGTCTACGAGAGGTTTATATAGATACCACCACCGGCTGGTATTCATCGTCCGAATTCTCTTGGTCCTGGTCCAGCTCGTCATCTAGAGAGATCAACACCTCAAACTTGGTACGTAGAAGGTCAAAAACCGACAAAACTAGCTTCTGTACAGTCTTTATCAGTGGTGTAGTTTCCACTTCATAGAACAAAAAGCTCTGAAAACCCTTCAACAGTCTTAGAAACTCCATGTCGTACAACTTGACAATCCCCTCTTTGTCGTCGTCTTGCACTAGATCTTCCGACAAATTGCGCAACTGGAGCTCCCAATTCTTGAAAAATTCGATATAGAACTGAGTTCTCTCCCTAACCAATTTCAAACTCATCAAAACCACTTTTACCAATTCTAGCCATTGCTCACCCGAGTTGTAGTTGTTCAACAACATGATATTCACAAAGCACACCTGGAACTCTTGTATAAACAGGTCTTCACTCAACACTTCTGACAAGATCACGTCAAGATACCATGATTTGTCCATAGACTGTTCTGTTATCTGTGCCCTTGTAGCGTTCTTATCCGCTGTATATTTACTGATAGTGGTAAAACCCAATTCTCTGTACTGGTCATCTTTGAGGGCTCGAATAATAGGCTCATCTTTCACTGTGTCTAGATCTTTGCCTTGCTCTACAAATCGCTTAGAAATAGACTCATACAACTGTTTGAGCAATTTCTCATTCTCCTGCTTCGAAGCATCGATAGTCGAGACCGTTGTGCTCACCAAGGATGACCCGTACCCAGGGAATATTCTGTTGACAGATGTCATGGTGATTTTGGAAGTCAACAGCCCCCAATCTCTATTGAGATATCCAGATTGCTGTGCTAGTGTTTCAAAGTTGATCATCAATTGGTAGTTTTCTTTGATCTCTTGTATCCATTTGGTCACATTCAACGACGTCTCATCCACATCATCCACTTCAGCATTTCTCTTTCTGGGCACGGCATCTTCTTGCACTTCCAAGCAGCTGTTCACCACAACAATCTCGAATTCTTCAGCATCATTGCTCCAATTGAGGAAATAGACGTGTCCCTCTTTCAGTTCCAAGTAAAACCCCGACCGGATCTCTAAATTCAAGTTTGTGTAATGGACAAAATGCAAGCCTGTATCGATCAATTTGATTCCCTTGAAAGGTGTGGCGCCGGTGTCAAAATTGAAAAAATTAAGATCAATTCCGATAGATAACCTCTTCAAGAGATCATATGATGTGTTGATGAGGTAGATAGTCGCTTTGGGTGGGGTTTCGGGCATCTTGTCTTCAAATGTACATCTACTTAGGCTCATCGCTTTTGTGTAAATAAATTTTTTTCCTCGCACCTTTCGGAGCTAACATTTTTGCTCTACCTATTGTGCGCAGATTGGTTATTGAGAAAGACTAGCAAGGAATATCTATTATTGAAAGAATTTTGGAGGGCTCTGTTAATTTGGGTTGGTTGAGACGGAAGGGAAATTGAGTTGGGTTGAAGTTGGCAAATAATGTCGTTCTACATCTAAAATAAAGAATCAGAAAGTGATTCACTATACACTATTTAAAAAATTCTCATGGAAAGAGATCAAGACGCTGAGAACATTCCTTCCACATGTTGATAGCACCGTACTTAGCTAGGACTGAGAAGAGCTCCACCATCAATTGGAATTTCAGCAGCGGTCATATAGGTGCTCTTGAGGCAGGCCAAATAGACAGGAGCCAATTCTTCTGGTTTCCCAGCATGTTTGAGGGGTAACATTTGGTCAAAAATTTGGTTGTACTGCTCTCTCAGAGCACCATGCAATGGCGTATCAACATAACCTGGTAAAATGATGTTGACCCTCAAAGGAGCGAGATCGGTGGCAAGACCTTTGCAGAGAGACACCTGAGCACCAGCGACAGAGGCCAACAAGGCAAAATTCTTGCTAGGACGTCTAACTACAGTACCTGAAGTCATGGTAATTGAGTTTTGGTAGTCCAAATCGATCAAATCCCCGCGGATGAGACCTGATGTGACGTTGAAAATCAATTTCGCATACCCGTATTTTTCTTCAATATCTTTTTGGGTGATATCTTTGAGCAGCTTGATCATGACTGTACCAATGACCAAAGTGATGACAAAGTGGTTGATCTTCTCGACTCCCAAAGACTTCAATCCTCCGTGGAAAGTTTCATCGGAGTACGAGTCCAGATCATAGGGAAAGCTGATCACCTTGGTATCCTTGTCAGCTTTAGCTTGTAATTCGCTGACAAATTTCTCATTCTTCTCTTTGTTCTTTGAGATGATGATAAGTTTGCCGGGCTTCTCAGTCTTGACAAGTGCTTCTGCAAATGCAGAGCCAATTCCTCCAGTGCCTCCAAGGATAGCAACTGTTTTTCCAGTAATAGAGTCAGACATTATTTTTTGATTTGATAGTTATTGATTGAGTTGATAAGTGGAAACAGATTTGGGGGGATTGTTACCCCCATTTATACCGTCGAAATCATGAATAACGCAAAAAATTCGTTTAACATTCTAATTCCCTTAAACCCTGAAATCTTCAATCACTTCATTATCCCACTCTATTCAGGGTGATCCATATCTGGGCTGTAATTTTTAATTCTTGCAATCCTGGAACCGGCATCACTGATACCTTTATATCGAGAATTCTCAACTTAAAATTCGGGGATAATGTACTTTATTGGTATTGATATACACTACTTTTCGGAAGTAACATGAAATTGAGTCGTGATTGTACTAAAACACGCCAAAAGGGTCACTCGGGTCTACGAACAAACACTGCAATTTAAACTGGTTCCGAATACTGTTTGCGAACAATTGTAGATCCGAGAAGCGACAAAGATAGCAAACTGAGCGGCCGAGATCGTTTAGGCGCCGGATGCCATAACTTTCAGACTCGCTATTTTTACATGCCACTTCCACTCGAACCTCACTGATGAAGACTTAAAAAGGTGTAGCAGGGTAAAAAAGGTAGTGTTCAAACGAAGCACACAGCGAAATTTTACGAGCAGAGATATTTCAGCCTCGTTGGTTTTCCACATAGTTTCCCACATATTAAGTAGCGCTCGCTAGCTACAACTCCTTTTGAGTGGGCTTTACCGATCCAGGATAGTTGAATTACCTCCACCTGGGTCATGCCCACATTTTCCATTTCTCATTGTTTTTCTCAGAATTTGTATTTCCTTTTTTGTAAATTAAAGGAAGAGAAAAGCACATTAACCGATGAGCATCAAGAAAAACTACCAAAAATGGGGTAAAAGAAGATGAAGAAATTTGTTCACCGAGTAGTTTGTGCTCGGAAAAATGTACTATCTTGGTATCGGGTCTTTCCAGCTTAATCTCCCAGGCGCATTTCTGATGTATAGCTGGACATCGAAGGTTGTCGCGGCCATGCAAGAAAACCCAGCCGATTGTCTAGGGTTTCTTGGCTGTGACTGGTGAAAAAAACACAGTCAAGTCTTCAAACAAATGTCTAGAAATTGTGGCCACTAAAGGTCCAGGCAGGCTAACATCACACATAAACTCATATTAGCCTTGTCTTGATAACCCAGGATGCACGTTGGGTCACAAAAATCTTTAATTTTAAAACTCCTGTGTATGCATCTCCTCTTTTTTAACCTTTTTAGAACCGTTTATTTTTTGTTTTTTCGCCGTTTTTCACATACAATTATGGAAAATAACATTCTTTATGGCGTTTCGAAGCGAGCTCCGACAGGCTAGATACACATTTAGAAACAATAACCTGTCATCGCATCTGATCTCTGATTCTGGCCTTCAAAAAAGATTTAAATATAAACATGAGAAAAAAATCTCATACCTATAAACTTGGCTTTACATCCCCAATTTTCATTTCATTATTTGTAGTCAACAGTGTTCAATTGATCAAGATTCAGTCCTCATGACTCCACATAAAAATGAAAATGTGCTGACTGTTACCAATACCAATGGGTTAGAAGACCTCGTTGCGTTACCTCAACGCCCACCTTTGAATTCAGATAACTCTTGTGATACTTTAGTTCCTTTGGTCCAACGAACAAAAACTGAAGGAGAACCCCTCGAAAATTCTTACTTGGAGAAATCGTTCGATGACGAAAGAACAGTCAATGAACTCTCAATTGACTCGAATGAGAGTTATGACATTACCGAGGAGTATCCTGATGGGGGCATGAGAGCAAATTTAGTCGTGCTCGGCTCATTTTTGGGTCTCATTGCAAATTTCGGTTACTCCAACTCAATCGGGTCCATTGAGTCGGAGGTATCTACAGAGGTCTTGAAGTCCGTGTCATCATCCACTATCTCATGGATATTTGCTGTCTACATGCTGTTGATGTACGCTGGTAACATTTTTTGTGGGGCTTTCTTCGACAATTATGGTGCCAGGAAGCCAATGATCTTGGGGACTATCTTACTCTGTACTTCAATCATCTTGACAGGCCAATGTACTCAAGTATGGCAATTCCTGTTAGTGTTTGGCATTTTGGGAGGCATAGGGTCATCATTGACCATGACACCGTTGATTAGTGTCATAAGTCATTGGTTCTTGCTCAACAGAGCTATGGCAACTGGATTGGCAACAATGGGAGGTTCAGTTGGCGGAATCATCTTCCCTATGATGTTGCGGGTTTTGTTTCCAAAAGTAGGATTTGCGTGGGGCATGAGAATTCTTGGATTCATCTGTTTGGCTTGTCTCGTCTGTTCTATATTGTTGATCAAGGAAAGATTTAGACTGCCAAAAAGTACTAACACCCCCTTTTGGAAAAAATTGATCCAATTAGGAGCTTTGAAGGACAAAAGATTTTTGGCAGTTATAATTGGGCTCTGTTTCACAGAGTTGTCATTGATGGCAACTACCACTTATATCTCGTCTTATGCAATTGGCAAAGGCTATTCTTCATCCCAAGGTCTGTTGTTGATAACGATCTTCAATGGGTCAGGAATCCCTCTGAGATGGCTTTCTGGGTTTTTGGCAGATCGTTGGGGGAATTTTAACGTCATCACAGTGACCTGTGTGATTGTTGGCATTTTAAACATCTCGATGTGGTATCCCTTTGGTGCAAATTTAAAAATTCTCTATGCTTTCACCGCATGTTATGGCGTCTTTACGAGTTCTATATTGACCTTGACGCCTGTTTGCTGTGGACAAATATGCAAGGTACAAGAGTTCGGGAAACGTTATTCGACTATGTACTTCTTTGTCGCATTCGGCAACATGTTTGGAATTGTCATCTGTGGAACTATAATCGGTTCCGGGCTTCTGATCAACTACGACCACTTGGTGCTCTTCATTTCGGCTTTGAGTTGTGCTGGAGCTTTCGTTTGGGCTTTGGCAAGAATTTCAGTCGGAGGTTTGAGGTTAATCAAGTGCTAATGAATTACTGATATGGTTTAAAAGAAAAGTTCTTTATGTATTTTGGTAAAGACTAAATGAACGTTAATTAGATTCGAGTCTTGAGTGTTTTTCTATTAGTCAAGAGTGTAGGTCCATCAGGGCACAATTCTCTTTGTAAACTTCCCACTGAAGTGATGGAACATGAGAACGAAATATAAATTAATTGTGGTATAATATCATGTCTATGGTAATCACAACAACAACATGGCAACACCGACAACAGCAGCAGTACCCAAAGAGTAAGCTGCGTTACCACCGGCATGAGCAGCACCGTTAGATGATGCAGTGGTTGAGGTGGAGTTGGATGAACCGTTGGAAGCAGCGGTGCCATTGGAAGTAGCATTAGAAGCAGCCTTGATCACGACAGAGTCAGAACCAGCAGTTTCTTGTACGTAAACAGTAGTGGTGGTAGCAGCCTTGGTCTTGTCAAATCTACCGTACTTGTGAGTACCGGATGAAGATGAGGTGGAAGCGGCTTTGGTCTTGTCAAATCTACCGTATTTGTGAGTTCCTGAAGATGAAGAAGTGGAAGCGGCCTTAGTCTTGTCGAATCTACCATACTTGTGGGTACCGGAGGAAGAGGAAGTCGAAGCAGCTTTGGTCTTGTCAAATCTTCCATACTTATGAGTTCCTGAAGATGACGAAGTAGAAGCAGCTTTTGTCTTGTCAAATCTACCGTACTTGTGGGTACCTGATGAAGTTGAAGTGGTGGCTGCCTTTGTCTTGTCGAATCTACCATACTTGTATGTATTAGAAGTGGCGGTACCGGTGACAGTGACTGTATAGACATTGTCAGCTGGCAGAGCCAAGACTGATGAAGCAGCAATCAAACCAAGCGCCAATGATGAACCTTTCATGATGACTGTTGTTTCTTCAAGTAACAAAGAACCAATTCAATTGTAAAAACACTTTTATCGAAAAAAAAAAATTATGTGAATTCGAGGTACTTTGAGTGAATATTAAAACATTTACACTGTTAATTGTCGCTTCACTATGGACGAGGGATTTTTTCAGCACAAAATTTATTTTCCACTATTGTTGTTGCTTTTTCCGGATGTTTTTCAATTACTGGATGGGGTAATTGGGGCTGGTTAGACTTCCGGTTTAGGCCAAATGACGGTAAAATTCGGCAGCCATTTTTTTCCTTGTGAGCCGGCCGACGCATTGGGAAATATCTCCTTCCAGCACTGTAACGACTGTTTGGGATTTGGGTGGATATACACGACTTGTGTCGAGATGAGAATAGGGATGCATTGAGCAAGGGGATGCTCATGGGGTGATGTTCCATGGGAAATTGCATATGACGTTGAGGAGTTGAAATCAGCCATCTGGGCTTGGGTTCTCAGATGGTTTCGGTACTCTTCACAAGTGTGAACAATACTACCTGCCTCTGGGCAAGACTATCACTAACTATCGAGATGGAAGTCTTTGACAAATGTTTGAGATTGGGTTCATTCCTTGGATGGAGGAGTCGATACGTACGAAACGAGTGGTGGATCAGAAATCTGAGTCAATATGTGCCACCGGATCTGGCTTGATCGCACCCACCTTTTTTTCTATAGCTTTTCCCTGTTTTTGTGGTCAATGACACAAGAACTCAATTTTAAATAAACATCAAAAATTTGATTGATTACACTCATCTTCATATTCTTAACATCCACATCTACAGCAGCAGGTTACTCATTGAAATCTTGATTCTGGCCGATCTTGAGACTAAGTGGTTTCACCGTGGCGATGCATTGATGTTGTGCGTCCCTTTTCAACAAAGGGCTCTTCGACCTTCAGATGAGTAGTATTCAACCACATCAGTGATTATAATTACATCGGAATTCATACCTACAGGTTGCTCATTGAAGTCTTGATTCTGGCCAATCTTGAGAGTAAGTGGTTTTACCGTGGCGGTGCGTTGATGTTGTGCGTCCCTTTTCAACAAAGGGTCCTTCAACTCTCAGATGACTGGTAGTCAATTGTTTGGAATCAAATCAGCGTTCATACCTACAGGTTACTCATTGAAATCTCGATGCTGGTCGATCTTGAGAGTAAATGGTCTTACCGTGGCAATGTGCTGATGTTGTGCATCCCTTTTCAACAAAGGGCTCTTTGTCTTTCAGAAGATCGATATGCAACCTCAATTATTGGAATAGACGAAACTGCTTCATCCGTTTCCTGGTGGTTTTTGTGTTGGCAGTGCATGGCGCCAGAGGTTCAAAGGGAGAAGGGAGTGGTGGGGGTTTGGTGTCCACCTTCAATACACAAATGCAAAGAATGATTATGAGACACCCACTTTTCTTGTTCGGGTTCGCGCGCAAGAGGCCTTTCAAACCTCAGGTGGTGGTTCTTCTCAATTGGTCAAAAGGTGAGGTAATTATGGCAGTGGTTACTGAGCTTAAGACCGCTTGGATCCAAGTTTTGTGATGACGATTACCAATTTGACCCAGAAACGCAAGATGTGATGGTTGGTTGCCATGCCAGTCAATGTGAAAATGAATGGTGCTGACCGTGACTAATGTGAGCTCCACCATTGAGATGGTGAGAGTAATTCTAAAGAGAGGAAAGCTTGTTACCTTCTTTATGGCTACCGAACTGAGGGAGCTGATTCATTCTAGGGTAAGAATCAGGTATGGTACGAAATCAAGACGCCCAAGATCAGATGTGTATCATGGTGGGAAGGGATGGGCTAGAGAAAGTCGCAGAAGATTCGGTGCTCTCTGCTTCCTGGCCGGGCAGTTAGCACAAGAGTCTTCACGATTTTTGGGTATTCAATCCCAACCTAGAGTTTCCCAATGCTTGCTTATAGTCCCTATATATTCCAAGTTCAGAGGGTAACAAGGGTGGGATGCTGCAGATGGTACAATTACTGAGATAGCCTTAAGCTTCCCTTTGTGGTCTCGATGGTCAACGGTTGTCTTATGCTGTCCTTGGCATGATTCTGTAGTGTCCTCACCAAGTTGATGAAATCATAGGAGGGGAGTTTGCCACTTTGGCGATTGTTTATAGTCCATATATAATTCATCTCAATTGTAAAGTGGGGAGCTGTACACCTGGGTTCAGAAAGGGGCATTATGCTGCCCTTGAAATCCAGCAGGTCCCCACCAAAATCCGGGAGTTCTCATACGAGGGGGGGTATTGTATTTTATTTCGATCGGTCGTGTACTAAATCCCAAATTAATTTCCCAAAGTAGTGTCTGAAATGTCAAACTTAAGGTAGTGTATCAATGATCAAATTATCCTTAACTATGGTGCGAGCTGATTGTTGTACGGAAATGAGGTAGTGTATTGAAAGCAAAAACGCACTTCCATACTAAAGACGGAGGATGATGATGAGAAGAGAGAGCAAAATGAGTAAAGAGATGACAAAAATGATGGGATGCGATTGTTGATAAATAAGAATGATGAGAGAGGTTTATAAAAGATGAAGAATAACACCAAAGAGTAAAGTAGAGACAAGGCAAGATAAAAAAGACATTTGAAAAGGGGTAAAAAGATTCTAAAAAAGTTTTGGATGTAAAAAGATTAATGAAGAGATCGTTAAAAGATAAGATAAAATGACAAGAGAGATGTTATAAGAGAGAGAGAGGGAGAGAGAGAGAGAGAGAGAGAGAGACAACAAGCAACCAAAAGTTTTTGCTCACATAAAATAATTTCAAAAAAAGACAATGGTGTGAAAAGGTGTCGATCAGTTGAAAGAGAACGACCCCTGATTTGGTTGGTTGACACCGAATCCAAAAGTTTCACCGTTTGCTTCTGGAGCCAATCCGCCCATTTCATCGATGTCGCCATCTTCTTCACTGAAGTATTTCTCGACAATGTTGTAGGCTTTTTGGTAGATCTTGTCGTTTTCGTTACTTTGACAGTTGTAAATCTTTTCCATTCCACCAGCATCTTCGATGTACAAGGCGTTTTCGTTGACTGGAGCACCACGGGCTTCTTTATCCATTTCACCCATCTTCAAGATGTTTTCCAAGGCGTCCAAAGCAACCTCGATGATCTTTGTGTCGGCAACATCCAAGATATCACACAAAGGCTTGATACAGCCTTGCTGTACCAAGTAACGGATCTGATCTGGTCTTGCCAACCCACCACTGGAGGCGTTTGAAATGGCCCAACAAGCCTCTTTCTTGGTCTTGTAATCACCACGGGCCAACAATCTTAAAACTGGAGGGATCAAATTACTGTCAATGACTGCTTGAATCTGATCGGTGTTACCAGCGGTGATGTTGGAAATGGTCCAGCAGGCTTCCTTTCTTATCGTCTCCTTTGGCGAAGATAACAATGGCAACAACAGTTGCAAAACACCAGAATTGATCACAATTTGTGTTTGTAAATCGTTACCGGTGACAATGTTACCGACGGCTCTCAAAGCTGGAGTTTGAACCAAAGTGGAGCTGTGGCCCAACAATTCCACCAATCTTTTAGGAATTCTGGCATCGACAACAGCCTGGATCAGCTCCCCTGGTCCATCTGAAAGGTATGAGATTGCCCAACAGGCGTCGATCAAAGTCTCTACATCCGTAGAGTAGATCAATTTGAGTAAAGTGCCCAAGGAGGCACTGACAATTTCCCAATCTGGTTGCGGATTTTTACCCCTACAGAGATTCGACAAGGTCCAAGTAGCAGTTCTGATCAAAGATGTCTTTGTAGAAGAGAACAAGGACAACACTGGAGCCATGGCATCACAGTGCAAGACTTTGTCTCTGTAAGCGGTGGAATCACCGGCAACGTTTCCAAGAGCCCAAATTGCCTGTTCCTTCACCTCCATGGAGTTGGAGTACAACAATTCGACAAACAACGGAACGGCGCCAGAGTCAACCACCACTTTTGTCTGGTCGGAGGAGCCCGAGGCGATATTGGTCAAAGCCCAGGCCAGTTCCAACTGCAAAATCTCGTTCTGGTCTTTCATCAATTGGACCAAAATAGGAACTACACCACTTTGTATGACCATATCAATGGGCGGGTTGTGTTCTCTGGAGAGAACTTGTCTGAATTTGACAGTGGCAGCCAATTGGGAATCGAATTCGTTGGATTGGATCTGTTCCATCATTCTTGGCAATTCTTGAGCCAATTGCTTGTAAAATGAAGAGTCGTCATTGTAATCGTTTTCGTCATCAGAATCTTCATCAACACCGCCAACAGTGGTTTGGGCGCCTGTTTGACTGATCAAGTTTCTTCTCTTTGACAACAGTTTCTCATCTCTCTTCTGTTTCCTCAACTCGATCTGCTGTGTTTCTCTACGTCTTCTCAATTCTTCCAGTTGGAATCTATTTTTGTTCTTGTAATTGGTCCTTCTGTACTCAGGGACGAATCTGTCAGTGGTGTCTGAGTCCATCGTGTTGCGATCTGCTCTTGCTGTATTTGATGATGTGATCTATCTTTTGATGTGTCGATGTTGAAACGCGGTTGCCTGAGTGAGATCGTGGTAAAGAACAACCTGAACTTGATAAATCGGGATCGAACGATGTATGCCGCAATATCAACACAGATGACCTGTTAATTGTATGTGAATGGTATTTGGATTTCTCTGTTTTATTTTTTTGTCTTGCCATCGGTCAGAAAGAAAAGGAAAATTTTTTCTAGATCTAAGAGAGGAATTGATAATCTGCTGAGGTTATTTGTAGATAGGGGAGTGTCTAAGTGCGAGTAGTAGTGACTGAAGAAGGGAGTTTTGCTGTGCAGAATGCGTATCCGGTGTGCTCTGTTGCTCTTGTTCACTTCATGGAGCTTTTTTTGAAATCAATGTTAAGTAACAAGGGTAGACGTATTTACAAATTGTAGTCTCAACATACCAAAGGTCGTGTACCGACCCAAATCCCGCTTGTGTTTTTTTCAACTCTCTGAGATTTGCAAACTCTGGGGCATCAGAACCACAAGAGATCACCAAAAGGCACCAGAGGGCCGCAATCAGATACAAAAAGCACCCCATAATGCTCGGATCCAACCAAATAATAGGGCGATTGCTCAAATCAGGACCACCACCGCCATCGAGACTCTTTTCTACATCTGCCATGAACAGCGCTTGGTTCAAATGGAGATTAAAGGGCAGTAAGCTGGACACCGATGCGAATAACCGGCTTAAAATCAACGTGACAGCCGACGAATTGAACAGAGTTCGTGACAAAGATCAATTGAACCAACAAATCCAATACTTGACCCTGGGGATGAACCTCAAAGTGAGGACACTTGCACCTAACTTCCGCAGATCTGTATCGCCTATCTATATCGGACCACATCTGAAACAAGTGAGTCTTCTGAGAAGAATCTCGCTTGGTTTTGCCCTGATGGGAATATACGTTAGTAAGATCATGTGGGATATCGACATATTCTTACCTGAATTGAGTCAATTCACCTTGCTGATATGCTGTGTTCCATATCCGTTGATCTACTATCTGACTTTTGACTATGTACTGCTGATACACCGGATCTACGACGCGGAAAAACCGCAGACCTTGGACAATTTGACCAAAGATGAGTCTTTCATTGTATCAAAGTTGAGTTGGACCGGTGCAAGGACAAGGGACCACCTCGTAAGACTGGATAGTTTGACCCTTTCCGGTGGTAAATCACGCATTTTCTCAGAAGGTGCCGTTTGGGAGAGCATTGATCCTGATAACGAGATCCCAAGACACTATTTCATCCATGACAACGTCGGTGGGATCAAGATGGATAGAATTTGGGGGATTGTGGAGCTGCAAAGTGGTGTCGACAATGGAAGATCATTTTGGTTACAGAAGTGACTGTATAAATTATTTATTTATCTATGTCTATATTTATTCTACATTATTTATTGAGATGATTCGTATGCAGAGATAAGCTTCTTGAGTTGAATTGAATGAGACGAGCTTATTGGGAATTGTTGCGTGGGTGAATCTGTCTAGTTTCGATGACTGGACCCTGAATTGAGGCAGGAGCCTTTTAAGACAAAGGTAAAAATTAAGAGACATCCCGACTCACGCTATGATCATTTGGCTTCTCGTTGTAACATATTGCTCTTCCATTCCTCAAGCAAAGAGATCTATACTTACAAATTCCTGAGACTTAACTATGCAATGCCAAAATGCACTTTAGAGCCAGCATACAGTGATTGACTAATTTATTACATTGCACAAGAAGGTAGTCTCAGTGTTATTCACGGACATCTCAGTCCTAAGCGAGATGCCAAATTGGACTCGTCAAGCCCAAATGCAGCAATTTTACTTCCCCAATCAAGCCTAACAAAGCAGAAGCTTATCAGCTTTCGTGCATATCACCCCCAACGTTAAAGTTTGATTTTTTTCCACAAAACTGAATTTTTCACTATTAGTCACACTCATACAGTAAAGAACAACATGAAAGTGGTATTGCAAAGGGTTAAATCGGCGTCTGTTATTGTGGACAATCGGATCGTTTCACAGATAAACAAAGGGCTTTTGCTTCTTGTTGGAATCTCAACCGAAGATACCATTGATGACGTCCAGAAATTGTCATCAAAGATCTTGAAAGTGAGGGTATTTGAAGACGTAGGTGTAGAGCTGGGGACAGCGACTAAGTGGGAGGGGAAACCATGGAGTAAATCAGTGGTGGATATCCCAAATGGGGAAATTCTCTCTGTATCTCAATTCACCTTGTACGGAACTGTGAAGAAGGGTTCAAAGCCAGATTTCCACAAGGCGCAAAAAGGTGATTTACTGAAATCGTTGTATGACGAGTTTTTGAAGCTTTTGAGAGATGGCTTGGGCCAGGATAAAGTCAAAGACGGTGAATTCGGTGCTATGATGGATGTGGCTTTGTGTAACGACGGTCCGGTGACGTTGGTCTGGGATACTAAGGGTTAGTTTAATCATAAAAAATAGAGCTTTATTCATTACTACTGTTCTTGTTCTTACGCCAAAATGGCGATAGAGATCTCACAGGCGAGAAACCTCTTGATCTTGTGGGTCTGAGCACAACGTCCGATGATCTTATCGGTGTGATGTTGGATCCGGAAGTCGTCGGGACTAAAGCCGGAGAAGAAGCTGGAGATGACGTCGTCGATGGAGTTTGGGATTTTCCCCTGTTGAAAATCATCGAATGCGGTCTTGCAGTACGCTGAGGCGGTCTGGTTTGTCTCTCGTTTTCACCTTCTGGTCCCAGAGGTGTGAAAGATGTTACCAAAGTCTTGTAATACTGTTCATCAATGACGACTTGCTCTTCCTCTTCTCTGGTATCGTTTAACACCAACTGGTCCAAACTCTGGTTCAACTCCCCACTATGGCTATGCTTGTGTTTTGTGATCTTGATACACGACTTTGTGTCATGTACCGGGGTGTAGTTCGGTCTCACCACGATTACAGGGACTTCACTGTACTGCAAACAGTATTTGGACATGGATTTTGGGGATATGATGTTTTTAAAGCCCTTCTTCACGACCCCACTGGTGCCGACAATGAGCAATGCAGGCTCGTAGTCACTGATCAGTTGCAATATCTTCTTACTGATCTTTGGCGAGACACTAATCTCCAACAATATCGAGATCTTTTTGCCATGTTTGTTCAATGCCAATATCTTGTCCAAAAGCTTTTCGTTCTCCAGTTGGTAAAATTGGCTCTGTTTCTTCGAAAACTCCTCGAGTGGCAACACTTTTAAGCACACGATGGTGTCCCCGTCGTCCATCAACTCGTCAATCGCCCATTGCAACAGTGTTTCGCTATACTGGTGGTCATCGTAACCGCACAAAAAAGTCCTCGAAATCCTGGTGAACTTGTACCCCTTGTGTTTTGTCTTCAATATCAACTGCAAATTGTTCACATTTTCGCTCTCCAAAGTGTTGAACAGGATCCGGCGCTCATAGTCGGTGTTGGACCTGAATATAGGCGGTTTGGGCGAACTTCTTGCACTTTGTATCGGTGATTTTAACGTGGGCTTGATGGGAGTGCCGTTGAGTGACCTCAAAATCGGCGATTGCGGCACAGAGTTGCTGTTTGACTCATCCGATAATAGTGTCTTGAAATTCAGATGCAAGGGCTGTGGACGCGCCAACTCTAGAGACGATTCTGACTCCATCAACCTGAGCAGAGAGCCGTCTCGCAGAATCAAGCTCGAATCTAGCCCCAGTTTCAACGAATCTTCTTCGTCATCGTATAAAGTGGCATTGAATTGTGTATTTCTGGTGGTCTCATCTTCCAATATGAAACTCGGATCTATTCCGACAAGCTCATCGATATTTGTAGCCTCATTCTGTGGTGCATCTGCCTGGTCCTCCACTACATCCAGTTTTTCATCGGCGGTTTGCTCTGTGTTCTCCACTGGAGGTGACGCCGGAGGCGAGGAAATCTGTTGCAGTAACTTCTGCCGTATGCTCGGAGCCAATGGAGGCGCCTGCTGGCCAGCTATCAACCCGTCCATTGCCTGTTTTGCTAGCGCTGGTAGAACCTTATCTGAGATTCAACATTTTTTGATAAAAAAGATGCACAAAGTTGGGCAAACACACACGACCTCCATCGCCGTATGGCGGAATCTTTAGGGAGAGGGTAGTGCGCGGTGTTCACAAAAGCGTTTTTGGGAGATGGAAAAAGCCCTATTCAGCTAATAATAGTTGTCTGAGACACTGCAAAAAATAGTACTGAGGACGCACGAGGGCCTCCGGGGAATAGTGATAATATTTACTAGTGATAGAATTATGAGATTTCCATCATTACAGAATGCTAATTATAATCATTGAATTGGAACAGAGCAAAGACTTAATTGTAGCTATACACAACATGATTCTTATATCTGCTGTTTTGTAATCGTAATAATATGAGATCTGAAATCTAATCTCTATGCTGTTTGTTGGGTTCTTTTGACACCAACTGAAAATAAAAAAGTTCACGCAAGAAGTGTTAAATAGACATAGATGACTATGGTGTGGATCCGGAAAATGGTCGTATGAGTAGTATTGAAAGTTCCGTGAGCATGTTTGGTCTGAATGACAGGTGCAGCACAGTGTGTCAAACGTCTAAATACGAGACTTTGTAGACACACACGTGCGCACGATAAGATCTTCGTTATATGAAAACCTTATCACTTTGCTAGGATTAAACTTTGGCCACAAGACATTGTGATCGACGCCGCCATGCCACGGAAGTGACTTAGGTTAAAAATAAAAAAAAATCATTTTTGGGGCCGAGCACAAAAGTTGGGGAAATTTTGTAATGGTAGTAATAGCAGTAATAAGCAAGTATTGTCTTTGCTAGGTGTAAAAGTCATTAAAATGGTGGATAAATGGGTTCATTAATGGGGGTTCGGATTGGGCATCATCACCGGAGTCATTTCACTTTGACTGGAGTATCCTTTTCGATGAAAAATGGCCACTTGCTGTTATTCAAACTGTTCAATTTTGAAATCGGGATTTTTTCATCCAACTTGAAGCTGAATCCAGTTATAGTCAATGAGTATTCATAGGTGATGGAGCCTCCTATCTCGATAATCTTGGACTTGATCTGTGTGAGTCTGTCCATCGGCGTTGAGTTGCCATTTTCGAAAACCAATACATAATTGCCTTTTGAAGTGCCAGAACTCAAGGCTTTGTTGTTCAAAATGGATTCTAGCACAGGCAACGCTGTTGTGAAGCCTATGAATAACAATGCCAATATTACGTTCAACCTGAGTAACTTCATGACTCTGATATGGTGTTCTTTGAAAATTACAAAATTCGAGTATGAATGAGATTGCTCAAAGATACTCATATATATATATACAGATAGTGGGTTAACATTACTCCATAAGTCTGAAAATTGTCATCATGTCTTTTTTTCCTCTAGTTTCAGAGGAATTGAGTAGTAAACATAATATTATGCATAATCTTATTAAAGTTATGCAACCAAAACCGTAAAGCTAATAGTTTCTGCATATTAAACCTTTTGCGGAACGAAATATTTGTAGGAAAAAGTCTCATAAGATGAGCTTGTGCTATGATACGAGCTCAAGGTAAGCAGCATTTTAAAGTTTCGTTCTGATGAGTTTTAGTTCTACAATCCTAGTGCCGTTAGTAGGACAATTTCGCACCTAGTTCACATTCTCTTATCCATAGAAGCTGATCAGGAACGGAAAAGCACTGCTTGCAGATTTATGTTACTTTTCCTTACTCTCTGTCATGGATTTACGTCTGAAATGCATTGTACGGAAATTTCATCCTAATGGAATTTATTGACGACGAAAAAAACAAAACACAAGACAAAGACAATAGGCTTTTTGATTGAAGACACTGGCGTGGCGCACGTCCAATAGAATAGAAACAGCTATAGTACGCGTTGAGTAGAGGATCTTCAGCGTTCAAAGAATTACGAGGCTTGGAACTTGGATAACGCACAGGTGAGCATCAACATTATTTTGGCGATGCAAAGACGTTCGACATGCTTATCGCCGGGTTGGCCAGTCCCCGTGTAGTTCCCACATGTAAGCGACCCAATGAGGGTTGTTTTGGATTAGGTCTTGCACTGTTTTAACTGTATTCGTTTCTGCTTGTGTGGAGTATTATTCAAAAAAACTTTGATTCTGCACTTTTTGGGGTTTCGTGTTTTTTTCTTTTTTTTTTTTGCTGTTTTTGGGGTGAAGCGATTCCTAATCGGATTTGGAGCAGTTGGTGAAAACTGAACGGGGATACAAAATATGTAATTTTACTGCATCTTTGGTACATTGGACATCGCGTCTGAATGGTTCTATAAGCTCATTTGGATCATATAGATATCTGGGATTAATGCATATTAGACAAATCAAATTAGGTGATATTATACTAGAAATTCTGTTTAAAGAGTTTTTGACCCTAAATGGGGTCCTTTTCGTTATGCCTATCGAACAGGCTATTACTTAATGCGAGATTGCATTGATAATATCACTAGCTCCATGATCTTATCAGTTGCAGGATATAAGATTACGAGCACTATTCTTATTGTGTGCACCAAACGTCATCCTGGTATATTTGAAGTCGCCATACCATAGTCCAGTTCCTTTGGCATTTATGCCGATGACCGCAATTTCTTCGCCAGTGTGTTTACAAAGACAACTCCGTCCTATCACAACGGCCCTCGGACTGCCCTCACTGCTCTAATTGCCCTCACTGCCTACACTCGCCAAGATCCAATTTCAACACCACGATCGCTAAAGAGTCAAAAACAGTCGTGCACGGTGGCTCAAATCGAGCATAAAAAAATCATGTCAGAATCTCAAATCTGATGCAGTGGTGAAAAAGGAGTAAACCACCATACCGCCCATGGCTCTCACGTCTGTCGCCATTATCGGAGGCGGTCCCTCTGGAATTGCTACCTTGTATGAGCTATTGCACACTTTAAAGGACGGAACTTCCATAGTGGGCCAAGATTCCTCAAAGTACTCCGCTGACCAGTTTCTGTTTGACACAGTTGTGCTTTTCGAGAGAAACTCGTCCATTGGCGGTACTTGGGCCCGCTCTGAATGTGGGAAGTTGAACAGAGAACCCAATTTGCCGGTTTTGGACGGAAAAGAGGATAAACTGGACCATTGTTACCGGTCTGTACCGATTCCACTGGAAACCAAGCTGAGTACTTATGATGCTCCATACATTAACCACGATTCCACACTGCCGCGCGAGTACCAATGGGCCAGTTCCGGAGTATACGACGGCTTATTCACCAATATCGCCTATAACCTGATGACGTTCTCATTTGCCAAAGATTTGGAGTTGCCAAAACGGAAATTGGGGCTATTGCAGCCGTGGGAAGAAGTGACGTCGTACCTAGAGACAGTGGTGTCGGACCATGACATGGATCAGTATGTGAGATACAACAGCACGGTGGAAGAGATCTTCAAGTCACCAGGTGATCTGCAGTGGGAAGTGACTGTGCGTGAACAGCGACAAGGCAAAGAGGTGTGGTATGCCCAAAAATTTGACGGTGTAGTGATTCTGAACGGTAGAACCATACCGTATGTTCCGGTTTTGCAGCAATTTGACGAGTTCCAGAAACGTGCTTCTCCAACGACATTGATCACTCATTGTAAGAACATCTCGAACCCCCAAAAGTTGAGAAATTACAAGAAGATCTTGTTCATCGGCTGTAGTATCAGTACTCTGGACTTGATCCAGTACTGTTTCCCGAGACTGGATGATTCTATATTCATATCGCGGCGTAGTCCAAGTGCCGATTTCGACTGGGTCAACCATGCCACGTATTCTGCGGGACTTGTCTCTAAACCTGAAATTTCACATTTCGATCCAGAAACAGACTCTGTCCACTTCTTGGATGGAACGTCAGAAGCAGGTTTCGATCTGATTATCTTGTGCACGGGATACCATCGGTATTTCCCGTTTTTGAGAAGGCTAGAACATGACACTGGAGTGTCGTATCACGAGTTCCACGATCATGCGTTTAGTGCAGTAGATACATCTTTGGCCATAGTAGGCACAGTGTACACGGCTTTCTTCTTCAACCGAGCCGAGCTGAGTGCCGCGGCAATTGCCGGTGTCTGGTCCGGGTACCGGGCCTGTGATCCAGACCAAATGGCTTTGAAACCGGACAAGTACAAAGTGTGGGACATAAAAACGAAATTTATACAATTTTTATTGGACAAATACGGAACTAAAGACAGGTTCAACCCGTTGGATACAGAGTCTAGAAAGGAGATTATTAGAGATTACGGCCATGGATTTCGGATCGTGGCACAGTTGTTTGACGAATTGAAGAGCGGAGTGATATCTCACGACGAAGTGTTCCAATGATTAATCGTACTCAGCCTTTGTGTTTTTCTTCCGCACCACTTTAGAGACAACCTCTGTATCTGAACGCTCGAGATATTTCATCATGTTGATGTAATCGCCGTCGAATCCGATCCAAGGTCCGTCCATGGGATCCGTTAAATAGGGATACACATAGTCCAGAAACTGTTCTCTGTCTTCTTCTATCGTACTACGTCTCTTTCTCAATTTTGGAGATTGTGGTAGTGTAGATGTGCTACTGGAACTGAATTGCACAGGTGAACCCAATGGCGAGGGACTGTTTATCACGCTGTCGTTGGCAATTGCGTTCTCTGCATCCCCCAACTGCGAGTTTCCTTCTAGAATCGACTGGAGCGCAATATACTTCAAGAGAGGTTCTAGCCTCTTTTCGAACCAAAACATAACCAGCACCGTCAACGGTAGCAAAGGTAACACCAACAGGGCAAGTATGAAGGACTGTTCCAACAGCAACGTCCCGAGCATTGTCAATTGCAAGAACATCAACCCGATACAGATACGCCGCACGATTATGGGCCAGCATTTGCCCGTGGAATGCCGGAGATGAATAGTGGAATACATCAACTGATACTTGTACACGTAGTAACCCAAGACGAAGTAGATACATCCACTGGCGACGATCTTGGTGGAGATCACAGAGTAGATCAAGGTGATGATGAAGATCAACATGTGTTGCGGCAAGATCAATCCGAACTCAAAAATCGAAGGCTTGTAGATCAAATTACGGAACGTGCGTGGAGTTTGAGACAGTTTCTTGAAAAGCAAATTCCACAGCATGAGTGCCAAGACGTCGATCTGGATCAATTTGAAGGGGAACATAATCAAGCCTTGTAAGAGGATCAAGTCCACGTAGAAAAGGGACAAATTCTTGATCGAACTGGCCAAAAGATACGCGATCTTGGTGGTATCAGTCAACAATGCCCAGTAGTTGGACAAAGTTCCGAACAACGTGAACACCAAAAAGAAGTTGAAGAAATTGTAGATGAAGTTCTTTCTGATCACCGAAAGTTCCATGTCGCCCTTGGATATGATGCCCTCAAATTGCGTCAAGTACGATATCAAATACGGTAAGCAGACGTTGATCAAAGTCAACAAATAAGTGGGCAAGAACCCCGTGATAACGGTGCTCATCCACTTGTTTTTGATCAAGTAGTCGCCAAATTCTGGCCACAACTTCTTGATAGTCTTCACGTTCAACAACTTGGCGATGTACGAGATGGGAAACACTAAAAGCATGGAAACGATCAAAATGGCCACCTGGATAACGTTCTTTTTCAAGATTTTGGACTTCATTGATACGGCAAAGTTCTCCCAGTTGATGTCGATTGGAGATGGCAGTAAAACTGTGATGAGTTCCATCACATTGGAGGAAAAAATCAGTTGTGCAGCCATCTGAGCCGATGCAACGCTGTCCATGGTTACAAAAGCCGCATGTAATGGCTTAAATTCGTGTCTGTCTTTAGCCTCGATGATCTCATTGTCCAAACGGATCAACTTGTGTATCTTGTGCAACAAAATCTTGTGTGAAGTTGTGTTGCGGCTGAAAAGAGGTAGGCATCCTCTTTGATTTTTGGCTTCCTGCTGCGAGTAAAGAGGTAAAAGACTCGAATTCTCGTCACATTGGTCAGAATCTCGTGAATATCGAAGCTGATAGGGCAAACTTTCGAGATCTACATCCTCGGGGATCCGCTTTAGAGTCGCTGCCGGATTTCTCTCGAAAATGTGCACCAGTAATCCGTACCGTTTCGAGTAGATCAACTCGATCTCCTCCAACAACTTCCTACGGTCTTCAAACAACAGCCGCAAATGTGTATAGTCAAAAATCGTGTTCACCTTCACCACTTTGCCCATTGAGATCTCCTCGATGTGGTTCTTCAATGCCTCTTTCGATAACAACGGCTTTGGGATGTGAGACACCTTGATGGTTCTATCAGTGATGGAATTCTGTGCGCCCAAATACTCCTGTCGCGTCCTGATCACTTTAATGGTCTCTTTGAACGTGAAATACATCAGCAACAACGTGAATATGTACGTGAACACGGTATAGACCCAAAGATACGACTCATTCAAGCCATCTTCGTCTGCTGTCGCATAAAACACCTCTGTCGCGGCGTGCCACGACACTCCGTCGCGGTCGTACTTCCCCGTAGAATAGTACCGTATTGGGCTCAATATGAAGATCGCCAACACCGATACACTGGACAAGATCTTGATACAGAGCTTGAAGAAACTCAAGTACACAAAATTGTCCAAGCCACTATTTTCCAAGATCTCCAGGTCCCCGATGTCGTATAACGTCTTCATCCAGCCAAAAAATGACCGCGGCATCGGCGTGATCTGGTTCTTCATCCTGAAAGTGCGAATCTCGTAGATTTGTGGCAACCGCGACCGGAGGAAGCAGAAACATATAAAGATGAGCACTCCCGTGAATGTGCAGATGGTCACCTGCGTCTGGAACACACGCTGGGTCTGTTGCCGCGGATCGAACCCGGGCAACGGATCGTCGTCGTCAAACATTGAGGTGCTGATTCCTGGTGTGTGCAATTGTGCAATTGTGCAATAGGGGTGATTATGTGCAGTTGCTTGATCTGATACTAAAGCGATTTGTTACAGATTTGTAGAAAAAAAATATAAATATAGATGGTGTGCACGTGACCGCTCACGTGATCATTTCTTCTCCCTCTCATAGTCCTTTTCGTTCTCTGCGCTCTCCAGCCGTCTCTTGTTCACCTTCAGCACATGTTTCAAAGTGAATGGGAGCAACAGATTGGTCACCACCATCCAGACGATCAATATTCCGATATTCCGCCCCATATCGCCCTTGTAGTTGTCGAAAAAGATCACTTTGAACAACTCATACGAATTGTGGATGGGCATCGCATAACCGTAACGGTAAAAAGTCGGACACAACGCCAACGCGTTGAAAGTCGGTGCCACATTCAACACCATCAAGAAGATCAACCAGATCCCGATCAACGGTGGGAAATATGTGAAACAGAGCAAAGCAACGTTTTCGTTGAGACACCCCAAAGAGGCAATTGCCAAATATGCCACCGACCACATCACCAAGAACCCCGAATTGCCGAAAGTTGCCGTATAGTCCAACCGGAATGCCGCATTCAAACACGTGTACGAGAGTCCCAACACCAAATACAGCAAATGCGACGTGAGCATCCGGAATAATATATACTTTGGACCTTTGATCCTTGCCGAAACGTACATCTGGACTTTTATCGAGAGCAAGAATTGGAAAAACGCGAAAACCACCAAATAAACCAAGCCTAACTGTAAAGGGGCAAAGATTACCAGATTCGTCAAGGGCAACCTGTCCTCGATGGTGAAAGACAACGAATCCGTCAATGCGGGAATTGACACCGACGCGAGTTCGGAGTCCGACAACTGCGACAAGAGGTTTGGGTATACCGCAGAGGCAGCCACTTGCAAGAACAGTTGCTCAAATACACCAACAAATGACGTTATATAAGATTTCACCGTAGTGGGGTCACGTCCCGATTCGTAATATGCAGTGATCAATTGCCCCGGGTCTACAGTTGTATCTGCTCCTGTCAATTTTTGGTACAAATCGTAAGTGGCATTTGCCTTGACGTAGATCCCGGCCCAATAAAGTCTGTGGTGGACGCGACGGATGACTTCGTCCCTCACCGAATTGCCCCTTTCGGCAGCCTCCGAGGCGAATTGCGAGTGGTTATACACGTGCCAACCACCATAGGACTTGACAGTGTCCAACAGGGCAGTGTACTGGACAGCCTCCCCAATGATCGGAGGCAATTCCCCCACAGCCTGGTCGTCCACCACCACGAGCATGTTCACATTGCCATACCGCAAGTTCCGGTTGTAAAAAGACCCCCAGTAGATCAGCAACACCCCCATGAACCCCAACCCCAAGATCAAATAGTTCAACAGGAACCCGGAGTAAATCTTCATGCGGTCGCTGCGGAACTCCGGCTCCCAGAGATGGAATTTCCTGATTGAGAGCGAGCTCTTGCGCCGGGATCGCAGCCTGGACCGGCGCCGTGTCACTGAACCCCCGTCCTCGGATGACACTCTCGACGCAGACTCCATCCCGACAGAGAGATGCCGTTCCCCGACGATATCCGTGGGGTTCTGCACGAGATAGAGATCGATGTTCTGGTCCAAGGGCAAATCGTCATGGATGTCGTCATAGTTGAACGAGGGTTCCAAGTACTCCTCATCGCTCTCGATGCACTCCTCTTTGGTGCGTTGCCGCTGGAGACGTTCGCGCTCAATGGCCCGCTCGGTTGTATACAGTTGTGGCTGGTCATCGACGGTGCTCTGGGCGTCGTGTGATGAAGCCAAAGAGATGTCATCGTGGTCACTATCCCTATCCCTATCCAGTTCCAGGACGCTATCCCCGGTATGCCCCCGCGATATGCTGCGTGTACTTTCCCGGCGGTTCCGCACGGGCTCCATTTCGGAAGCCGTTCCCCTTCCCGGAGTTCCAATTGACCCGCTTGCCCGTCTGTCCGAACCCATGTGGTAACCAGTTGCAATTAGTCAATGTTTCAGTTTGTTTTGAATTTTATTTTTTTGATGTTTTTCGATGGCCTTTGCAGCGGGGATAGGGATCGAAAGGATAAAAGGATCAAATGAGCCAGTTCAACGCGCGGGTCGGAGAGAGCCTAGAGCGCAAACACACTGTCGGGAGTGAGGTGGATCCCTTGGATGAGTCCCGGACGCGTCCGCCGCAGACACGGCTGCCGCCACAGGGACAGTTGGAACCTGTCATGTCCGAGACCGACGCCCCGCATGTGGATCCGTCGTCAGGTGATTCCAAATCGCAGTACACGTTGGACTCTGAGTTCCGTCAGGACTCCGGGCACCAATTGGATCCCGTGCTGCTCACCCAGGACCACAAATTGTCCGTGGAGTCCGGCGGTCCGGGGACCATAGAACGCAAAAACTCCATCCTGTCCCTGATAGAGGCGGTCCAAAAGTTCAACAAACGCAAGCCTTTGCTCATGGTGTTGAAAGTGTACTTCCAGATCTTTATCGTGTTCTTGTCCTTTTTGCTGATCTACTGGGGCTCGTTCTACGACCGGTTCGAAAGGATGGCGCATTTGAAGTACTTGATAGTGGTGGAGGATACAGAGACTGGCGGGATTCCGGCATACTTTGGCGCCGCTTTGAACAAGACGTTGCTGTCGGTTCCCCAATATGGCAAATGGGTCATCTACAACACCGAGGGTTTTGCAAAGTTCACTGCAGCTCAGGGGAATACCGTCCAGGAGGAATTTTACCGTCAAATCCACCACCAGAAATATTGGGGCGGCATTCACGTGCACCTGAACCTGTCTTACGGTTTGTACCGTGCCATGGTGGACTTGGATCCTTCGTATATAGAAACTCCCATCGCAGAAACCGTCTATGAGACCGGTAGAGATCCTGTCGGGATGATGGCGTTCATCGAACCCAATATCAAGGCGCTGCTGGAACTGTTTGTCGCTTCTGCGTCGGAGTTGGTTTACCAACCGATGTTGGCACATAACTTATCTTCATCCCAGCGACTTGACGTCGTTGCCAATGCCTCGCAGATCATCACGTCTAAATCGTTCATGACTTCTGTCGATAACAGACCAGTGACGTCGGCGGTTGCAATTGGACCCTCGTTGATGGGTTTGGTGTACTGTCTCGTGCTATCGTTCCACCAGTTCAATTTTGCCGCTAGGATCCATGCGGAGTTGATTGTCAAGTTGAAACACAAAGACTTTATCTGGTTCCGGTTGATCTCGTCCCAAATCACTTTTTTGTTCTTGTCGTTGCTCTACTGTTTGATGACAATCGCATTTCAAGTACCTGTGACCACAACGTTTGGTAAATCAGGTTTTTTGGTGTTGTGGGCAACCATTTTCTTGAATTTTAGTGCTCTTGGAGGTATCAATGAGAACGTTGCCATCTTCATAGTGGCCCGAAACAGGGTCTATATCGGATTTTGGATCGTTTTCTTCATCGTTTGCAATGTGTCGCCATCTTTTTACCCAATAGCGACATGCCCAGATTTCTATAGATACGGCTATGCATTACCAATGCATGCGGCGCATGAGATCTTGAATGTCGTTTTCTTTGACACCTGGAAGGGCAATTTGGGCCGCGATTATGCGGTTTTAGTGGCCTGGATCGCGGTGACCAACATCCTGCTTCCATTTTCCATCAAGGCTGGCCAGAGGCATATTGCGAGAGTTGCCCAGAGACAGTTGGAGAAGGAGAAGAAGCAGAATTGATGCAGATGATAAGACAGTATTAGAGGCAGGAGGGAATCGAATGTCTGCCCCTGGAATAGACACCTCAACTACAACTATCAGGTCAAAGAATGAGTAGACAATAATGGTCTCCTCTACAACAGTTCAAAGAACGAGTAAACATACATTGTCTCTTGTAAGCACCAGAACGAAATAGATACACAAACTATCCGTAGCTATACAAACTCAACCTAGCCAGGGTCCACTGGAACCCACACTCGACTAACTTTTAAGACACTTCCCTAACCTCCGTAGCGTGAAAAATCAATTGTCCCTTTACCGTAATATCTAATAATGAACTGAAAAATGCAACCTATTGCTGTTGCTGTTGTGGAACCAAATTACTGTTCGAGTTCGTGGTGTTGGTGCTTCCTGTGTTTGTACGGTACAAATTGCTGTTCAAGCTAAAACTGTTGATCTGGTTCAACATGAGCTCAGAATTCGGCTGTTGTAATTGACCGTACTGCTGTGACAATGCACCACTGGAAGAAAGTGGTGTTGTCGACTGTGAATAGTTCATCTGTTGCGGGTAGAAATTCCCATTTTGTGCAAAAGGTTGCGGCATATTGATCTGCGATCCACTTGCACTCTGTTGTAACCGGCTCCCGTTGTTACCGGATCTGGAAGATCCACATTTCAAGCACGAGATGTTCTTGGCAAAGTTGTGGTACAAACAGGTGTCACATTTCCAGTCTCCAGCACGGAACGGCACCGATGACGTGGTTCTGTTCTGCTGGTTCTGAAGATTCAACAGGTTGGCAGCAACGTGTTGATGACCGTTGTTGTAATTGTTATAGTCGGTCTTGTTGTAATTGTGGCCCTGGTTGTGCAACTGTTGGTAATGGGAATTTTGTGGTATTTGCTGGAAGTGCTGTTGCTGGTTTTGGTGATTCTGGTGTTGGTGTTGCTGGTTTTGGTGATTTTGATGTTGGTGATGATGCTGCTGCGGCCTTTGCTGCTGGTTATAGTTGCCTTTAGAGTACATAGACTCCTGGATCGCAGCCGCACTGGCTGCTGGGAAAGAGCATCTAAAACAAGCAGTTCTTCTCTGGAAATTCGAAAACCCACACGACGGACACGTCCAGTCGCCCGGTCTCGGTCTGTTCTTCGACGAGGGGAACGGAGTCAAGATCTCCTGTGATCTGTCCAAGACTCTGATCGACGACGGCTGCACCTCGATGACTCTGTCGTTCAAAGAACGGCCATTCATCGACAAAGAGTCTACTGCCTCGTCGTGGGTCGCAAAGATGGCAAACCCATTGGTGGTGGGTCTCGAGCCGTTGGCATGGTGGCCATGATCGGTGTTCTTCAACGTCCAAAAGGCGATTGGCCTGCCTCCAAACTGCGTGAACCAGCTCTCCAACTCGCTCTGAGTGGTGTCGATGGGCAAATTCGACATGTACAAGATCTTGGACTTCTCCTGGAAGAACTGTTTCAAGTCCAAGTTGGAGTCGTGTGGCTGCTTCAAGATCGGCGCGTTGTAGGGCAGTTTTTTCACCAACAGTCTCAAGATCTGCACCAGGATCTGCACTTCGTCGGTGGCTCTCTTTGCAGAGTTCAACAGGAAAGTGGTGGAAGCAGTGGACGGAGCGCCCTGCGGCAGCAACGACGGCGTATTGGTGGCCGAAGCAGATGCAGAACTGGACGGCGAGAACAGCGAGAGATCAACGTCCAATTGCAACACCATCTGGTGCACGGTGGGTGACGCCGTGGACACAGAGAACTCTGGATGCACAAACTCGTTCCATCTGGAGAATTCTTTGCGCAAGTCAAAATACCGCGACAACTCCAAATACGGCGGCAACATGATGGATCTCTCTCTGGACTCTTTGGGCAACTTCATGCGCAAATCCCAGCTGTTCAAGACGATGAAGGAGAAATCCAAGTTTCTGCGGATCACGTGATCTTGCAAAAAGGAGTCCAATTTCAGCACGGCGTCTTTCAAAGTGCCGGCGTTTCTCACGTGCTCCCAAGTCAACGTGGTCAAGTTCGTGCACAACGGCGTGATCGGAGTGTTGATAGGTTTGATCAAAGTCGAGTCCCGGTGGATCTCTTCCAAAGTAGTGGCATCCACCAAGCACCACAGCAACTCGATGATCTCGGCAGCGTCTTTGGCCACGTAGACGCCGTTCTCATCAGCAGTCGTGGAGATGTGTAGGGCAACATATACATCGGCCATTTTGTACTATATTCTGTGTATGTCCCCAATATCTGTATTATATGGTCCCCCAATCTGTATGGACAATTCCCAACTGTTGCTAAAACTCAAAGGAACGGACGTGAAATCTCCCAAATTTTTGCAAACCTCGGGAAACCACCAACTAGAAACTGGAATCTGTGCTGAAAAACGAATTTCAAACTCGTCTTGGACGTCAAACGGCACCGGTACTTATTATCGGAGGTCTGTTTAGTACCCACATTCGCTCGCCAACGCAGAAAAGTTTTACGCTTTTTCGAGCATCTGCGCACGACTCTGCAGCTCCTCGAGAAAGGGGGAGTCCATGCAGATTCCTCTTTGGGCTCTATTGTGCATCCGGACACGACTTTTCACCCATGGCCGAAAAATGAGCTGCCGTGGGTCAAGATGACAACACACGACAGCACTATGGGTTGGGAGTCGAGTGTGCCCACACTTTACTACAGAGGCAATGAGCCCTACGCAGACACACTGTTACATGACGGCGAAAATCCCGACGATATTGAGGCCACACAGTCCAACTACAGGAAACCATACACCAATTTGTCCAACATTGACTGGTCCTATGAGTACCATTTGGACCTCCGGGGCCTCGAGGAAAAGTGGAGAACCGACCTGTTTATCCGTTTCATGTTCCTGCACGCAAAATCTATTGCTTTGGTGCTTGTCGGGTTCATTATCGGGCCGGTGGCGATCCTAATTGACGTCATGTCCAGGAGTTTGAATGACGTCAAGTATGGTTTGTGCTTCAAAGACCACAAAAAGATCAGCCTCCAGTCACGTGTGCAATGCGGCGAAGACGACTGGCAGTCCTGGTCATCATTGGTGTTCAAATCGGTCGACGCCGAAGCTCATCCGATGTTCCACTACCTGAACAACTACGTCTTGTACATAATTTTGTCTGTGGTATTTGCGTATTTGGCCACGTTGATCGTGAAAAAGCAGCCTTTCACCAAGTATAGTGGGATCTCGGAAATCAAGATCATCTCATCCGGTTTGATGTTGGACGGCTTTTTAACGGGATCCATCCTCGTGTCCAAAGTAATCGGCTTGATCTTGGTGATCGGTTCTGGAATCTGGGTCGGAAAAGAGGGTCCAGTAGTGCACATTGCCGCGTGTATCGCCCAAGTGGTGGCGCCGTTGTTCCCCCGTATAAACCGGAATGAAGCCTTGAAGCGGGAGTTGATCACGGCGTCTACTCTGGCGGGGATCAGTGTCGCTTTCAATGCACCAATTGGGGGTGTCTTGTTCTGTCTCGAGCAGATCAGGACATATTTGCCCGTAGATAAAGTCATGTGGAACTCGTTTGTCTGTGCCACTGTCGCCGTGATGATGCTCCAATTGGTGCATCCGTTTGCGGATTTGATCTACGGCCAGATCTTTCTAGTCTCCAACGAGTCTCAGAACTGGTTGAACTATGAAATTTTCCCCTTCATGGTGCTAGGTGTCCTTGGGGGGTTCTGTGGAATCCTGTTCAACAGGTTGAATGTGAGATTTGCCGAAGTCAGAAGTGTCGTGATCAACCACTCTGTGAAGTTGAAGATCTTGGAAGTAGTGGTGCTCGCATTTGCGACTCTGCTCATCTCATACCCATTTGTAATTACGCGAGTGCCTTTGACCGAGTTGATCTCGATCTTGTTCGCCGACTGTAGACACAGGGGAGACTCTGAGAACGCCATTTTGTCCTCACTTTGTTACGAGACCGACCAGTTTCCCTGGAAGGTGATATTCTTGCTATTGATGCTGTCTATCCAGGGATTCGCCTTAGCTGCTTATAGTTACGGTACTTTTATTCCCGGTGGTGTCTTGATGCCGTCGTTATCGATTGGGGCCATCTTGGGAAGATTGCTAGGGACTGTAGTGGAGTATTTCCAGTTCAAGTACCCGAATTTGTCGATTTTCCAGAGCTGTTCTCTGAATGCAGCCAACTGTATCACTCCAGGATCTTATGCAGTCGTTGGAGCAGCTTCCTTTTTGACCAGTGTCACGAAGATGAGTGTCTCTGTGGTGATCATCCTCTTTGAGTTGACCGGTGCTTTGAACTACGTGATCCCGATCATGATCGGGGTGTTGTTGTCGAGATTCATCTCGGATTTGTACAGTGACAAGTCATGTTATGAGTTGTGGTTGCAATTACAGAATTATCCGTATTTGAGACCCGGTTTCGACGAAGAATTGGTCAAGCCGTTGTTGTCGGTGATTCCTTGTGTAGATTGTATCAAGACTACTGAGGAAATCGTGTGCATATATGACGATGAGCTCACTGATAATGCAGTGTTGGAAGCATATGTGACAAATTACACCTTCGAGGGGTTTCCGGTTTTGAACAACAGAGACGAAAAAGTATTTATGGGCTGGTGCTCCAAGTTTGTGTTGAAATTGCTGCTTGAAAAACTCCAGAATTATCAGGGACCGTTGTCGTTCTCCGAAGATGGAATCTTGCACAAGATCTTCTCCAACACTGACTATTTTGTCGTGTCACCGAACCTTTCGGTGTTGACTTTGTACGGGATGTTTGACAAATTGTCTCTCAAGTTGCTGATTTTCTTGACTCCGGATCGGGAGCTCGTTTTCAAGAGCTTGATGACGAAAAAGGACTTGATCGAGATCATCGAATTGGACGATCTGACTTTGCAAGACATGTACAACAAGCCCGAAGAAGATGTCGAGTTGTACAATAACAATAACAACTCTCCGGATTTGGAGGAGTTTATCATCGATGACGATGTGGCTTGATTCGTGGCTCACTGACGTTTGTATTTTTTACATATTTATAGATCTAGTAACGATTGAACGATAATCAAATTGGGCAAATTGGGGATACCTAGTAATTTTCCCCAAGGAAAAACTTGAAAACACAAAACACAAAACATATTTATACATCTAAAGAAGCAGCGATGTCCAGACAAGAACCAATTCCCAACATCATCCATGCGATCAGTGGCGCATCTGGTGGAGTGCTCTCGATGCTCCTCACATATCCGTTGATAACAATCTCCACACATGCACAGACACAGACACAGCAAAAGACAGACGAAGAAGACAGGGACACGCCCAAGTCCATGTTGCAAACATTCCAGGAGATCTGGGCCGCCCAGGGCTTGAAGGGATTGTATTCTGGGCTTGAATCCGCATTAGTCGGTATCGCATTGACAAATTTCATATATTACTACTTTTACGAGTTGAACAAGAAGATAATCATGAGAGGAAACAAGTTGAACAAGAACATCTCCACGTTACAATCGATGCTGATTGGCTGTGTTGCGGGGTGTATCACTGTGGTATTGACAAATCCTATTTGGGTTGCAAACACCAGACTGACTGTGTTGCATAAGGAGCATAAGGAGTTGAACACGTTCCAGATCTTGGTGCAAATCTTGAGATCGCAAGGCGTGAGACAGTTATTCAACGGTGTCTTACCGCTGTTGATGCTCGTATCGAACCCGATCATCCAGTACTCGTTCTTTGAACAATGCAAGAACTTGATCTCCAAGAAAAAGCTGAGATTGACGGCGTTCGATGCGTTTTATTTGGGCGCTTTGGGCAAATTGTTGGCCACAGGTTCCACCTACCCATATATAACTTTGAAGTCGAGGATGCATTTGCACAAGGACCACAAGTCCATGTGGCTGTTGACAAAAGAGATCTTGAAAAATGAGGGAGTAAACGGTTTCTACAACGGAATCTCTGTGAAATTGACCCAATCCATCTTGACTGCGGCGTTTTTATTTTATTTCAAAGAGCAATTGGTGACGGCAAATTTTAGAGTCTACAAGTTGTTGCAGGGCAAACGTCGTTAAACTCATCTATATATGTCTATGTTTAAATGAAATGCTTCTTCATGGTTTCGTACAAGTAAAACACCACTGCATTCGAGGGCATTGCTCTTAGTACCGTGATGCCGCACCCGGTATAGAACTTCCTAATCCCGCCATTCTTGTAGATATTGCTCAGAATCTTGGAATATGTGGTCTCATTATTGGTCTGCATCACGGATTTGATGGTGTCGATGGGGAAAAACGAAAGGTTATAAGTGATTCCGGCAGCTGCTCCAGATATGAGTAAGTCTGATGACGTATTCTCCTTCAGGTTCCTCCAATTACGTAGCCAGATCAACGAATACTCGTATGTTCCAAACCAGAACATCGTGCCTCCGGTCTCCCTCAATAAAGTCGAAGATTGGCCCTTCCAGAAGTTCAACAAGCTTGGTTTAGAGCCATCTCTATAGATTTTGGAAATCATCTGCCATATCGACTTGCCCTGCACAGAGCCCCGCACAGCGGATGACCCGATATTCAAATTGTTGATCTGCATCTGGCATTTGATCAATTCCACTGGTGTCAAGATAAAACTCGTCACCATCCCACTCATACCTCCAGCCACTATTTTCCAGTTCATACTCAATTGTCCATCATGAGTCACCACATATTTGGAAAGAAAGATCTTTGACAAGTCATAAGACCAAAATAACGACAGGTACTCCATCAGGGCTCCAATCAATGGAGAAGAGAGCCCTTTATAGAATCCTCCTAAAAATCCTTCTTTGGAGTATGTTTTGTTGATGCAATCAATGGTGCTTGTGAACAAAGGCTTTGGAAGAGATTGTGAGTATTGGAGTCTCACTTTGATGGTATCAAAAGGATACTCGATCACTTTACCGAGCGCCCCTGATACACTTCCTATTGTGATCTCTCTGATGCTCTCTTGTAAATATGAGTTTGTGGGCACTGTCGAGTCCATCTCTGCTAGTGGTTTGTTAGTCAACCCATAGCTCGAGGTTAAAAACTTTTCAGCTCCTTTAGCGCGATAGAATTTCTACCTGATTTGGCATTATTGGTTATGGTGCACGACCCAGTGGTGGCCCGCTTAGTGGGATAATGGCCGTGATGGTGATGAGACCTATTGATTGAGCTACGAATGTGCGTTGATGAGAATCCGTGGAGTCGAGCCACCTGTATGGTGCCACCATTGATCTCTTTTTCTGAGAGATGTGAACATAATATAAGTTGCACTCGATTAGTCCTCATGTCAGATCTCATACCTTAATCTCCCAAATTAGAGTGCCACAAACACATTTTTTGTACAAAAAAACCCCCAATTCTCAGCGCTTGACTTCTGTTACTACTTCTTCTCACAAGCCAATGAACAGCTTTGCACAATGGGAAGCCACGTTAATGACTTCGATCGTGTTGAAGTGATATGGTTCGGCAGTGCCATTGATCTAATACGTGACTGTTGCCTTGTTAGCTTGACTTTCCAAGGTTTGATTGAGGTCGTGCTGGGGTTTGGGCGGCAGACCTGATGCCTTTCAGGATGACTTGAATCAAATAATGGACTTTTGTTCAATGGTTCCGAGCTTTTCTGTTTATCCATACTAACCTTCAATCAGTGGTGTTGGGTGGTGTAATTCTGGGGCATTCCTGCAACTTGCTTGTGGTTAAGCGACCCCAAAACGATTGTTCGTCAGATCGAGGGAATCATGGTGTTCAAAGGAGTCTCAGCGGCTCAGATGAGCTGCTTAAGGGATATCCTGGGGCTTCTAATGGCCTGTGTATGATGGTGCAAATTGATGTTCAAGTTGCCTTTGACTTGTTTGTCGTCGGCTACGGCCAAAACGATTTCTTGGCAGTCTGGGGAAAACAGTAATATCTGGCAGATTCTTGTCGCGCTTGATTTTTGAAGCAAATGATACAGTTGGTGGATCCCTTCCGAAGGATTACCGATAGCTCTTGGCAGGCTGTTGGTCATCTCGGAGATGAGGTTCACTAAGTGTTGAGATTGTTTTCATTGACTGCCTTCAAAATTGTGGCTAGTGTTACTTCCCAGGAAGTTGATAGAATCTAGTTGGTACTCGGGTTGAGGGGTTCCATTAGCTGTGTTGTCCTTGGAAGTCCTTTGAATGATCTCTGTCACTTCAAGAGACGCTGAATATTTGTGGACGGCTATCGGTCTGAGCGGGAATTTCACAAGCAATTTTTATAGCACTCCTCCTTTGTATAGATTGTAGGCGAAGGAGACGTAGGGAAGACATTTCATCTGGCACTGTCTTTGCAATTGGGTTTGGCCTATTCATAAAAATGACCGATGGGTTTCAGAAAGCTGTTAGTCAGATTTGAGGTGGGGGGTCTGATCTTGTGAGGCTGATGGTTTGGCTGACAATCGCTACTGGTGGGTATCTCTCTGTTTACAGATCGATGACAGGGCTATCAATGAAGTTTGGAGACAAACGAAACAGTTTGCTTCAATTGAACGAGGTGGCCAGTGTTTTTTGGTAGCGATAAGGAGCCACCAATTCTGTTGAACTGGTATCCTGTATCACATTGCTGGAGGGCCCAATTTCTATTTCCACAAATTTGCATCGGTGTGCTTGTTAGACTCAAGTTGATGGCCAGGGTATAATTGACGGCTCCGGAGTATCTGCATTGGTAGGAAGAACACTCCTGAGGTGGAGTCAGGAGCTTTGTGCATCCTGAGTTAATCTTTCCAACTTGGGCGGAAAAGAAAAGGATCATTCTCCGACAGCGCAGTTTGAGGCAGCTAATGTCTTCTTGGGGTTTCTGGGTGACCAGACATTTGGTATAGATCTTTTTAGTGAATCATGTAAAAGAAGGGGGCTGACAGGCACCATAAAGGTACTATTGACCCCCTCAAAATCAGGGAACTCAAACTAAGGGGGAGTATTGACTTTTTTTCTCATATGGTAGTGTTTTGAATATCTAATTCGAAAATATAGTAGTGTGCTCAAAATCAAAATAGTTGAAGTACAATGCAAGTAAAGAGGTTTATTTAGTAGTAATGAGCTTCTTTACTGAAGTAGTTTAGCTGGCTGAAAGTCTGCAACCAGTTTCCTAAAGGCATATTGGTATGCCTAGGCTATTCTATTGAGTTTCAGAGACGCTGGAAATATAGATGTCCGGTTTGGTTGAGAGCTAGTGCGTGCATCAACTATCAAAATAGCTTAAGTTATGCTAGCCCTCTGGTTTTTTAGATAGACAAAGAGTTCAAACTTCATTTTTTACTCGCCCTAGATAATGTAGCAATTTATCAATTTTACTAACCTCCTCAAAAAATTCGAATGTCAAAAAAATCCAAGCAAAAAAGTCAGCGAGATATAAGGGACTTGAGAAAAAAATCTGCCACTTTTCCTCACCTATTTCTCGTGTCAATACTGCACGTTTAATAAAACTGACACTTACGCACACTCCAGCGTAATATTTATACTGGTACCACCTATTTTTTGACATCTCACCCACGCCCTAGAGAAAAAATTTTCATTAATGGACAAGCGAACAAGATGAAAAAAAATGAACAAATTTTTCTAAAAAGACCTAATTCATATTCTAACCAAGGAATAGTCTGTCTCTTATTTGACTTAAACGTGATTATCCAAGAAAAATGAAGTATTTAGCTGCTTACTTATTGTTGACCCAAGGTGGTGTTGAATCCCCAAGTCTGGAACAAATCAGTTCATTGTTATCATCAGTTGGTATCGATGTTGAAGACTCAAGAGTCTCGACTTTGTTGTCCGAATTGGAAGGTAAATCAGTTGAAGAGTTGATTGCCGAAGGTAACACCAAATTGGCCTCCGTCCCAACTGGTGGTGCTGCTGCTTCTTCAGGTTCATCCGCTGCTGCTGCAGGTGGTGACGCTGCTGAAGAAGAAGCTGAGGAAGAAGAAGCTGCTGAAGAATCAGATGCTGACATGGGTTTCGGTTTGTTCGATTAGATCAACCTCAAAAACATGCATCGATAATTTAACACTGGGAAGTTTTGCTTAAGGATACAGATGGTGGATGTGTAAAAGTGATTTTGTCACTTCCACGGAGATTATACATGTGTATATTACGTTCAACCTTTCTCATCATCAGTGTGATTGTAAGTGGGATGAGGTGTGGTGTGTCCATTCAATACTGTTCATCGTCATATCCATTTCCAAGTCTGTTTGTATTGTAGCGTAAAATCAGGACCTGCTTTTGTCTTGCTCATATTATACATCTCATCTATCGCATACATGTGTGGTGAGCACACCCACACTTAGAATTATACTCAAATATGGTGGATCTCCTGTCACGCTGAGTGCAATACCATCCACTGTACGCTCCTGGCAGTTCAGGCCAATTTTTGTCCAACTTTCTCGATCAAGATCCTAGATTTGTTAATCTGCTCAATGATCTTGGTATTACTACTTAACACCAAGTTCTTCTGGATCAATTTGGGATCCAATTTAGTCACCAACTTCTCGTAAAATTCCTTGTATTTGTCCAATCTTTTGTTGAACAACTGATACTGTGTAATGTTCTTCTTCAACTGGCTCACAAGGTAGTCATATTTCTGTAAAATCTCATCCAAATCTTCCTCTGCTCCAAGTTCTTGCTGTGAAATCAACTGTTTCGATTCCGGTAACTCTTCCACCAATTGCAATAGTTCATTGTCTTTGTCGAGTAGTGAAAACTCGTGTTTAGTGCCATCGGTCAGTGATAACTCCCCAATTTTGAAAGGCACCAACAACATGTTCAAATCAAGTAAATTCTTAAAACGTAGAATCGCTTGCAGTTTTAGTGCATTCACCAGTTGAAGTGATATCAAATGAATCGCTTGCTTGTTATAGACTCGTTTCAATTTCTTCAATCTTGTCAGGTTGATCTTTTGTAACAACTTATTCACCACCACAGGATTCAAATCATATTGTCGTATCACCTGGGAAACACGTTGATCTACCACCAAAGGTTTGCTTATTTTGCTTGCTTCAGTGTCGATAGTGTATCTGATCTGGTTGTAAGATTTACCTTTGGCTTTTGACATCTTATCCCTGTCACTGATGTATAAACAAAACACTTTAGAGCCGCGTTTTATGCCCAAAATTCTCAAGAGCAAATTACTAAAATGTAATGATTTTTTGTTAAGCGATTATACTGAATACGACAGCCCCTATTTATTTTATAAAGAAACGAACTAAAGATCCCCTTCCACGCTACGATTGTTCCACGCTCATTGCCTCTGATTTTACTTGAATCGCCATTCGTCTAATTCATAAGATGTTAAAGTGCTACAACAAGTAGTGCTTATAATATATACCACTGTCATGATATTGAATTCATAAAGCTGCTTTCAAAAAGAAGGTCGAGTGGGTTATCTGGAACTTGACTCACCAAGATGCTTTCGCTCAGTCAAGACTCTGTATTCCAAGTGATTCGTGCCTATGACATCAAAACATTGATTGATAGTGCTTTTAGGAAGCTATGTAGCTCAGAGATCTTCTTTTCGTACAATGCTCAGCTAATTTTGACAGATATTGTAAGTGTGCAAGGCTGAGATGTCATCGCTGTATTCAAAAGTTGAAGGGACTCTGCCCATATTACCAATCCTACAACAGTAGCAGCTAGCGGCTGTTGTGTTGAATATGATTGTTGATTCTTCCGAATCAAAAAATAGGGAGAACATTAAAGTTCAATTAATATGAGTTAAGGTTGACATCTCCTGCACCCCAAAAGAGGGGGTAATTCAAGGTTTTGAAGTTTAAAATGGTAGTCAACTCACCTCAGAATTGAGGAGCTGAGGGATTTTCTTTGTGAGTAAATGGTAACGAGTTGCTAAGGATCTGAAGAATCCACTTGGAAATTTCCTATGAAATCTCTCAAACGATGTCATCACACATCTAACATTAGAGTTTATGGATCCTCCATCAAGTGTGATACATGTGATGAGATGAGCATGTGTCTCAGATGGATCAATTGGGAAACGTCATGGCATTGTTACTATTGGCAACCGAGATAATTGAGAAGATGTTGGGAAATAATTAGGGATCAAAAGGATATCCCCCCGATTTTGCAAAGAAAAAGGGGCAAAAGTGTTGCATTGGATATTTATGAATCTCAGCTATATACGCAGATGCGAGCGATAGATTCGCCCACCGGTTATCAATTACACAACGTCAATTCCCCTGACAATTAAAACAATAATTTCACAGTATATTCGGGTCGTGCTTGTGATATCAAATATTTACCTATATGTAGGATTTTTTTATTTTCCTGCGATGCTGTTTTTGTGGACAAGACACAAGAACTGATCCATATTTTGAAAAGAATCTCAACAGACAATTTTTTGTAACTCTTTATATGTCTGCAGTCAACTACCGGCAGACCCGCCAATTCATATTGTTGCGATGCTATGGGCCGAAGCTCCTAGTCACCATTGGAGCCAGAGGCATTTGATTTATGGGCTAATGGTGCTGTATCCCTTTTTTTAGTCTCATTTAGTGGTGCCACCAGCTCCAAACAGTTGCCGCCCGCCACAATAAAAGTGAGATAAAACACAAATGCCTATCCAAATACTAACTTACATGTCCAGAGAACCATCAGGGTATACGCGCACTCTTGTTGCTGAATTTGGATCCACCCAATGAGCTCGGTATAGCCAATGACGGCGGGACTTCGGTTCACCCCGAGGCATAACCATCTCAGAATTGGGTAAGGTATAACCGATGACGGCTTAACTTCAGTC